>OX463818.1:1200000-1761122 GCA_949825045.1 Argyresthia goedartella
GCCGTAGCCGCCCTCTTGGTCAGTGGTCAGCGAAGGTTTGGTTGTGTTTGTTTGTTTGTTTGTCTGTCTGTGTACCTGGGTCGGCTCCGTAGCTGCCGTAGCTGAAGCCGCCGTAGCCGCCCTCTTGGTCAGTGGTCAGCGAAGGGTTTGGTTGTGTTTGTTTGTTTGTTTGTTTGTCTGTCTGTGTACCTGGGTCGGCTCCGTAGCTGCCGTAGCTGAAGCCGCCGTAGCCGCCCTCTTGGTCAGTGGACAGCGAAGGGTTTGGTTGTGTTTGTTTGTTTGTTTGTTTGTCTGTCTGTGTACCTGGGTCGGCTCCGTAGCTGCCGTAGCTGAAGCCGCCGTAGCCGCCCTCTTGGTCAGTGGTCAGCGAAGGGTTTGGTTGTGTTTGTTTGTTTGTTTGTCTGTCTGTGTACCTGGGTCGGCTCCGTAGCTGCCGTAGCTGAAGCCGCCGTAGCCGCCCTCTTGGTCAGTGGACAGCGAAGGGTTTGGTTGTGTTTGTTTGTTTGTTTGTTTGTCTGTCTGTGTACCTGGGTCGGCTCCGTAGCTGCCGTAGCTGAAGCCGCCGTAGCCGCCCTCTTGGTCAGTGGACAGCGAAGGGTTTGGTTGTGTTTGTTTGTTTGTTTGTTTGTTTGTCTGTCTGTGTACCTGGGTCAGCTCCGTAGCTGCCGTAGCTGAAGCCGCCGTAGCCGCCCTCTTGGTCAGTGGACAGCGAAGGGTTTGGTTGTGTTTGTTTGTTTGTTTGTTTGTCTGTCTGTGTACCTGGGTCGGCTCCGTAGCTGCCGTAGCTGAAGCCGCCGTAGCCGCCCTCTTGGTCAGTGGACAGCGAAGGGTTTGGTTGTGTTTGTTTGTTTGTTTGTTTGTCTGTCTGTGTACCTGGGTCGGCTCCGTAGCTGCCGTAGCTGAAGCCGCCGTAGCCGCCCTCTTGGTCAGTGGACAGCGAAGGGTTTGGTTGTGTTTGTTTGTTTGTTTGTTTGTTTGTCTGTCTGTGTACCTGGGTCGGCTCCGTAGCTGCCGTAGCTGAAGCCGCCGTAGCCGCCCTCTTGGTCAGTGGACAGCGAAGGGTTTGGTTGTGTTTGTTTGTTTGTTTGTTTGTCTGTCTGTGTACCTGGGTCGGCTCCGTAGCTGCCGTAGCTGAAGCCGCCGTAGCCGCCCTCTTGGTCAGTGGTCAGCGAAGGGTTTGGTTGTGTTTGTTTGTTTGTTTGTCTGTCTGTGTACCTGGGTCGGCTCCGTAGCTGCCGTAGCTGAAGCCGCCGTAGCCGCCCTCTTGGTCAGTGGTCAGCGAAGGGTTTGGTTGTGTTTGTTTGTTTGTTTGTTTGTCTGTCTGTGTACCTGGGTCGGCTCCGTAGCTGCCGTAGCTGAAGCCGCCGTAGCCGCCCTCTTGGTCAGTGGACAGCGAAGGGTTTGGTTGTGTTTGTTTGTTTGTTTGTTTGTCTGTCTGTGTACCTGGGTCGGCTCCGTAGCTGCCGTAGCTGAAGCCGCCGTAGCCGCCCTCTTGGTCAGCGAAGGGTTTGGTTGTGTTTGTTTGTTTGTTTGTCTGTCTGTGTACCTGGGTCGGCTCCGTAGCTGCCGTAGCTGAAGCCGCCGTAGCCGCCCTCTTGGTCAGTGGTCAGCGAAGGGTTTGGTTGTGTTTGTTTGTTTGTTTGTTTGTCTGTCTGTGTACCTGGGTCGGCTCCGTAGCTGCCGTAGCTGAAGCCGCCGTAGCCGCCCTCTTGGTCAGTGGACAGCGAAGGGTTTGGTTGTGTTTGTTTGTTTGTTTGTTTGTCTGTCTGTGTACCTGGGTCGGCTCCGTAGCTGCCGTAGCTGAAGCCGCCGTAGCCGCCCTCTTGGTCAGCGAAGGGTTTGGTTGTGTTTGTTTGTTTGTTTGTTTGTCTGTCTGTGTACCTGGGTCGGCTCCGTAGCTGCCGTAGCTGAAGCCGCCGTAGCCGCCCTCTTGGTCAGTGGACAGCGAAGGGTTTTGTTGTGTTTGTTTGTTTGTTTGTTTGTCTGTCTGTGTACCTGGGTCGGCTCCGTAGCTGCCGTAGCTGAAGCCGCCGTAGCCGCCCTCTTGGTCAGTGGACAGCGAAGGGTTTGGTTGTGTTTGTTTGTTTGTTTGTTTGTTTGTCTGTCTGTGTACCTGGGTCGGCTCCGTAGCTGCCGTAGCTGAAGCCGCCGTAGCCGCCCTCTTGGTCAGTGGACAGCGAAGGGTTTGGTTGTATTTGTTTGTTTGTTTGTCTGTCTGTGTACCTGGGTCAGCTCCGTAGCTGCCGTAGCTGAAGCCGCCGTAGCCGCCCTCTTGGTCAGTGGACAGCGAAGGGTTTGGTTGTGTTTGTTTGTTTGTTTGTCTGTCTGTGTACCTGGGTCGGCTCCGTAGCTGCCGTAGCTGAAGCCGCCGTAGCCGCCCTCTTGGTCAGTGGACAGCGAAGGGTTTGGTTGTGTTTGTTTGTTTGTTTGTTTGTCTGTCTGTGTACCTGGGTCAGCTCCGTAGCTGCCGTAGCTGAAGCCGCCGTAGCCGCCCTCTTGGTCAGTGGACAGCGAAGGGTTTGGTTGTGTTTGTTTGTTTGTTTGTCTGTCTGTGTACCTGGGTCGGCTCCGTAGCTGCCGTAGCTGAAGCCGCCGTAGCCGCCCTCTTGGTCAGTGGACAGCGAAGGGTTTGGTTGTGTTTGTTTGTTTGTTTGTTTGTCTGTCTGTGTACCTGGGTCAGCTCCGTAGCTGCCGTAGCTGAAGCCGCCGTAGCCGCCCTCTTGGTCAGTGGACAGCGAAGGGTTTGGTTGTGTTTGTTCGTTTGTTTGTTTGTCTGTCTGTGTACCTGGGTCGGCTCCGTAGCTGCCGTAGCTGAAGCCGCCGTAGCCGCCCTCTTGGTCAGTGGTCAGCGAAGGGTTTGGTTGTGTTTGTTTGTTTGTTTGTCTGTCTGTGTACCTGGGTCAGCTCCGTAGCTGCCGTAGCTGAAGCCGCCGTAGCCGCCCTCTTGGTCAGTGGACAGCGAAGGGTTTGGTTGTGTTTGTTTGTTTGTTTGTTTGTCTGTCTGTGTACCTGGGTCGGCTCCGTAGCTGCCGTAGCTGAAGCCGCCGTAGCCGCCCTCTTGGTCAGTGGACAGCGAAGGGTTTGGTTGTGTTTGTTTGTTTGTTTGTTTGTTTGTCTGTCTGTGTACCTGGGTCGGCTCCGTAGCTGCCGTAGCTGAAGCCGCCGTAGCCGCCCTCTTGGTCAGTGGACAGCGAAGGGTTTGGTTGTGTTTGTTTGTTTGTTTGTTTGTTTGTCTGTCTGTGTACCTGGGTCGGCTCCGTAGCTGCCGTAGCTGAAGCCGCCGTAGCCGCCCTCTTGGTCAGTGGTCAGCGAAGGGTTTGGTTGTGTTTGTTTGTTTGTTTGTCTGTCTGTGTACCTGGGTCGGCTCCGTAGCTGCCGTAGCTTAAGCCGCCGTAGCCGCCCTCTTGGTCAGTGGACAGCGAAGGGTTTGGTTGTGTTTGTTTGTTTGTTTGTTTGTTTGTTTGTCTGTCTGTGTACCTGGGTCGGCTCCGTAGCTGCCGTAGCTGAAGCCGCCGTAGCCGCCCTCTTGGACAGCGAAGGGTTTGGTTGTGTTTGTTTGTTTGTTTGTCTGTCTGTGTACCTGGGTCGGCTCCGTAGCTGCCGTAGCTGAAGCCGCCGTAGCCGCCCTCTTGGTCAGTGGACAGCGAAGGGTTTTGTTGTGTTTGTTTGTTTGTTTGTTTGTCTGTCTGTGTACCTGGGTCGGCTCCGTAGCTGCCGTAGCTGAAGCCGCCGTAGCCGCCCTCTTGGTCAGTGGACAGCGAAGGGTTTGGTTGTGTTTGTTTGTTTGTTTGTTTGTTTGTCTGTCTGTGTACCTGGGTCGGCTCCGTAGCTGCCGTAGCTGAAGCCGCCGTAGCCGCCCTCTTGGTCAGTGGACAGCGAAGGGTTTGGTTGTATTTGTTTGTTTGTTTGTCTGTCTGTGTACCTGGGTCAGCTCCGTAGCTGCCGTAGCTGAAGCCGCCGTAGCCGCCCTCTTGGTCAGTGGACAGCGAAGGGTTTGGTTGTGTTTGTTTGTTTGTTTGTTTGTCTGTCTGTGTACCTGGGTCAGCTCCGTAGCTGCCGTAGCTGAAGCCGCCGTAGCCGCCCTCTTGGTCAGTGGACAGCGAAGGGTTTGGTTGTGTTTGTTTGTTTGTTTGTTTGTTTGTCTGTCTGTGTACCTGGGTCGGCTCCGTAGCTGCCGTAGCTGAAGCCGCCGTAGCCGCCCTCTTGGTCAGTGGTCAGCGAAGGGTTTGGTTGTGTTTGTTTGTTTGTTTGTCTGTCTGTGTACCTGGGTCGGCTCCGTAGCTGCCGTAGCTGAAGCCGCCGTAGCCGCCCTCTTGGTCAGTGGACAGCGAAGGGTTTGGTTGTGTTTGTTTGTTTGTTTGTTTGTCTGTCTGTGTACCTGGGTCGGCTCCGTAGCTGCCGTAGCTGAAGCCACCGTAGCCGCCCTCTTGGTCAGCGAAGGGTTTGGTTGTGTTTGTTTGTTTGTTTGTCTGTCTGTGTACCTGGGTCGGCTCCGTAGCTGCCGTAGCTGAAGCCGCCGTAGCCGCCCTCTTGGTCAGTGGTCAGCGAAGGGTTTGGTTGTGTTTGTTTGTTTGTTTGTCTGTCTGTGTACCTGGGTCGGCTCCGTAGCTGCCGTAGCTGAAGCCGCCGTAGCCGCCCTCTTGGTCAGTGGTCAGCGAAGGGTTTGGTTGTGTTTGTTTGTTTGTTTGTCTGTCTGTGTACCTGGGTCGGCTCCGTAGCTGCCGTAGCTGAAGCCGCCGTAGCCGCCCTCTTGGTCAGTGGACAGCGAAGGGTTTGGTTGTATTTGTTTGTTTGTTTGTCTGTCTGTGTACCTGGGTCGGCTCCGTAGCTGCCGTAGCTGAAGCCGCCGTAGCCGCCCTCTTGGTCAGTGGACAGCGAAGGGTTTGGTTGTGTTTGTTTGTTTGTTTGTCTGTCTGTGTACCTGGGTCGGCTCCGTAGCTGCCGTAGCTGAAGCCGCCGTAGCCGCCCTCTTGGTCAGTGGACAGCGAAGGGTTTGGTTGTGTTTGTTTGTTTGTTTGTTTGTTTGTCTGTCTGTGTACCTGGGTCGGCTCCGTAGCTGCCGTAGCTGAAGCCGCCGTAGCCGCCCTCTTGGTCAGTGGACAGCGAAGGGTTTGGTTGTGTTTGTTTGTTTGTTTGTTTGTTTGTCTGTCTGTGTACCTGGGTCGGCTCCGTAGCTGCCGTAGCTGAAGCCGCCGTAGCCGCCCTCTTGGTCAGTGGTCAGCGAAGGGTTTGGTTGTGTTTGTTTGTTTGTTTGTCTGTCTGTGTACCTGGGTCGGCTCCGTAGCTGCCGTAGCTGAAGCCGCCGTAGCCGCCCTCTTGGTCAGTGGACAGCGAAGGGTTTGGTTGTATTTGTTTGTTTGTTTGTCTGTCTGTGTACCTGGGTCAGCTCCGTAGCTGCCGTAGCTGAAGCCGCCGTAGCCGCCCTCTTGGTCAGTGGACAGCGAAGGGTTTTGTTGTGTTTGTTTGTTTGTTTGTTTGTCTGTCTGTGTACCTGGGTCGGCTCCGTAGCTGCCGTAGCTGAAGCCGCCGTAGCCGCCCTCTTGGTCAGTGGACAGCGAAGGGTTTGGTTGTATTTGTTTGTTTGTTTGTCTGTCTGTGTACCTGGGTCAGCTCCGTAGCTGCCGTAGCTGAAGCCGCCGTAGCCGCCCTCTTGGTCAGTGGACAGCGAAGGGTTTGGTTGTGTTTGTTTGTTTGTTTGTTTGTCTGTCTGTGTACCTGGGTCAGCTCCGTAGCTGCCGTAGCTGAAGCCGCCGTAGCCGCCCTCTTGGTCAGTGGACAGCGAAGGGTTTGGTTGTGTTTGTTTGTTTGTTTGTTTGTTTGTCTGTCTGTGTACCTGGGTCGGCTCCGTAGCTGCCGTAGCTGAAGCCGCCGTAGCCGCCCTCTTGGTCAGTGGTCAGCGAAGGGTTTGGTTGTGTTTGTTTGTTTGTTTGTTTGTTTGTCTGTCTGTGTACCTGGGTCGGCTCCGTAGCTGCCGTAGCTGAAGCCGCCGTAGCCGCCCTCTTGGTCAGTGGACAGCGAAGGGTTTGGTTGTGTTTGTTTGTTTGTTTGTTTGTCTGTCTGTGTACCTGGGTCGGCTCCGTAGCTGCCGTAGCTGAAGCCGCCGTAGCCGCCCTCTTGGTCAGTGGTCAGCGAAGGGTTTGGTTGTGTTTGTTTGTTTGTTTGTCTGTCTGTGTACCTGGGTCGGCTCCGTAGCTGCCGTAGCTGAAGCCGCCGTAGCCGCCCTCTTGGTCAGTGGACAGCGAAGGGTTTGGTTGTGTTTGTTTGTTTGTTTGTTTGTCTGTCTGTGTACCTGGGTCGGCTCCGTAGCTGCCGTAGCTGAAGCCGCCGTAGCCGCCCTCTTGGTCAGCGAAGGGTTTGGTTGTGTTTGTTTGTTTGTTTGTCTGTCTGTGTACCTGGGTCGGCTCCGTAGCTGCCGTAGCTGAAGCCGCCGTAGCCGCCCTCTTGGTCAGTGGTCAGCGAAGGGTTTGGTTGTGTTTGTTTGTTTGTTTGTCTGTCTGTGTACCTGGGTCGGCTCCGTAGCTGCCGTAGCTGAAGCCGCCGTAGCCGCCCTCTTGGTCAGTGGTCAGCGAAGGGTTTGGTTGTGTTTGTTTGTTTGTTTGTCTGTCTGTGTACCTGGGTCGGCTCCGTAGCTGCCGTAGCTGAAGCCGCCGTAGCCGCCCTCTTGGTCAGTGGACAGCGAAGGGTTTTGTTGTGTTTGTTTGTTTGTTTGTTTGTCTGTCTGTGTACCTGGGTCGGCTCCGTAGCTGCCGTAGCTGAAGCCGCCGTAGCCGCCCTCTTGGTCAGTGGACAGCGAAGGGTTTGGTTGTGTTTGTTTGTTTGTTTGTTTGTTTGTCTGTCTGTGTACCTGGGTCGGCTCCGTAGCTGCCGTAGCTGAAGCCGCCGTAGCCGCCCTCTTGGTCAGTGGACAGCGAAGGGTTTGGTTGTGTTTGTTTGTTTGTTTGTTTGTCTGTCTGTGTACCTGGGTCAGCTCCGTAGCTGCCGTAGCTGAAGCCGCCGTAGCCGCCCTCTTGGTCAGTGGACAGCGAAGGGTTTGGTTGTGTTTGTTTGTTTGTTTGTTTGTTTGTCTGTCTGTGTACCTGGGTCGGCTCCGTAGCTGCCGTAGCTGAAGCCGCCGTAGCCGCCCTCTTGGTCAGTGGACAGCGAAGGGTTTGGTTGTGTTTGTTTGTTTGTTTGTCTGTCTGTGTACCTGGGTCGGCTCCGTAGCTGCCGTAGCTGAAGCCGCCGTAGCCGCCCTCTTGGTCAGTGGACAGCGAAGGGTTTGGTTGTGTTTGTTTGTTTGTTTGTCTGTCTGTGTACCTGGGTCGGCTCCGTAGCTGCCGTAGCTGAAGCCGCCGTAGCCGCCCTCTTGGTCAGTGGACAGCGAAGGGTTTGGTTGTGTTTGTTTGTTTGTTTGTCTGTCTGTGTACCTGGGTCAGCTCCGTAGCTGCCGTAGCTGAAGCCGCCGTAGCCGCCCTCTTGGTCAGTGGTCAGCGAAGGGTTTGGTTGTGTTTGTTTGTTTGTTTGTTTGTTTGTCTGTCTGTGTACCTGGGTCGGCTCCGTAGCTGCCGTAGCTGAAGCCGCCGTAGCCGCCCTCTTGGTCAGTGGACAGCGAAGGGTTTGGTTGTGTTTGTTTGTTTGTTTGTCTGTCTGTGTACCTGGGTCAGCTCCGTAGCTGCCGTAGCTGAAGCCGCCGTAGCCGCCCTCTTGGTCAGTGGTCAGCGAAGGGTTTGGTTGTGTTTGTTTGTTTGTTTGTTTGTCTGTCTGTGTACCTGGGTCGGCTCCGTAGCTGCCGTAGCTGAAGCCGCCGTAGCCGCCCTCTTGGTCAGTGGACAGCGAAGGGTTTGGTTGTGTTTGTTTGTTTGTTTGTTTGTCTGTCTGTGTACCTGGGTCGGCTCCGTAGCTGCCGTAGCTGAAGCCGCCGTAGCCGCCCTCTTGGTCAGTGGACAGCGAAGGGTTTGGTTGTGTTTGTTTGTTTGTTTGTCTGTCTGTGTACCTGGGTCGGCTCCGTAGCTGCCGTAGCTGAAGCCGCCGTAGCCGCCCTCTTGGTCAGTGGACAGCGAAGGGTTTGGTTGTGTTTGTTTGTTTGTTTGTCTGTCTGTGTACCTGGGTCAGCTCCGTAGCTGCCGTAGCTGAAGCCGCCGTAGCCGCCCTCTTGGTCAGTGGTCAGCGAAGGGTTTGGTTGTGTTTGTTTGTTTGTTTGTTTGTTTGTCTGTCTGTGTACCTGGGTCGGCTCCGTAGCTGCCGTAGCTGAAGCCGCCGTAGCCGCCCTCTTGGTCAGTGGACAGCGAAGGGTTTGGTTGTGTTTGTTTGTTTGTTTGTCTGTCTGTGTACCTGGGTCAGCTCCGTAGCTGCCGTAGCTGAAGCCGCCGTAGCCGCCCTCTTGGTCAGTGGACAGCGAAGGGTTTGGTTGTGTTTGTTTGTTTGTTTGTCTGTCTGTGTACCTGGGTCAGCTCCGTAGCTGCCGTAGCTGAAGCCGCCGTAGCCGCCCTCTTGGTCAGTGGACAGCGAAGGGTTTGGTTGTGTTTGTTTGTTTGTTTGTCTGTCTGTGTACCTGGGTCGGCTCCGTAGCTGCCGTAGCTGAAGCCGCCCTCTTGGTCAGCGAAGGGTTTGTTTGTGTTTGTTTGTTTGTTTGTCTGTCTGTGTACCTGGGTCGGCTCCGTAGCTGCCGTAGCTGAAGCCGCCGTAGCCGCCCTCTTGGTCAGTGGTCAGCGAAGGGTTTGGTTGTGTTTGTTTGTTTGTTTGTTTGTTTGTCTGTCTGTGTACCTGGGTCGGCTCCGTAGCTGCCGTAGCTGAAGCCGCCGTAGCCGCCCTCTTGGTCAGTGGACAGCGAAGGGTTTGGTTGTGTTTGTTTGTTTGTTTGTCTGTCTGTGTACCTGGGTCGGCTCCGTAGCTGCCGTAGCTGAAGCCGCCGTAGCCGCCCTCTTGGTCAGCGAAGGGTTTGGTTGTGTTTGTTTGTTTGTTTGTTTGTTTGTCTGTCTGTGTACCTGGGTCGGCTCCGTAGCTGCCGTAGCTGAAGCCGCCGTAGCCGCCCTCTTGGTCAGTGGACAGCGAAGGGTTTGGTTGTGTTTGTTTGTTTGTTTGTCTGTCTGTGTACCTGGGTCAGCTCCGTAGCTGCCGTAGCTGAAGCCGCCGTAGCCGCCCTCTTGGTCAGTGGTCAGCGAAGGGTTTGGTTGTGTTTGTTTGTTTGTTTGTTTGTTTGTCTGTCTGTGTACCTGGGTCGGCTCCGTAGCTGCCGTAGCTGAAGCCGCCGTAGCCGCCCTCTTGGTCAGTGGACAGCGAAGGGTTTGGTTGTGTTTGTTTGTTTGTTTGTCTGTCTGTGTACCTGGGTCAGCTCCGTAGCTGCCGTAGCTGAAGCCGCCGTAGCCGCCCTCTTGGTCAGTGGTCAGCGAAGGGTTTGGTTGTGTTTGTTTGTTTGTTTGTTTGTCTGTCTGTGTACCTGGGTCGGCTCCGTAGCTGCCGTAGCTGAAGCCGCCGTAGCCGCCCTCTTGGTCAGTGGACAGCGAAGGGTTTGGTTGTGTTTGTTTGTTTGTTTGTTTGTCTGTCTGTGTACCTGGGTCGGCTCCGTAGCTGCCGTAGCTGAAGCCGCCGTAGCCGCCCTCTTGGTCAGTGGACAGCGAAGGGTTTGGTTGTGTTTGTTTGTTTGTTTGTCTGTCTGTGTACCTGGGTCGGCTCCGTAGCTGCCGTAGCTGAAGCCGCCCTCTTGGTCAGCGAAGGGTTTGTTTGTGTTTGTTTGTTTGTTTGTCTGTCTGTGTACCTGGGTCGGCTCCGTAGCTGCCGTAGCTGAAGCCGCCGTAGCCGCCCTCTTGGTCAGTGGACAGCGAAGGGTTTGGTTGTGTTTGTTTGTTTGTTTGTTTGTCTGTCTGTGTACCTGGGTCGGCTCCGTAGCTGCCGTAGCTGAAGCCGCCGTAGCCGCCCTCTTGGTCAGTGGACAGCGAAGGGTTTGGTTGTGTTTGTTTGTTTGTTTGTCTGTCTGTGTACCTGGGTCGGCTCCGTAGCTGCCGTAGCTGAAGCCGCCGTAGCCGCCCTCTTGGTCAGTGGACAGCGAAGGGTTTGGTTGTGTTTGTTTGTTTGTTTGTCTGTCTGTGTACCTGGGTCGGCTCCGTAGCTGCCGTAGCTGAAGCCGCCGTAGCCGCCCTCTTGGTCAGTGGTCAGCGAAGGGTTTGGTTGTGTTTGTTTGTTTGTTTGTTTGTTTGTCTGTCTGTGTACCTGGGTCGGCTCCGTAGCTGCCGTAGCTGAAGCCGCCGTAGCCGCCCTCTTGGTCAGTGGACAGCGAAGGGTTTGGTTGTGTTTGTTTGTTTGTTTGTCTGTCTGTGTACCTGGGTCAGCTCCGTAGCTGCCGTAGCTGAAGCCGCCGTAGCCGCCCTCTTGGTCAGCGAAGGGTTTGGTTGTGTTTGTTTGTTTGTTTGTCTGTCTGTGTACCTGGGTCGGCTCCGTAGCTGCCGTAGCTGAAGCCGCCCTCTTGGTCAGCGAAGGGTTTGTTTGTGTTTGTTTGTTTGTTTGTCTGTCTGTGTACCTGGGTCGGCTCCGTAGCTGCCGTAGCTGAAGCCGCCGTAGCCGCCCTCTTGGTCAGTGGACAGCGAAGGGTTTGGTTGTGTTTGTTTGTTTGTTTGTCTGTCTGTGTACCTGGGTCGGCTCCGTAGCTGCCGTAGCTGAAGCCGCCGTAGCCGCCCTCTTGGTCAGTGGACAGCGAAGGGTTTGGTTGTGTTTGTTTGTTTGTTTGTCTGTCTGTGTACCTGGGTCGGCTCCGTAGCTGCCGTAGCTGAAGCCGCCGTAGCCGCCCTCTTGGTCAGCGAAGGGTTTGTTTGTGTTTGTTTGTTTGTTTGTCTGTCTGTGTACCTGGGTCGGCTCCGTAGCTGCCGTAGCTGAAGCCGCCGTAGCCGCCCTCTTGGTCAGTGGACAGCGAAGGGTTTGGTTGTGTTTGTTTGTTTGTTTGTTTGTTTGTCTGTCTGTGTACCTGGGTCGGCTCCGTAGCTGCCGTAGCTGAAGCCGCCGTAGCCGCCCTCTTGGTCAGTGGACAGCGAAGGGTTTGGTTGTGTTTGTTTGTTTGTTTGTCTGTCTGTGTACCTGGGTCGGCTCCGTAGCTGCCGTAGCTGAAGCCGCCGTAGCCGCCCTCTTGGTCAGTGGACAGCGAAGGGTTTGGTTGTGTTTGTTTGTTTGTTTGTTTGTTTGTCTGTCTGTGTACCTGGGTCAGCTCCGTAGCTGCCGTAGCTGAAGCCGCCGTAGCCGCCCTCTTGGTCAGTGGACAGCGAAGGGTTTGGTTGTGTTTGTTTGTTTGTTTGTCTGTCTGTGTACCTGGGTCGGCTCCGTAGCTGCCGTAGCTGAAGCCGCCGTAGCCGCCCTCTTGGTCAGTGGACAGCGAAGGGTTTGGTTGTGTTTGTTTGTTTGTTTGTCTGTCTGTGTACCTGGGTCGGCTCCGTAGCTGCCGTAGCTGAAGCCGCCGTAGCCGCCCTCTTGGTCAGTGGACAGCGAAGGGTTTGGTTGTGTTTGTTTGTTTGTTTGTTTGTCTGTCTGTGTACCTGGGTCAGCTCCGTAGCTGCCGTAGCTGAAGCCGCCGTAGCCGCCCTCTTGGTCAGCGAAGGGTTTGTTTGTGTTTGTTTGTTTGTTTGTCTGTCTGTGTACCTGGGTCAGCTCCGTAGCTGCCGTAGCTGAAGCCGCCGTAGCCGCCCTCTTGGTCAGTGGACAGCGAAGGGTTTGGTTGTGTTTGTTTGTTTGTTTGTTTGTCTGTCTGTGTACCTGGGTCAGCTCCGTAGCTGCCGTAGCTGAAGCCGCCGTAGCCGCCCTCTTGGTCAGTGGACAGCGAAGAGTTTGGTTGTGTTTGTTTGTTTGTTTGTTTGTCTGTCTGTGTACCTGGGTCGGCTCCGTAGCTGCCGTAGCTGAAGCCGCCGTAGCCGCCCTCTTGGTCAGTGGACAGCGAAGGGTTTGGTTGTGTTTGTTTGTTTGTTTGTTTGTCTGTCTGTGTACCTGGGTCAGCTCCGTAGCTGCCGTAGCTGAAGCCGCCGTAGCCGCCCTCTTGGTCAGTGGACAGCGAAGAGTTTGGTTGTGTTTGTTTGTTTGTTTGTTTGTCTGTCTGTGTACCTGGGTCGGCTCCGTAGCTGCCGTAGCTGAAGCCGCCGTAGCCGCCCTCTTGGTCAGTGGACAGCGAAGGGTTTGGTTGTGTTTGTTTGTTTGTTTGTCTGTCTGTGTACCTGGGTCGGCTCCGTAGCTGCCGTAGCTGAAGCCGCCGTAGCCGCCCTCTTGGTCAGTGGACAGCGAAGGGTTTGGTTGTGTTTGTTTGTTTGTTTGTCTGTCTGTGTACCTGGGTCGGCTCCGTAGCTGCCGTAGCTGAAGCCGCCGTAGCCGCCCTCTTGGTCAGTGGACAGCGAAGGGTTTGGTTGTGTTTGTTTGTTTGTTTGTTTGTCTGTCTGTGTACCTGGGTCAGCTCCGTAGCTGCCGTAGCTGAAGCCGCCGTAGCCGCCCTCTTGGTCAGCGAAGGGTTTGTTTGTGTTTGTTTGTTTGTTTGTCTGTCTGTGTACCTGGGTCAGCTCCGTAGCTGCCGTAGCTGAAGCCGCCGTAGCCGCCCTCTTGGTCAGTGGACAGCGAAGGGTTTGGTTGTGTTTGTTTGTTTGTTTGTTTGTCTGTCTGTGTACCTGGGTCAGCTCCGTAGCTGCCGTAGCTGAAGCCGCCGTAGCCGCCCTCTTGGTCAGTGGACAGCGAAGAGTTTGGTTGTGTTTGTTTGTTTGTTTGTTTGTCTGTCTGTGTACCTGGGTCGGCTCCGTAGCTGCCGTAGCTGAAGCCGCCGTAGCCGCCCTCTTGGTCAGTGGACAGCGAAGGGTTTGGTTGTGTTTGTTTGTTTGTTTGTCTGTCTGTGTACCTGGGTCGGCTCCGTAGCTGCCGTAGCTGAAGCCGCCGTAGCCGCCCTCTTGGTCAGTGGACAGCGAAGGGTTTGGTTGTGTTTGTTTGTTTGTTTGTCTGTCTGTGTACCTGGGTCGGCTCCGTAGCTGCCGTAGCTGAAGCCGCCGTAGCCGCCCTCTTGGTCAGTGGACAGCGAAGGGTTTGGTTGTGTTTGTTTGTTTGTTTGTTTGTCTGTCTGTGTACCTGGGTCGGCTCCGTAGCTGCCGTAGCTGAAGCCGCCGTAGCCGCCCTCTTGGTCAGTGGTCAGCGAAGGGTTTGGTTGTGTTTGTTTGTTTGTTTGTTTGTCTGTCTGTGTACCTGGGTCGGCTCCGTAGCTGCCGTAGCTGAAGCCGCCGTAGCCGCCCTCTTGGTCAGTGGACAGCGAAGGGTTTGGTTGTGTTTGTTTGTTTGTTTGTTTGTCTGTCTGTGTACCTGGGTCGGCTCCGTAGCTGCCGTAGCTGAAGCCGCCGTAGCCGCCCTCTTGGTCAGTGGTCAGCGAAGGGTTTGGTTGTGTTTGTTTGTTTGTTTGTTTGTTTGTCTGTCTGTGTACCTGGGTCGGCTCCGTAGCTGCCGTAGCTGAAGCCGCCGTAGCCGCCCTCTTGGTCAGTGGACAGCGAAGGGTTTGGTTGTGTTTGTTTGTTTGTTTGTTTGTTTGTCTGTGTACCTGGGTCGGCTCCGTAGCTGCCGTAGCTGAAGCCGCCGTAGCCGCCCTCTTGGTCAGTGGACAGCGAAGGGTTTGGTTGTGTTTGTTTGTTTGTTTGTCTGTCTGTGTACCTGGGTCGGCTCCGTAGCTGCCGTAGCTGAAGCCGCCGTAGCCGCCCTCTTGGTCAGTGGTCAGCGAAGGGTTTGGTTGTGTTTGTTTGTTTGTTTGTCTGTCTGTGTCAAATCGTGAAACCGATTGACAACGCCATCTATGCATTTAAGCGTGTACTGTTTCGTGGCATGGATGGCTGTAGCTTCCCCCGGTCGATGACGATAGGAGATAGTTCCTAGAATAGCCGCCAATAAGTGGCGTTGTAGTCTTTACTGTTTATATATAAGCTGTAAGTCAATTAGAAAAGGCCTCTTTTTCCAAATATACACTATCGAAGCAGCACGTACTTGAAGCTTTCATTTTCTCCGCCCGTCCCGGTTCCTGCTCAACCTTCAGCCACGAGTTAACATTTGGTGACCCCGACGTGAGAAGATACTCTCACACGAATACGCTAGGAGGAGAAGCTTGGCGAATCGAGCCGAACGACAAGGGCGGAGGAAAACCGAGCGGTGAGGCGGCCATCCCGTGATTCCGATCCGACAACGCCACGTGTGACGTGCGTGGTGGATTCAACCAATTTTTCCGGCGGAGAAGGGATCCAGGTGCTACAACCGATCAGATCTTTACCTACGAGAAGATTTCAACCAAATTTAATTGGAAAGTCATCAATTTACGGCGGTCGAAGACGCCACGAGGTCACTTCCGGTGGTCAAAGTCCAAAGAGGAGTCGAGAGGAGAAGAAGAGAGGCTACAAGAAGGTTTCTATTATCAAGTAAGTAATAATTTTTTAAAAATAATTAAATTTTAAATTATATTTATATACTAATTTTATTACTGGCAATTAGTTTAAAGGGCACAAATTTCGAAAATCCTTTAACCTTCTCATGACAATTTACCTATAACCTATAACTGTACATGTGGTATACCTACTCTTTCTAGTAAGTACTCATATTTAGCATTACTTTAACTTCAATATGGATTCATCAAGCTCTGACAGTAATTCTACAGTTGTATGTGATAAAAAAATAAAAACTTTAATTAAAAAACGGGGTGTAGTGAAGGGAAAATTAACCCTATTTAAAAAATATTTGTCAAAACTCGCATCTGCCTCGTTAAATGCTGATCAATTAATCGATTTAGAGTTACGAACGTCTAGAATAATAAGTGTTTTCAAAGAGTTCGAAATTATTCAAGATAGAATCGAGACGCTAAGTGAGGAGCTCGAGGAGCATTTGAAGGAGAGGGAGACCTTTGAGGACACTTATTTCGAATGTGTGTCTTTAAGCAAAGGTTATTTAGCGCAGGTTTCTAGCCCAGGAGCCTCCGCATCAACTGAAGGCAACGCCCGTGAGGTCAGCGAGCCACGTGAGCACGATTCCATTAAATATCCAGACATTAAGCTACCGTCCTATGATGGACAGGTTACGGACTGGATTGAATTTAGAGACACATTTGACGCACTTGTGAATCAAACCAGTCTAAAACCGATTCAAAAATTTAAATACCTAAAGGGTTGTTTAACAGATAGTGCACTGGAAGTTATCAGTTCATTGGAATTTGCCGAGGAAAGCCACGTCATAGCTTGGCAACTACTCTGTGAAAGATACAATAGTCCAAAAACACTCGTTTACAGCCATTTGAGAGCACTGTTTAATATTGATGCCGTTCCTAATACAGCCACAGCCCTTAGATCATTAAATGATAACATTTCTAAACATTTGCGCATTCTTAGATCCGTAAAGGTACCTACCAACGATTGGGATTTGTTAATAGTTTTTTTTCTCAGTTCCAAACTCGATAAAAAATTGCAAAACAAGTGGGAGGAAAAAATTAATTCCCGCGAATTGCCTACGTTACAGGACTTCAAGTCGTTCCTGCGAACTCAAGCTGATCTCAGAGAGGCCGTCTGCCAAGTCGAGCCCGTGAAGCCCGCGGCCCGCGAGTTTCCGCCGCGGAAGGCTAATTTGGTAACCGCGTGCCCTCCGTCCCATACCAACATAACCAACAGTAAGGTAACACCTAAAAATACCTATCGTAACCAGTGTCCGAACTGTAAGGAGGCCCATTTCATAAACCAATGTCCGAAGTTTTTGGCTCTGAATGCAGCGACACGCATTCGTGTAGTTAAACGACTGGGTCTCTGCCTAAATTGTTTAGCATCGAATCATATTCTACCTAACTGCCGCGCGAGTAGCTGCAGAACATGTAAAGGTAAGCACCATACGCTTTTACACATTAGTCATACCATCGACACAAACGAGTCGACACCGCGACAGTCGACGCTCCATAATGCGTCAGAGCCGGTGGCACTGGCGCCTGGAGAACCACAGTCGATCAATTTAATTACCAATCAACGACAGTTGAACTCTGGGGAGGGTACGAGTGCCGTCGACGACGGTACACCTCCGATGGCTCCGATGACACAAAACAGAGGTGTTATTCTGTCCACGGCCCGAGTAAAGGTAATTGACAAAAATAATAAGCCAATTATTTTGCGTGCATTGCTCGACAGTGGATCGCAGTCTAACTTTATAACCGAAAGTGCATGCAATAAATTAAATATACCCACACAGCAACTAGACCTTGAGATTATAGGATTTAACCAAAATTTAACGAAAATAAATCAGGCATGTAATTTAACCATTCACTCAACCGACGACTCATTTTCAACGAATTTATCCTGTCTAATTGTATCTCAAATATGCAAGATACCTAACCACGCGATTACCGCTCGTCAGCTCAATATACCTACACGATTCCGTTTAGCAGATGAATTGTTTCACCAAGGTGGGGATATCGACCTACTTATAGGAGCTGAGCATTTTTACCAACTACTCTGCATCGGACAACATTCCTTGGGGAACGATCTACCAATCCTTCAGAGAACGCGACTAGGATACGTAGTATCCGGCCCGTACTCGTGGAACTCAGTCAATATGCCACAACAGGTAATATGTAACTTTGTTCAAATTGCTCAAACTCAGGCGCTTCAGACCTTTTGGAATGACGGCTGTCATACCACGCCGGCGGCGGTACCAGATCATGAGTACATACAATGCGAAAGGGTATTCAATGAGCACTCCAGAACGTCCAGTGGTAACTTTGTGGTAACTATTCCTTTCAAGGAGCCGCCAACCGGTTTGGGCCAGTCGCGATCTGTAGTTTACAAAAGATTTAAAACATTAGAGTCAAAGTTTTCTAGAAACCCCGACTATAAGGAAAAATATGTTCAATTTATGAAGGAATTCAAAAATGCAGGACATATGGTTCAGATAAAAAATACTGAACACTGCAATTTCTTGCCTCATCATGCTGTTTTAACCCCCCACAAGGTCACGACGCCGTTAAGGGTCGTAATGGATTGCTCATTCCAAACTGACAATGGGAAATCGCTCAATGGAATTCAATACAAGGGCACAATAAACCAAGACGACTTAGTAAACATATTGCTAAGATTCAGAAAAAATAAATACGTAGTTAGTGCAGACATCGAACGTATGTACCGAATGATTTACGTCAACCCTAACCAAACACATTTGCAATGTATTCTGTGGCGCGACAATCCCACAGAACCTTTACGTACCTACTCACTCACAACCCTAAGCTTCGGGTTAAAAAGTGCACCTCATATAGCTACACGGTGCCTGCAGCAGCTCGCGCAGGAGTGTCAGGAGTCGAATCCGGAAGCAGCGGCAGCGATACGTGACAGTTTTTACATGGACGACTTCATTTTTGGAAGCAACGACGAACGACAGGTACAAGAAACAGCTGTTCGTATCCAGCAGATCCTTCAAGGAGCGAATTTTCACCTGCGAAAATGGAAATCTAATTCCGCCAACATATTGAAAACTGTGAGTAAAACCGAACCCACACACACTACCACAGCACCCACCTCACTCGCACACGATACGCATAAGGTATTAGGGCTCGCGTGGTGTAGTAAAGGTGACAATTTAATGTACCAATTAAAAATCGAACCGGTATCAAGTCCATTAACCAAACGAAAAATATTATCCCTAGCCTCAGCTATATTTGATCCCCTAGGGCTCTTAAACCCTACCTTAGTAATTGCTAAATTCATTATAAAAAAATTATGGGATAATAAATATCAGTGGGACCAAAGTTTACCAACAGATGTTACAAACGAATGGGAAAACTTCTATAAAAAGTTGTTTACACTCAATTCATTACGTATACCTAGACACGCGCTTATCAGTGAGTACATTGCGTTAGAACTGCACGGGTTCTCGGATAGCTCATTAAAGGCATTCGGGTGCGCTATTTATTTACGCACTAAAAATACTCACGGACAAATTTTAACGCAATTATTATGCTCTAAAACAAGGGTGGCGCGTAAAGAAACTATACCGAAACTTGAACTTAGAGCAATGTTGCTACTTGCACAGCTGTTTAAAAAGGTAAATAATGCTTTAAAGTGTAACTTTACGAAAATAAACCTATGGTGTGATTCAAATGTAGCTTTGGCTTGGGCAAAATCACAACAACCAAATAATCTTGATTGTTTTGTAAAAAATCGAGTAATCGAAATACAAAGTTTAACTAATACCAATGATTGGCACTGGGTTTCGTCGAATGACAATCCTGCTGATCTCTTGACGAGGGGCTTACAGGCAGATAAGTTGCTCGATTGCGCCCTCTGGTGGGAAGGACCTTCGTGGTTAGGTAAACATAGTGACGAGTGGCCTTCCAATCGTACCTTCACCCCAGTGACACCATTGACAGGTAGTTCTGTACTGACCGAATCTCATTGTAATATTTGTAATATCACTGCGACTGTTCAATCAAACCCATTCATGGATAATCTATTTCAAAGATGGTCAGACGTAAACAAACTTGTCAATTGTGTTGCGTTTATTTTGAGATTTGCGAACAATTGTTTAAATCGAAACAAAAAACTTACCGGACCGCTCTCAGTAACTGAACTGGAGTCTGCATTAAATAAATTAATCGAAATTTCACAAGTTCAAATGTTTCCAACCGAATATAACTTACTCCAAAATAATAAACCATTATTAAAATCATCAAACCTATTGTCTTTAAACCCTTTTATGGAAAACAAACTAATGAGGGTAGGTGGCCGATTAGGTTTATCAGCTTACGACCATAACAAAAAACACCCGATTATCCTATCACATAAACATATATTAACCAAACTCATTATGAGTGACCTTCACGTGAGACTGCTGCACGCCGGGCCCCAGCTGTTGCTGTCGTCGGTCCGGGAACGATTTTGGCCGATAAACGGTAAGAGTATAGCAAATAAAATAGTCGAAAAATGCGTGACCTGCTTCAGAGCCAAACCAAGGTCACAGACTCCGATTATGGGTAACTTGCCACCGACACGTGTTACCCCCGCTCTCCCCTTTCTGTTTACAATGTTGGACTATGGTGGCCCTTACACGGTCAGGGACAAGAGGGGACGCGGATACAAAACCTATAAATGCTATATAGCTATTTTTACTTGTATGACAACGAAGGCAGTTCACATAGAATTGATTTCAGGGTTACAAACGGCGGCATTTATGTCAGCATTTCGACGGTTTATTGCCCGACGAGGTATACCAAAGGAAGTTCTAACAGACAATGCTACGACCTTCCATGGCGCCTGTAACGAGTTGACAGAGCTTTACGATTTTTTAAATATCCATTCCAATGACTTGATAACTCATTGTGCGAAGGAAAGAATTCAATGGAAATTCCTTCCGCCCTATGCTCCCCATATGGGAGGACTCCATGAGTCAGCTATTAGACGATGTAAGTTTCATTTAAAGCGAGTACTAGGCAAAGCACTATTAACCTATGAAGAATTTTTTTCAATTACTGTTCAGGTTGAAGGAATTTTGAACTCTAAACCGTTATGCCCAATTCCAAATTCGAATACAGATGAAATTACATGTCTTACGCCAGCCCACTTCTTGATAGGTAGGACTCCTAATTCTATGCCAGACTACGACTACAAAGATGTACCTATAAACCGACTCACCTTGTACCAACAATTACAGCAGCTCCAACAGAACTTCTGGACTTCCTGGTCAAGGGACTACATAGGACTATTACAGGAACGAACAAAATGGAGAAGTTCCAAAGGTCCAGGTCTTCGCGCGGGGACCGTGGTGCTGGTGCGGGAGGAGCGTCTGCCGCCCTGCCTCTGGAGGATGGGGCGCATCATCAGCTGCTGCCATGGTCGAGACGGCGTCGCGCGGGTGGCCGAGATCCAGACAGCAAGAGGCATAATCAAGCGGTCCTTTAATAATATCTGTCCGCTACCGATCGACGCGATAGACGTATAAATAAGTAGAATATTACATACCTAACTATTTAAGTTTAGCATATACCTATCTAATGTTACTTAGTTTCCTAATTGTAATTAAAACATTTTTGCATGGCGTTTTACTTACCTAAACTTTAAGTTAAATGACAAAATGTTTGGTACTTGATCACTATCAATCTACCTAGTTTATTCGTAAAAACCTACCTCTTTAACTCATTATATGTTGTAAACAAATATAAGTACCAAACAGTTTGTAATTATGCTTCTTCCAACATAAAAATGATTGTAACAACGGTCATAGTTACCTACATTAAGTTATTGACAGTCATGTGTTGAAAGAAGTTTAATAAAAATCTGCTTTGCCGGTCAGAGATAACGCATACGCAGGTAGCAACTGCAGTTGTGTCCTTTCTGAACGGTATGACAGATTACAGCTCCTCGCCGGGGGACGCCTGGGAGCATGTCAAATCGTGAAACCGATTGACAACGCCATCTATGCATTTAAGCGTGTACTGTTTCGTGGCATGGATGGCTGTAGCTTCCCCCGGTCGATGACGATAGGAGATAGTTCCTAGAATAGCCGCCAATAAGTGGCGTTGTAGTCTTTACTGTTTATATATAAGCTGTAAGTCAATTAGAAAAGGCCTCTTTTTCCAAATATACACTATCGAAGCAGCACGTACTTGAAGCTTTCATTTTCTCCGCCCGTCCCGGTTCCTGCTCAACCTTCAGCCACGAGTTAACAGTCTGTGTACCTGGGTCAGCTCCGTAGCTGCCGTAGCTGAAGCCGCCGTAGCCGCCCTCTTGGTCAGTGGACAGCGAAGGGTTTTGTTGTGTTTGTTTGTTTGTTTGTTTGTTTGTCTGTCTGTGTACCTGGGTCGGCTCCGTAGCTGCCGTAGCTGAAGCCGCCGTAGCCGCCCTCTTGGTCAGTGGACAGCGAAGGGTTTGGTTGTGTTTGTTTGTTTGTTTGTTTGTGTACCTGGGTCGGCTCCGTAGCTGCCGTAGCTGAAGCCGCCGTAGCCGCCCTCTTGGTCAGTGGACAGCGAAGGGTTTGGTTGTGTTTGTTTGTTTGTCTGTCTGTGTACCTGGGTCGGCTCCGTAGCTGCCGTAGCTGAAGCCGCCGTAGCCGCCCTCTTGGTCAGTGGACAGCGAAGGGTTTGGTTGTGTTTGTTTGTTTGTCTGTCTGTGTACCTGGGTCGGCTCCGTAGCTGCCGTAGCTGAAGCCGCCGTAGCCGCCCTCTTGGTCAGTGGACAGCGAAGGGTTTGGTTGTGTTTGTTTGTTTGTTTGTCTGTCTGTGTACCTGGGTCGGCTCCGTAGCTGCCGTAGCTGAAGCCGCCGTAGCCGCCCTCTTGGTCAGTGGTCAGCGAAGGGTTTGGTTGTGTTTGTTTGTTTGTTTGTCTGTCTGTGTACCTGGGTCGGCTCCGTAGCTGCCGTAGCTGAAGCCGCCGTAGCCGCCCTCTTGGTCAGTGGACAGCGAAGGGTTTGGTTGTGTTTGTTTGTTTGTTTGTTTGTGTACCTGGGTCGGCTCCGTAGCTGCCGTAGCTGAAGCCGCCGTAGCCGCCCTCTTGGTCAGTGGACAGCGAAGGGTTTGGTTGTGTTTGTTTGTTTGTCTGTCTGTGTACCTGGGTCGGCTCCGTAGCTGCCGTAGCTGAAGCCGCCGTAGCCGCCCTCTTGGTCAGTGGACAGCGAAGGGTTTGGTTGTGTTTGTTTGTTTGTTTGTCTGTCTGTGTACCTGGGTCAGCTCCGTAGCTGCCGTAGCTGAAGCCGCCGTAGCCGCCCTCTTGGTCAGTGGACAGCGAAGGGTTTGGTTGTGTTTGTTTGTTTGTTTGTTTGTGTACCTGGGTCGGCTCCGTAGCTGCCGTAGCTGAAGCCGCCGTAGCCGCCCTCTTGGTCAGTGGTCAGCGAAGGGTTTGGTTGTGTTTGTTTGTTTGTTTGTCTGTCTGTGTACCTGGGTCGGCTCCGTAGCTGCCGTAGCTGAAGCCGCCGTAGCCGCCCTCTTGGTCAGTGGTCAGCGAAGGGTTTGGTTGTGTTTGTTTGTTTGTTTGTTTGTCTGTCTGTGTACCTGGGTCGGCTCCGTAGCTGCCGTAGCTGAAGCCGCCGTAGCCGCCCTCTTGGTCAGTGGACAGCGAAGGGTTTGGTTGTGTTTGTTTGTTTGTTTGTTTGTCTGTCTGTGTACCTGGGTCGGCTCCGTAGCTGCCGTAGCTGAAGCCGCCGTAGCCGCCCTCTTGGTCAGTGGACAGCGAAGGGTTTGGTTGTGTTTGTTTGTTTGTTTGTTTGTCTGTCTGTGTACCTGGGTCGGCTCCGTAGCTGCCGTAGCTGAAGCCGCCGTAGCCGCCCTCTTGGTCAGTGGACAGCGAAGGGTTTGGTTGTGTTTGTTTGTTTGTTTGTTTGTCTGTCTGTGTACCTGGGTCGGCTCCGTAGCTGCCGTAGCTGAAGCCGCCGTAGCCGCCCTCTTGGTCAGTGGACAGCGAAGGGTTTGGTTGTGTTTGTTTGTTTGTTTGTTTGTCTGTCTGTGTACCTGGGTCGGCTCCGTAGCTGCCGTAGCTGAAGCCGCCGTAGCCGCCCTCTTGGTCAGTGGACAGCGAAGGGTTTGGTTGTGTTTGTTTGTTTGTTTGTCTGTCTGTGTACCTGGGTCGGCTCCGTAGCTGCCGTAGCTGAAGCCGCCGTAGCCGCCCTCTTGGTCAGTGGACAGCGAAGGGTTTGGTTGTGTTTGTTTGTTTGTTTGTCTGTCTGTGTACCTGGGTCGGCTCCGTAGCTGCCGTAGCTGAAGCCGCCGTAGCCGCCCTCTTGGTCAGTGGACAGCGAAGGGTTTGGTTGTGTTTGTTTGTTTGTTTGTTTGTCTGTCTGTGTACCTGGGTCGGCTCCGTAGCTGCCGTAGCTGAAGCCGCCGTAGCCGCCCTCTTGGTCAGTGGACAGCGAAGGGTTTGGTTGTGTTTGTTTGTTTGTTTGTCTGTCTGTGTACCTGGGTCGGCTCCGTAGCTGCCGTAGCTGAAGCCGCCGTAGCCGCCCTCTTGGTCAGTGGTCAGCGAAGGGTTTGGTTGTGTTTGTTTGTTTGTTTGTCTGTCTGTGTACCTGGGTCAGCTCCGTAGCTGCCGTAGCTGAAGCCGCCGTAGCCGCCCTCTTGGTCAGTGGACAGCGAAGGGTTTGGTTGTGTTTGTTTGTTTGTTTGTCTGTCTGTGTACCTGGGTCGGCTCCGTAGCTGCCGTAGCTGAAGCCGCCGTAGCCGCCCTCTTGGTCAGTGGACAGCGAAGGGTTTGGTTGTGTTTGTTTGTTTGTTTGTCTGTCTGTGTACCTGGGTCGGCTCCGTAGCTGCCGTAGCTGAAGCCGCCGTAGCCGCCCTCTTGGTCAGTGGACAGCGAAGGGTTTGGTTGTGTTTGTTTGTTTGTTTGTCTGTCTGTGTACCTGGGTCGGCTCCGTAGCTGCCGTAGCTGAAGCCGCCGTAGCCGCCCTCTTGGTCAGTGGACAGCGAAGGGTTTGGTTGTGTTTGTTTGTTTGTTTGTCTGTCTGTGTACCTGGGTCGGCTCCGTAGCTGCCGTAGCTGAAGCCGCCGTAGCCGCCCTCTTGGTCAGTGGACAGCGAAGGGTTTGGTTGTGTTTGTTTGTTTGTTTGTTTGTCTGTCTGTGTACCTGGGTCGGCTCCGTAGCTGCCGTAGCTGAAGCCGCCGTAGCCGCCCTCTTGGTCAGTGGACAGCGAAGGGTTTGGTTGTGTTTGTTTGTTTGTTTGTTTGTCTGTCTGTGTACCTGGGTCGGCTCCGTAGCTGCCGTAGCTGAAGCCGCCGTAGCCGCCCTCTTGGTCAGTGGACAGCGAAGGGTTTGGTTGTGTTTGTTTGTTTGTTTGTTTGTCTGTCTGTGTACCTGGGTCAGCTCCGTAGCTGCCGTAGCTGAAGCCGCCGTAGCCGCCCTCTTGGTCAGTGGACAGCGAAGGGTTTGGTTGTGTTTGTTTGTTTGTTTGTTTGTCTGTCTGTGTACCTGGGTCGGCTCCGTAGCTGCCGTAGCTGAAGCCGCCGTAGCCGCCCTCTTGGTCAGTGGACAGCGAAGGGTTTGGTTGTGTTTGTTTGTTTGTTTGTCTGTCTGTGTACCTGGGTCGGCTCCGTAGCTGCCGTAGCTGAAGCCGCCGTAGCCGCCCTCTTGGTCAGTGGACAGCGAAGGGTTTGGTTGTGTTTGTTTGTTTGTTTGTTTGTCTGTCTGTGTACCTGGGTCGGCTCCGTAGCTGCCGTAGCTGAAGCCGCCGTAGCCGCCCTCTTGGTCAGTGGACAGCGAAGGGTTTGGTTGTGTTTGTTTGTTTGTTTGTTTGTTTGTCTGTCTGTGTACCTGGGTCGGCTCCGTAGCTGCCGTAGCTGAAGCCGCCGTAGCCGCCCTCTTGGTCAGTGGTCAGCGAAGGGTTTGGTTGTGTTTGTTTGTTTGTTTGTTTGTCTGTCTGTGTACCTGGGTCGGCTCCGTAGCTGCCGTAGCTGAAGCCGCCGTAGCCGCCCTCTTGGTCAGTGGTCAGCGAAGGGTTTGGTTGTGTTTGTTTGTTTGTTTGTCTGTCTGTGTACCTGGGTCGGCTCCGTAGCTGCCGTAGCTGAAGCCGCCGTAGCCGCCCTCTTGGTCAGTGGACAGCGAAGGGTTTGGTTGTGTTTGTTTGTTTGTTTGTTTGTCTGTCTGTGTACCTGGGTCGGCTCCGTAGCTGCCGTAGCTGAAGCCGCCGTAGCCGCCCTCTTGGTCAGTGGACAGCGAAGGGTTTGGTTGTGTTTGTTTGTTTGTTTGTTTGTCTGTCTGTGTACCTGGGTCGGCTCCGTAGCTGCCGTAGCTGAAGCCGCCGTAGCCGCCCTCTTGGTCAGTGGACAGCGAAGGGTTTGGTTGTGTTTGTTTGTTTGTTTGTTTGTCTGTCTGTGTACCTGGGTCGGCTCCGTAGCTGCCGTAGCTGAAGCCGCCGTAGCCGCCCTCTTGGTCAGTGGACAGCGAAGGGTTTGGTTGTGTTTGTTTGTTTGTTTGTTTGTCTGTCTGTGTACCTGGGTCGGCTCCGTAGCTGCCGTAGCTGAAGCCGCCGTAGCCGCCCTCTTGGTCAGTGGACAGCGAAGGGTTTGGTTGTGTTTGTTTGTTTGTTTGTTTGTCTGTCTGTGTACCTGGGTCGGCTCCGTAGCTGCCGTAGCTGAAGCCGCCGTAGCCGCCCTCTTGGTCAGTGGACAGCGAAGGGTTTGGTTGTGTTTGTTTGTTTGTTTGTTTGTCTGTCTGTGTACCTGGGTCGGCTCCGTAGCTGCCGTAGCTGAAGCCGCCGTAGCCGCCCTCTTGGTCAGTGGTCAGCGAAGGGTTTGGTTGTGTTTGTTTGTTTGTTTGTCTGTCTGTGTACCTGGGTCGGCTCCGTAGCTGCCGTAGCTGAAGCCGCCGTAGCCGCCCTCTTGGTCAGTGGACAGCGAAGGGTTTGGTTGTGTTTGTTTGTTTGTTTGTTTGTCTGTCTGTGTACCTGGGTCGGCTCCGTAGCTGCCGTAGCTGAAGCCGCCGTAGCCGCCCTCTTGGTCAGTGGACAGCGAAGGGTTTGGTTGTGTTTGTTTGTTTGTTTGTTTGTCTGTCTGTGTACCTGGGTCGGCTCCGTAGCTGCCGTAGCTGAAGCCGCCGTAGCCGCCCTCTTGGTCAGTGGACAGCGAAGGGTTTGGTTGTGTTTGTTTGTTTGTTTGTTTGTCTGTCTGTGTACCTGGGTCGGCTCCGTAGCTGCCGTAGCTGAAGCCGCCGTAGCCGCCCTCTTGGTCAGTGGACAGCGAAGGGTTTGGTTGTGTTTGTTTGTTTGTTTGTTTGTCTGTCTGTGTACCTGGGTCAGCTCCGTAGCTGCCGTAGCTGAAGCCGCCGTAGCCGCCCTCTTGGTCAGTGGACAGCGAAGGGTTTGGTTGTGTTTGTTTGTTTGTTTGTTTGTCTGTCTGTGTACCTGGGTCGGCTCCGTAGCTGCCGTAGCTGAAGCCGCCGTAGCCGCCCTCTTGGTCAGTGGACAGCGAAGGGTTTGGTTGTGTTTGTTTGTTTGTTTGTTTGTCTGTCTGTGTACCTGGGTCGGCTCCGTAGCTGCCGTAGCTGAAGCCGCCGTAGCCGCCCTCTTGGTCAGTGGACAGCGAAGGGTTTGGTTGTGTTTGTTTGTTTGTTTGTTTGTCTGTCTGTGTACCTGGGTCGGCTCCGTAGCTGCCGTAGCTGAAGCCGCCGTAGCCGCCCTCTTGGTCAGTGGACAGCGAAGGGTTTGGTTGTGTTTGTTTGTTTGTTTGTCTGTCTGTGTACCTGGGTCGGCTCCGTAGCTGCCGTAGCTGAAGCCGCCGTAGCCGCCCTCTTGGTCAGTGGACAGCGAAGGGTTTGGTTGTGTTTGTTTGTTTGTTTGTTTGTCTGTCTGTGTACCTGGGTCGGCTCCGTAGCTGCCGTAGCTGAAGCCGCCGTAGCCGCCCTCTTGGTCAGTGGACAGCGAAGGGTTTGGTTGTGTTTGTTTGTTTGTTTGTTTGTTTGTCTGTCTGTGTACCTGGGTCGGCTCCGTAGCTGCCGTAGCTGAAGCCGCCGTAGCCGCCCTCTTGGTCAGTGGTCAGCGAAGGGTTTGGTTGTGTTTGTTTGTTTGTTTGTTTGTCTGTCTGTGTACCTGGGTCGGCTCCGTAGCTGCCGTAGCTGAAGCCGCCGTAGCCGCCCTCTTGGTCAGTGGTCAGCGAAGGGTTTGGTTGTGTTTGTTTGTTTGTTTGTCTGTCTGTGTACCTGGGTCGGCTCCGTAGCTGCCGTAGCTGAAGCCGCCGTAGCCGCCCTCTTGGTCAGTGGACAGCGAAGGGTTTGGTTGTGTTTGTTTGTTTGTTTGTTTGTCTGTCTGTGTACCTGGGTCGGCTCCGTAGCTGCCGTAGCTGAAGCCGCCGTAGCCGCCCTCTTGGTCAGTGGACAGCGAAGGGTTTGGTTGTGTTTGTTTGTTTGTTTGTTTGTTTGTCTGTCTGTGTACCTGGGTCGGCTCCGTAGCTGCCGTAGCTGAAGCCGCCGTAGCCGCCCTCTTGGTCAGTGGTCAGCGAAGGGTTTGGTTGTGTTTGTTTGTTTGTTTGTTTGTCTGTCTGTGTACCTGGGTCGGCTCCGTAGCTGCCGTAGCTGAAGCCGCCGTAGCCGCCCTCTTGGTCAGTGGACAGCGAAGGGTTTTGTTGTGTTTGTTTGTTTGTTTGTTTGTTTGTCTGTCTGTGTACCTGGGTCGGCTCCGTAGCTGCCGTAGCTGAAGCCGCCGTAGCCGCCCTCTTGGTCAGTGGACAGCGAAGGGTTTGGTTGTGTTTGTTTGTTTGTTTGTTTGTCTGTCTGTGTACCTGGGTCGGCTCCGTAGCTGCCGTAGCTGAAGCCGCCGTAGCCGCCCTCTTGGTCAGTGGTCAGCGAAGGGTTTGGTTGTGTTTGTTTGTTTGTTTGTTTGTCTGTCTGTGTACCTGGGTCGGCTCCGTAGCTGCCGTAGCTGAAGCCGCCGTAGCCGCCCTCTTGGTCAGTGGACAGCGAAGGGTTTGGTTGTGTTTGTTTGTTTGTTTGTTTGTTTGTCTGTCTGTGTACCTGGGTCGGCTCCGTAGCTGCCGTAGCTGAAGCCGCCGTAGCCGCCCTCTTGGTCAGTGGTCAGCGAAGGGTTTGGTTGTGTTTGTTTGTTTGTTTGTTTGTCTGTCTGTGTACCTGGGTCGGCTCCGTAGCTGCCGTAGCTGAAGCCGCCGTAGCCGCCCTCTTGGTCAGTGGTCAGCGAAGGGTTTGGTTGTGTTTGTTTGTTTGTTTGTTTGTCTGTCTGTGTACCTGGGTCGGCTCCGTAGCTGCCGTAGCTGAAGCCGCCGTAGCCGCCCTCTTGGTCAGTGGTCAGCGAAGGGTTTGGTTGTGTTTGTTTGTTTGTTTGTTTGTCTGTCTGTGTACCTGGGTCGGCTCCGTAGCTGCCGTAGCTGAAGCCGCCGTAGCCGCCCTCTTGGTCAGCGAAGGGTTTGGTTGTGTTTGTTTGTTTGTTTGTCTGTCTGTGTACCTGGGTCGGCTCCGTAGCTGCCGTAGCTGAAGCCGCCGTAGCCGCCCTCTTGGTCAGTGGACAGCGAAGGGTTTTGTTGTGTTTGTTTGTTTGTTTGTTTGTTTGTCTGTCTGTGTACCTGGGTCGGCTCCGTAGCTGCCGTAGCTGAAGCCGCCGTAGCCGCCCTCTTGGTCAGTGGACAGCGAAGGGTTTGGTTGTGTTTGTTTGTTTGTTTGTTTGTCTGTCTGTGTACCTGGGTCGGCTCCGTAGCTGCCGTAGCTGAAGCCGCCGTAGCCGCCCTCTTGGTCAGTGGTCAGCGAAGGGTTTGGTTGTGTTTGTTTGTTTGTTTGTTTGTCTGTCTGTGTACCTGGGTCGGCTCCGTAGCTGCCGTAGCTGAAGCCGCCGTAGCCGCCCTCTTGGTCAGTGGACAGCGAAGGGTTTGGTTGTGTTTGTTTGTTTGTTTGTTTGTTTGTCTGTCTGTGTACCTGGGTCGGCTCCGTAGCTGCCGTAGCTGAAGCCGCCGTAGCCGCCCTCTTGGTCAGTGGTCAGCGAAGGGTTTGGTTGTGTTTGTTTGTTTGTTTGTTTGTCTGTCTGTGTACCTGGGTCGGCTCCGTAGCTGCCGTAGCTGAAGCCGCCGTAGCCGCCCTCTTGGTCAGTGGACAGCGAAGGGTTTTGTTGTGTTTGTTTGTTTGTTTGTTTGTTTGTCTGTCTGTGTACCTGGGTCGGCTCCGTAGCTGCCGTAGCTGAAGCCGCCGTAGCCGCCCTCTTGGTCAGCGAAGGGTTTGGTTGTGTTTGTTTGTTTGTTTGTTTGTCTGTCTGTGTACCTGGGTCAGCTCCGTAGCTGCCGTAGCTGAAGCCGCCGTAGCCGCCCTCTTGGTCAGTGGTCAGCGAAGGGTTTGGTTGTGTTTGTTTGTTTGTTTGTTTGTCTGTCTGTGTACCTGGGTCGGCTCCGTAGCTGCCGTAGCTGAAGCCGCCGTAGCCGCCCTCTTGGTCAGTGGACAGCGAAGGGTTTTGTTGTGTTTGTTTGTTTGTTTGTTTGTTTGTCTGTCTGTGTACCTGGGTCGGCTCCGTAGCTGCCGTAGCTGAAGCCGCCGTAGCCGCCCTCTTGGTCAGTGGACAGCGAAGGGTTTGGTTGTGTTTGTTTGTTTGTTTGTTTGTCTGTCTGTGTACCTGGGTCGGCTCCGTAGCTGCCGTAGCTGAAGCCGCCGTAGCCGCCCTCTTGGTCAGTGGACAGCGAAGGGTTTGGTTGTGTTTGTTTGTTTGTTTGTTTGTTTGTCTGTCTGTGTACCTGGGTCGGCTCCGTAGCTGCCGTAGCTGAAGCCGCCGTAGCCGCCCTCTTGGTCAGTGGTCAGCGAAGGGTTTGGTTGTGTTTGTTTGTTTGTTTGTTTGTCTGTCTGTGTACCTGGGTCGGCTCCGTAGCTGCCGTAGCTGAAGCCGCCGTAGCCGCCCTCTTGGTCAGTGGTCAGCGAAGGGTTTGGTTGTGTTTGTTTGTTTGTTTGTTTGTCTGTCTGTGTACCTGGGTCGGCTCCGTAGCTGCCGTAGCTGAAGCCGCCGTAGCCGCCCTCTTGGTCAGTGGTCAGCGAAGGGTTTGGTTGTGTTTGTTTGTTTGTTTGTTTGTCTGTCTGTGTACCTGGGTCGGCTCCGTAGCTGCCGTAGCTGAAGCCGCCGTAGCCGCCCTCTTGGTCAGCGAAGGGTTTGGTTGTGTTTGTTTGTTTGTTTGTCTGTCTGTGTACCTGGGTCGGCTCCGTAGCTGCCGTAGCTGAAGCCGCCGTAGCCGCCCTCTTGGTCAGTGGTCAGCGAAGGGTTTGGTTGTGTTTGTTTGTTTGTTTGTTTGTCTGTCTGTGTACCTGGGTCAGCTCCGTAGCTGCCGTAGCTGAAGCCGCCGTAGCCGCCCTCTTGGTCAGCGAAGGGTTTGGTTGTGTTTGTTTGTTTGTTTGTCTGTCTGTGTACCTGGGTCGGCTCCGTAGCTGCCGTAGCTGAAGCCGCCGTAGCCGCCCTCTTGGTCAGTGGACAGCGAAGGGTTTGGTTGTGTTTGTTTGTTTGTTTGTTTGTCTGTCTGTGTACCTGGGTCGGCTCCGTAGCTGCCGTAGCTGAAGCCGCCGTAGCCGCCCTCTTGGTCAGTGGACAGCGAAGGGTTTGGTTGTGTTTGTTTGTTTGTTTGTCTGTCTGTGTACCTGGGTCGGCTCCGTAGCTGCCGTAGCTGAAGCCGCCGTAGCCGCCCTCTTGGTCAGTGGTCAGCGAAGGGTTTGGTTGTGTTTGTTTGTTTGTTTGTTTGTCTGTCTGTGTACCTGGGTCGGCTCCGTAGCTGCCGTAGCTGAAGCCGCCGTAGCCGCCCTCTTGGTCAGTGGTCAGCGAAGGGTTTGGTTGTGTTTGTTTGTTTGTTTGTCTGTCTGTGTACCTGGGTCGGCTCCGTAGCTGCCGTAGCTGAAGCCGCCGTAGCCGCCCTCTTGGTCAGTGGACAGCGAAGGGTTTGGTTGTGTTTGTTTGTTTGTTTGTTTGTCTGTCTGTGTACCTGGGTCGGCTCCGTAGCTGCCGTAGCTGAAGCCGCCGTAGCCGCCCTCTTGGTCAGTGGACAGCGAAGGGTTTGGTTGTGTTTGTTTGTTTGTTTGTCTGTCTGTGTACCTGGGTCGGCTCCGTAGCTGCCGTAGCTGAAGCCGCCGTAGCCGCCCTCTTGGTCAGTGGACAGCGAAGGGTTTGGTTGTGTTTGTTTGTTTGTTTGTTTGTCTGTCTGTGTACCTGGGTCGGCTCCGTAGCTGCCGTAGCTGAAGCCGCCGTAGCCGCCCTCTTGGTCAGTGGTCAGCGAAGGGTTTGGTTGTGTTTGTTTGTTTGTTTGTCTGTCTGTGTACCTGGGTCGGCTCCGTAGCTGCCGTAGCTGAAGCCGCCGTAGCCGCCCTCTTGGTCAGTGGACAGCGAAGGGTTTGGTTGTGTTTGTTTGTTTGTTTGTTTGTCTGTCTGTGTACCTGGGTCGGCTCCGTAGCTGCCGTAGCTGAAGCCGCCGTAGCCGCCCTCTTGGTCAGTGGACAGCGAAGGGTTTGGTTGTGTTTGTTTGTTTGTTTGTTTGTCTTTCTGTGTACCTGGGTCGGCTCCGTAGCTGCCGTAGCTGAAGCCGCCGTAGCCGCCCTCTTGGTCAGTGGACAGCGAAGGGTTTGGTTGTGTTTGTTTGTTTGTTTGTCTGTCTGTGTACCTGGGTCGGCTCCGTAGCTGCCGTAGCTGAAGCCGCCGTAGCCGCCCTCTTGGTCAGTGGACAGCGAAGAGTTTGGTTGTGTTTGTTTGTCTGTCTGTCTGTGTACCTGGGTCGGCTCCGTAGCTGCCGTAGCTGAAGCCGCCGTAGCCGCCCTCTTGGTCAGTGGACAGCGAAGGGTTTGGTTGTGTTTGTTTGTTTGTTTGTCTGTCTGTGTACCTGGGTCGGCTCCGTAGCTGCCGTAGCTGAAGCCGCCGTAGCCGCCCTCTTGGTCAGTGGACAGCGAAGGGTTTGGTTGTGTTTGTTTGTTTGTTTGTTTGTCTGTCTGTGTACCTGGGTCGGCTCCGTAGCTGCCGTAGCTGAAGCCGCCGTAGCCGCCCTCTTGGTCAGTGGACAGCGAAGGGTTTGGTTGTGTTTGTTTGTTTGTTTGTCTGTCTGTGTACCTGGGTCGGCTCCGTAGCTGCCGTAGCTGAAGCCGCCGTAGCCGCCCTCTTGGTCAGTGGACAGCGAAGGGTTTGGTTGTGTTTGTTTGTTTGTTTGTCTGTCTGTGTACCTGGGTCGGCTCCGTAGCTGCCGTAGCTGAAGCCGCCGTAGCCGCCCTCTTGGTCAGTGGACAGCGAAGGGTTTGGTTGTGTTTGTTTGTTTGTTTGTCTGTCTGTGTACCTGGGTCGGCTCCGTAGCTGCCGTAGCTGAAGCCGCCGTAGCCGCCCTCTTGGTCAGTGGTCAGCGAAGGGTTTGGTTGTGTTTGTTTGTTTGTTTGTTTGTCTGTCTGTGTACCTGGGTCGGCTCCGTAGCTGCCGTAGCTGAAGCCGCCGTAGCCGCCCTCTTGGTCAGTGGACAGCGAAGGGTTTGGTTGTGTTTGTTTGTTTGTTTGTCTGTCTGTGTACCTGGGTCGGCTCCGTAGCTGCCGTAGCTGAAGCCGCCGTAGCCGCCCTCTTGGTCAGTGGACAGCGAAGGGTTTGGTTGTGTTTGTTTGTTTGTTTGTTTGTCTGTCTGTGTACCTGGGTCGGCTCCGTAGCTGCCGTAGCTGAAGCCGCCGTAGCCGCCCTCTTGGTCAGTGGACAGCGAAGGGTTTGGTTGTGTTTGTTTGTTTGTTTGTCTGTCTGTGTACCTGGGTCGGCTCCGTAGCTGCCGTAGCTGAAGCCGCCGTAGCCGCCCTCTTGGTCAGTGGACAGCGAAGGGTTTGGTTGTGTTTGTTTGTTTGTTTGTCTGTCTGTGTACCTGGGTCAGCTCCGTAGCTGCCGTAGCTGAAGCCGCCGTAGCCGCCCTCTTGGTCAGTGGACAGCGAAGGGTTTGGTTGTGTTTGTTTGTTTGTTTGTCTGTCTGTGTACCTGGGTCGGCTCCGTAGCTGCCGTAGCTGAAGCCGCCGTAGCCGCCCTCTTGGTCAGTGGACAGCGAAGGGTTTGGTTGTGTTTGTTTGTTTGTTTGTTTGTCTGTCTGTGTACCTGGGTCGGCTCCGTAGCTGCCGTAGCTGAAGCCGCCGTAGCCGCCCTCTTGGTCAGTGGACAGCGAAGGGTTTGGTTGTGTTTGTTTGTTTGTTTGTTTGTCTGTCTGTGTACCTGGGTCAGCTCCGTAGCTGCCGTAGCTGAAGCCGCCGTAGCCGCCCTCTTGGTCAGTGGTCAGCGAAGGGTTTGGTTGTGTTTGTTTGTTTGTTTGTTTGTCTGTCTGTGTACCTGGGTCGGCTCCGTAGCTGCCGTAGCTGAAGCCGCCGTAGCCGCCCTCTTGGTCAGTGGACAGCGAAGGGTTTGGTTGTGTTTGTTTGTTTGTTTGTTTGTCTGTCTGTGTACCTGGGTCAGCTCCGTAGCTGCCGTAGCTGAAGCCGCCGTAGCCGCCCTCTTGGTCAGTGGTCAGCGAAGGGTTTGGTTGTGTTTGTTTGTTTGTTTGTTTGTCTGTCTGTGTACCTGGGTCGGCTCCGTAGCTGCCGTAGCTGAAGCCGCCGTAGCCGCCCTCTTGGTCAGTGGACAGCGAAGGGTTTGGTTGTGTTTGTTTGTTTGTTTGTTTGTCTGTCTGTGTACCTGGGTCGGCTCCGTAGCTGCCGTAGCTGAAGCCGCCGTAGCCGCCCTCTTGGTCAGTGGTCAGCGAAGGGTTTGGTTGTGTTTGTTTGTCTGTCTGTGTACCTGGGTCGGCTCCGTAGCTGCCGTAGCTGAAGCCGCCGTAGCCGCCCTCTTGGTCAGTGGACAGCGAAGGGTTTGGTTGTGTTTGTTTGTTTGTTTGTCTGTCTGTGTACCTGGGTCGGCTCCGTAGCTGCCGTAGCTGAAGCCGCCGTAGCCGCCCTCTTGGTCAGTGGACAGCGAAGGGTTTGGTTGTGTTTGTTTGTTTGTTTGTTTGTCTGTCTGTGTACCTGGGTCGGCTCCGTAGCTGCCGTAGCTGAAGCCGCCGTAGCCGCCCTCTTGGTCAGTGGTCAGCGAAGGGTTTGGTTGTGTTTGTTTGTCTGTCTGTGTACCTGGGTCGGCTCCGTAGCTGCCGTAGCTGAAGCCGCCGTAGCCGCCCTCTTGGTCAGTGGACAGCGAAGGGTTTGGTTGTGTTTGTTTGTTTGTTTGTCTGTCTGTGTACCTGGGTCGGCTCCGTAGCTGCCGTAGCTGAAGCCGCCGTAGCCGCCCTCTTGGTCAGTGGACAGCGAAGGGTTTGGTTGTGTTTGTTTGTTTGTTTGTCTGTCTGTGTACCTGGGTCGGCTCCGTAGCTGCCGTAGCTGAAGCCGCCGTAGCCGCCCTCTTGGTCAGTGGACAGCGAAGGGTTTGGTTGTGTTTGTTTGTTTGTTTGTTTGTCTGTCTGTGTACCTGGGTCGGCTCCGTAGCTGCCGTAGCTGAAGCCGCCGTAGCCGCCCTCTTGGTCAGTGGTCAGCGAAGGGTTTGGTTGTGTTTGTTTGTCTGTCTGTGTACCTGGGTCGGCTCCGTAGCTGCCGTAGCTGAAGCCGCCGTAGCCGCCCTCTTGGTCAGTGGACAGCGAAGGGTTTGGTTGTGTTTGTTTGTTTGTTTGTCTGTCTGTGTACCTGGGTCGGCTCCGTAGCTGCCGTAGCTGAAGCCGCCGTAGCCGCCCTCTTGGTCAGTGGACAGCGAAGGGTTTGGTTGTGTTTGTTTGTTTGTTTGTCTGTCTGTGTACCTGGGTCGGCTCCGTAGCTGCCGTAGCTGAAGCCGCCGTAGCCGCCCTCTTGGTCAGTGGACAGCGAAGGGTTTGGTTGTGTTTGTTTGTTTGTTTGTTTGTCTGTCTGTGTACCTGGGTCGGCTCCGTAGCTGCCGTAGCTGAAGCCGCCGTAGCCGCCCTCTTGGTCAGTGGACAGCGAAGGGTTTGGTTGTGTTTGTTTGTTTGTTTGTCTGTCTGTGTACCTGGGTCGGCTCCGTAGCTGCCGTAGCTGAAGCCGCCGTAGCCGCCCTCTTGGTCAGTGGACAGCGAAGGGTTTGGTTGTGTTTGTTTGTTTGTTTGTCTGTCTGTGTACCTGGGTCGGCTCCGTAGCTGCCGTAGCTGAAGCCGCCGTAGCCGCCCTCTTGGTCAGTGGTCAGCGAAGGGTTTGGTTGTGTTTGTTTGTCTGTCTGTGTACCTGGGTCGGCTCCGTAGCTGCCGTAGCTGAAGCCGCCGTAGCCGCCCTCTTGGTCAGTGGACAGCGAAGGGTTTGGTTGTGTTTGTTTGTTTGTTTGTCTGTCTGTGTACCTGGGTCGGCTCCGTAGCTGCCGTAGCTGAAGCCGCCGTAGCCGCCCTCTTGGTCAGTGGACAGCGAAGGGTTTGGTTGTGTTTGTTTGTTTGTTTGTCTGTCTGTGTACCTGGGTCGGCTCCGTAGCTGCCGTAGCTGAAGCCGCCGTAGCCGCCCTCTTGGTCAGTGGACAGCGAAGGGTTTGGTTGTGTTTGTTTGTTTGTTTGTTTGTCTGTCTGTGTACCTGGGTCGGCTCCGTAGCTGCCGTAGCTGAAGCCGCCGTAGCCGCCCTCTTGGTCAGTGGACAGCGAAGGGTTTGGTTGTGTTTGTTTGTTTGTTTGTCTGTCTGTGTACCTGGGTCGGCTCCGTAGCTGCCGTAGCTGAAGCCGCCGTAGCCGCCCTCTTGGTCAGTGGACAGCGAAGGGTTTGGTTGTGTTTGTTTGTTTGTTTGTCTGTCTGTGTACCTGGGTCGGCTCCGTAGCTGCCGTAGCTGAAGCCGCCGTAGCCGCCCTCTTGGTCAGTGGTCAGCGAAGGGTTTGGTTGTGTTTGTTTGTCTGTCTGTGTACCTGGGTCGGCTCCGTAGCTGCCGTAGCTGAAGCCGCCGTAGCCGCCCTCTTGGTCAGTGGACAGCGAAGGGTTTGGTTGTGTTTGTTTGTTTGTTTGTCTGTCTGTGTACCTGGGTCGGCTCCGTAGCTGCCGTAGCTGAAGCCGCCGTAGCCGCCCTCTTGGTCAGTGGACAGCGAAGGGTTTGGTTGTGTTTGTTTGTTTGTTTGTCTGTCTGTGTACCTGGGTCGGCTCCGTAGCTGCCGTAGCTGAAGCCGCCGTAGCCGCCCTCTTGGTCAGTGGACAGCGAAGGGTTTGGTTGTGTTTGTTTGTTTGTTTGTTTGTCTGTCTGTGTACCTGGGTCGGCTCCGTAGCTGCCGTAGCTGAAGCCGCCGTAGCCGCCCTCTTGGTCAGTGGACAGCGAAGGGTTTGGTTGTGTTTGTTTGTTTGTTTGTCTGTCTGTGTACCTGGGTCGGCTCCGTAGCTGCCGTAGCTGAAGCCGCCGTAGCCGCCCTCTTGGTCAGTGGACAGCGAAGGGTTTGGTTGTGTTTGTTTGTTTGTTTGTCTGTCTGTGTACCTGGGTCGGCTCCGTAGCTGCCGTAGCTGAAGCCGCCGTAGCCGCCCTCTTGGTCAGTGGTCAGCGAAGGGTTTGGTTGTGTTTGTTTGTCTGTCTGTGTACCTGGGTCGGCTCCGTAGCTGCCGTAGCTGAAGCCGCCGTAGCCGCCCTCTTGGTCAGTGGACAGCGAAGGGTTTGGTTGTGTTTGTTTGTTTGTTTGTCTGTCTGTGTACCTGGGTCGGCTCCGTAGCTGCCGTAGCTGAAGCCGCCGTAGCCGCCCTCTTGGTCAGTGGACAGCGAAGGGTTTGGTTGTGTTTGTTTGTTTGTTTGTCTGTCTGTGTACCTGGGTCGGCTCCGTAGCTGCCGTAGCTGAAGCCGCCGTAGCCGCCCTCTTGGTCAGTGGACAGCGAAGGGTTTGGTTGTGTTTGTTTGTTTGTTTGTTTGTCTGTCTGTGTACCTGGGTCGGCTCCGTAGCTGCCGTAGCTGAAGCCGCCGTAGCCGCCCTCTTGGTCAGTGGACAGCGAAGGGTTTGGTTGTGTTTGTTTGTTTGTTTGTCTGTCTGTGTACCTGGGTCGGCTCCGTAGCTGCCGTAGCTGAAGCCGCCGTAGCCGCCCTCTTGGTCAGTGGACAGCGAAGGGTTTGGTTGTGTTTGTTTGTTTGTTTGTCTGTCTGTGTACCTGGGTCGGCTCCGTAGCTGCCGTAGCTGAAGCCGCCGTAGCCGCCCTCTTGGTCAGTGGACAGCGAAGGGTTTGGTTGTGTTTGTTTGTTTGTTTGTTTGTCTGTCTGTGTACCTGGGTCGGCTCCGTAGCTGCCGTAGCTGAAGCCGCCGTAGCCGCCCTCTTGGTCAGTGGTCAGCGAAGGGTTTGGTTGTGTTTGTTTGTCTGTCTGTGTACCTGGGTCGGCTCCGTAGCTGCCGTAGCTGAAGCCGCCGTAGCCGCCCTCTTGGTCAGTGGACAGCGAAGGGTTTGGTTGTGTTTGTTTGTTTGTTTGTCTGTCTGTGTACCTGGGTCGGCTCCGTAGCTGCCGTAGCTGAAGCCGCCGTAGCCGCCCTCTTGGTCAGTGGACAGCGAAGGGTTTGGTTGTGTTTGTTTGTTTGTTTGTTTGTCTGTCTGTGTACCTGGGTCGGCTCCGTAGCTGCCGTAGCTGAAGCCGCCGTAGCCGCCCTCTTGGTCAGTGGTCAGCGAAGGGTTTGGTTGTGTTTGTTTGTCTGTCTGTGTACCTGGGTCGGCTCCGTAGCTGCCGTAGCTGAAGCCGCCGTAGCCGCCCTCTTGGTCAGTGGACAGCGAAGGGTTTGGTTGTGTTTGTTTGTTTGTTTGTCTGTCTGTGTACCTGGGTCGGCTCCGTAGCTGCCGTAGCTGAAGCCGCCGTAGCCGCCCTCTTGGTCAGTGGACAGCGAAGGGTTTGGTTGTGTTTGTTTGTTTGTTTGTCTGTCTGTGTACCTGGGTCGGCTCCGTAGCTGCCGTAGCTGAAGCCGCCGTAGCCGCCCTCTTGGTCAGTGGACAGCGAAGGGTTTGGTTGTGTTTGTTTGTTTGTTTGTTTGTCTGTCTGTGTACCTGGGTCGGCTCCGTAGCTGCCGTAGCTGAAGCCGCCGTAGCCGCCCTCTTGGTCAGTGGTCAGCGAAGGGTTTGGTTGTGTTTGTTTGTCTGTCTGTGTACCTGGGTCGGCTCCGTAGCTGCCGTAGCTGAAGCCGCCGTAGCCGCCCTCTTGGTCAGTGGACAGCGAAGGGTTTGGTTGTGTTTGTTTGTTTGTTTGTCTGTCTGTGTACCTGGGTCGGCTCCGTAGCTGCCGTAGCTGAAGCCGCCGTAGCCGCCCTCTTGGTCAGTGGACAGCGAAGGGTTTGGTTGTGTTTGTTTGTTTGTTTGTCTGTCTGTGTACCTGGGTCGGCTCCGTAGCTGCCGTAGCTGAAGCCGCCGTAGCCGCCCTCTTGGTCAGTGGACAGCGAAGGGTTTGGTTGTGTTTGTTTGTTTGTTTGTCTGTCTGTGTACCTGGGTCGGCTCCGTAGCTGCCGTAGCTGAAGCCGCCGTAGCCGCCCTCTTGGTCAGTGGACAGCGAAGGGTTTGGTTGTGTTTGTTTGTTTGTTTGTTTGTCTGTCTGTGTACCTGGGTCGGCTCCGTAGCTGCCGTAGCTGAAGCCGCCGTAGCCGCCCTCTTGGTCAGTGGTCAGCGAAGGGTTTGGTTGTGTTTGTTTGTCTGTCTGTGTACCTGGGTCGGCTCCGTAGCTGCCGTAGCTGAAGCCGCCGTAGCCGCCCTCTTGGTCAGTGGACAGCGAAGGGTTTGGTTGTGTTTGTTTGTTTGTTTGTCTGTCTGTGTACCTGGGTCGGCTCCGTAGCTGCCGTAGCTGAAGCCGCCGTAGCCGCCCTCTTGGTCAGTGGACAGCGAAGGGTTTGGTTGTGTTTGTTTGTTTGTTTGTTTGTCTGTCTGTGTACCTGGGTCGGCTCCGTAGCTGCCGTAGCTGAAGCCGCCGTAGCCGCCCTCTTGGTCAGTGGACAGCGAAGGGTTTGGTTGTGTTTGTTTGTTTGTTTGTCTGTCTGTGTACCTGGGTCGGCTCCGTAGCTGCCGTAGCTGAAGCCGCCGTAGCCGCCCTCTTGGTCAGTGGACAGCGAAGGGTTTGGTTGTGTTTGTTTGTTTGTTTGTCTGTCTGTGTACCTGGGTCGGCTCCGTAGCTGCCGTAGCTGAAGCCGCCGTAGCCGCCCTCTTGGTCAGTGGTCAGCGAAGGGTTTGGTTGTGTTTGTTTGTCTGTCTGTGTACCTGGGTCGGCTCCGTAGCTGCCGTAGCTGAAGCCGCCGTAGCCGCCCTCTTGGTCAGTGGACAGCGAAGGGTTTGGTTGTGTTTGTTTGTTTGTTTGTCTGTCTGTGTACCTGGGTCGGCTCCGTAGCTGCCGTAGCTGAAGCCGCCGTAGCCGCCCTCTTGGTCAGTGGACAGCGAAGGGTTTGGTTGTGTTTGTTTGTTTGTTTGTCTGTCTGTGTACCTGGGTCGGCTCCGTAGCTGCCGTAGCTGAAGCCGCCGTAGCCGCCCTCTTGGTCAGTGGACAGCGAAGGGTTTGGTTGTGTTTGTTTGTTTGTTTGTTTGTCTGTCTGTGTACCTGGGTCGGCTCCGTAGCTGCCGTAGCTGAAGCCGCCGTAGCCGCCCTCTTGGTCAGTGGACAGCGAAGGGTTTGGTTGTGTTTGTTTGTTTGTTTGTCTGTCTGTGTACCTGGGTCGGCTCCGTAGCTGCCGTAGCTGAAGCCGCCGTAGCCGCCCTCTTGGTCAGTGGACAGCGAAGGGTTTGGTTGTGTTTGTTTGTTTGTTTGTCTGTCTGTGTACCTGGGTCGGCTCCGTAGCTGCCGTAGCTGAAGCCGCCGTAGCCGCCCTCTTGGTCAGTGGTCAGCGAAGGGTTTGGTTGTGTTTGTTTGTCTGTCTGTGTACCTGGGTCGGCTCCGTAGCTGCCGTAGCTGAAGCCGCCGTAGCCGCCCTCTTGGTCAGTGGACAGCGAAGGGTTTGGTTGTGTTTGTTTGTTTGTTTGTCTGTCTGTGTACCTGGGTCGGCTCCGTAGCTGCCGTAGCTGAAGCCGCCGTAGCCGCCCTCTTGGTCAGTGGACAGCGAAGGGTTTGGTTGTGTTTGTTTGTTTGTTTGTTTGTCTGTCTGTGTACCTGGGTCGGCTCCGTAGCTGCCGTAGCTGAAGCCGCCGTAGCCGCCCTCTTGGTCAGTGGACAGCGAAGGGTTTGGTTGTGTTTGTTTGTTTGTTTGTCTGTCTGTGTACCTGGGTCGGCTCCGTAGCTGCCGTAGCTGAAGCCGCCGTAGCCGCCCTCTTGGTCAGTGGTCAGCGAAGGGTTTGGTTGTGTTTGTTTGTCTGTCTGTGTACCTGGGTCGGCTCCGTAGCTGCCGTAGCTGAAGCCGCCGTAGCCGCCCTCTTGGTCAGTGGACAGCGAAGGGTTTGGTTGTGTTTGTTTGTTTGTTTGTCTGTCTGTGTACCTGGGTCGGCTCCGTAGCTGCCGTAGCTGAAGCCGCCGTAGCCGCCCTCTTGGTCAGTGGACAGCGAAGGGTTTGGTTGTGTTTGTTTGTTTGTTTGTTTGTCTGTCTGTGTACCTGGGTCGGCTCCGTAGCTGCCGTAGCTGAAGCCGCCGTAGCCGCCCTCTTGGTCAGTGGACAGCGAAGGGTTTGGTTGTGTTTGTTTGTTTGTTTGTCTGTCTGTGTACCTGGGTCGGCTCCGTAGCTGCCGTAGCTGAAGCCGCCGTAGCCGCCCTCTTGGTCAGTGGACAGCGAAGGGTTTGGTTGTGTTTGTTTGTTTGTTTGTCTGTCTGTGTACCTGGGTCGGCTCCGTAGCTGCCGTAGCTGAAGCCGCCGTAGCCGCCCTCTTGGTCAGTGGACAGCGAAGGGTTTGGTTGTGTTTGTTTGTTTGTTTGTTTGTCTGTCTGTGTACCTGGGTCGGCTCCGTAGCTGCCGTAGCTGAAGCCGCCGTAGCCGCCCTCTTGGTCAGTGGACAGCGAAGGGTTTGGTTGTGTTTGTTTGTTTGTTTGTCTGTCTGTGTACCTGGGTCGGCTCCGTAGCTGCCGTAGCTGAAGCCGCCGTAGCCGCCCTCTTGGTCAGTGGTCAGCGAAGGGTTTGGTTGTGTTTGTTTGTCTGTCTGTGTACCTGGGTCGGCTCCGTAGCTGCCGTAGCTGAAGCCGCCGTAGCCGCCCTCTTGGTCAGTGGTCAGCGAAGGGTTTGGTTGTGTTTGTTTGTTTGTTTGTCTGTCTGTGTACCTGGGTCGGCTCCGTAGCTGCCGTAGCTGAAGCCGCCGTAGCCGCCCTCTTGGTCAGTGGACAGCGAAGGGTTTGGTTGTGTTTGTTTGTTTGTTTGTCTGTCTGTGTACCTGGGTCGGCTCCGTAGCTGCCGTAGCTGAAGCCGCCGTAGCCGCCGTAGTCGCCCCCTTCGCCGTCGTCCTCCGCCTGCGCCGTGCCCTGCCGCCCGTAGCGGTGGCTGCGCGCTGCGATACACACAAACACACATTTATTTTAATTTTATTTTAGTTGTTGCAAAACACAACAGATATAATACATTTAGTTTCTTAATATAGGTATATTAATTTAAAACATGTACAATATCCTACAGGGTGTTTTGACAGCATCTTTACAGTGGACTACATTAAAAGAAAAGAAAATAACTAAGAGATATCTAATAATAATCTTATAGTGTTTAGGTAAATTTGGAACTAAAGATTATCGAACCTTATATTTGTAGGTAGACAGTTTCACAAAGACGTCCAAGGTGTCGTGTTCATTAGATATATTATTGAAGAGGGAATGTCTGATTGGTTGTCTGAATGAATGAATTATTCATATTGGCAGTACCCAGTTGTGCAACGGGCTTGAGGCCGACTTGTACCACACTTTTTGACACATACTTGATACAATTTAAATGAGATAAAAATAAACACTGCCACGTTACGTGGGAATCCGATTGACAGGCAATAACCTAAGAGTGCTTGATCGTGTCGTATTTAGCATCAGCGGCTGTCAAATCACTATTGAAAAAATAATAATTGTCTTGCTACAGTTAGTATGTCAATTTCTTAGGGAGTCTGTGCGAATTAAATTATAAATATATCTTTTCTGTAATATAAAAATAGTTTGAATATCCGCTGCTCTCCCCCACAACAAGAACCACTACGAATGTAACTAAAATAGACTGGCCTTGCTATAGCTACCGATCCGTGCTTCGTCTGATGTTCCTAACAGCATAAACCGCAAAAGTTTATTTATCTATCCCCACTGCAATTTGCTATCAATGGTTATTCCAAGAAAATTCGTATCATTTACTAATTCTAACGTGTTGCTGTCTAACACTAAACTGGTCTCAACTTGCCTGACATTTGGAAGTGAGATTTTGATACAATTGGTTTTACCAGCGTTTAACAAAACGAGCATCCAGTACAGTGTTCGGTGAAAGGAAAATCGATTAAATTACTTTGGAAGTCACACAGGGAACCCGCTGGGTGTGTGTGAGAGGGTGTGTGTGTGTGTGGGTGTCTGTGTGTATATACTAACTGGACATGGCGAGGTCGGTGGTGAGCTGCGTGGGGTAGCCGCACTTGGGACACGGCGGGTTGTCTGCCTTGCCGGCCGCCGCGCCGCGCCCGCCCTTGCGCCGCACGTGCTCGCTGCAGAAGCACGTCTTGCAGCGCAGGCACGAGTACTGCCCGAGCCGGTTGCAAGATTGACCTGGGGGAAGGTGGCGGAAGGTGGAAGTGACGTTAGTTCTTCTTCTTCTTTTTATGAATCGGCATGCTAACCTCTTTTGAGATTAATTTTGCCAGTGTCGAATCGATTTTTATTTGGTCAAGATGTCTTCTGAGAACCTGGAAATTATCGTCTAACTTGTTGCTCATTAGCTCTTAAGACGAGAAGGGATTTGGGATCGATGGATTTCCTTCGAACGTGAGCAACTGCCTCCTCAGGAGTTAGTTGTCAGGAAAATGGTCAGGTACTAAAGGTGAGGTCCTCAGCAGCATATATCAAAATTTAAATTTCACAGCAAATCCACGCGTCGTATAAGTTTATAGAAACTTTCACTAAAATAACTAAGCATGAGGGTCTGACTGATTCATCAGATCGTCGATACGCCCAATTCATTGATCTGATAAATGGTCGTACTCTCATGCTTAGAAGGTGTTGCGCACGTCCGAGTGAGCTGAAGCATGAGATGCTACTCGCCGCGCCGTACTAAGGCCCGTATTAATCAACCGCTCTCAGCTTTGAGAGCTTTCTCAAGCGCGTGGAAGTTACAGATTTGATAAGGCGAAACCGTCCTTGTGAGCTGAGAGCAATTTTTAAAGGGTAGAATTTAAGAAGGGTAGGACCGTAAACTTAGCCTTAAAAAATTACTGAATCGAGCGAAAAACTAAGTGCGACTAGAAATACCGATTTTGCCTGATGAATTACTGAATTGAGCAAAAAACTAAGCGCGACTAGAAATATCGATTTTGCCTGATGAAATTACTGAATTGAGCGAAAAACTGAGAGCGACTAGAAAATCTCCTAAAATAGAGGAGACGTCTAAATGTCTCATGAGGGCTTTAGCGACAGCTCCGTATCCAGGTAAGCCGGGGGAGAGGGGGTGGCCACAGGGGAGGTGGCGGGGAGGTGGCTGGGAGAGGGGGGGAGGAGGAAGGGAGGATAATGTTGGTATGGAGGAGCCATTTTGAAACAAGTTTGCGCGACGAAGCGTTGGCAAAACCATTCAGTTATTGTAACGCGCGTATTGCATTGTCTATTTTGTTTATTTCAGGTAATTCCGCTGTTCGTTGTCATTCGCTCAGTTCGTTTTTTATTCGCTGGATTTATTTTATTTATTTTTTAGGGTTTTTAGGGTTCCGCGCCCGAAGGGTCCAAACGGAGACCCATTGCTGTCACTCATGTGTCCGTCCGTCCAGCGTCTCTCACACATGCTTTACAACCAAGTATTCAAAGGAGTTGGGAAAGTCGTAGTATACCTGCCCCAGCAATGTACAAATACTTCTCGATAGCCAATATGCATAACAATAACATTTAAATAAAAATTCATAAATTACTGCGTCTCTATTTATTTTGTAGAAGTTGTAAAAAAAAACTGATTAATAGTTATTAGCTTTATTTTTCCTGTCTGTCAGAGCTAGAGGTGGGACATAGCACCATTTTGCAATTAAGAAACGATATCAGTTAAATATTACCATGAGCTTGAAGCTTCGTTGCTTTATCTGTATGATTCTACATTTAAAGGGATATACAAGATCAGTCCTACCCAATACGTCCGTAAGCAAAAATATATATATGTGCCATCAAATATCGCTACAGCAGAGGGGTTTTTTTCAGAATCATTACCAAAAAGAGCATTTTCTTTGAATTTCCCTCATTTTAGGCTTACCCGAATGTGCGAAGTCCGACACACTCTTGCCTGTTTTTTTGTTGACAATGTTGAAGTGCTATAAATAAATTTAAATAGCTGTCTACTCACACTTGTAGGTCTCGGACTCGAGCACCTGGCAGGAGGCTTGGTGCTCGAACTGGTCGTCCTCGCAGAGGAAGCCCTGGCAGAAGCAACAGCGGAACACGCGGCCGCCGTGCTCCCACACGCCTGCGCCACCACACCGGGAACAAACGGAAATAACAACATTACACACATACTAATCGGCCGCGCGAGTGGGGCGTCTCCGTTTCAGCTTGTGAAAAAACGCTTTCATATGTCTGTCTGTCCGGATGTTCTCCTACAGGTCGCATTTCTATAAATAGTTTTACAGTCAATTCAGTTTTTGAAAACGTACAAAATGAGATATGGGCCTTCAAAGTTATTGATGCAGCTACTGTCATACTCCATGTAAATAACCATAAGTTTGCATGTGGTATTAAAAGAAAGAAAATGCAGTCGGGTTATTAGTTTTTATAATAATTCTATTTGTTCATGTGTCGGGGTGTGAGTGAGTGGAAATCATTTAGCCCAGCTCTCCTCCCACCTCTCCAGAAACCTTTTGATCAACCCTTTTCAATAATGGGTTCCGGTCTGGTCCTAGCACCGTGACCGCCTTACTTAAGTCATGGAAGACATACATGTTGCCATGGACAATAAACAGCTTTCTGTGCCCGCACTGCTTGACTTCAGTAGCGCCTTCAACTGAGTCGATTATGATATTCTAGTTGAGATATTAAAGTTCTTAAATGTCTGCTCCCGCTGGGCACGCTGGTTCAACTCTTACTTAAGAGATCGGCAGCAGCACATAAGGTCCGAGGAGACATTAACCGAGTGGTGCGATCTTACTGCGGGGGTTCCTCAGGGTAGTATTCTTTCCCCTTTTTGTTCTCAGTCGTCATTAACTTCATTTCTGATGTTCTCTCTTCTTCATCATCTCTATGTTGATGATCTTCAGCTCTAGCGTCACTTTCTCTTTAGTGATGTGACTTCGGCGCATTTATAGAGATCCGCTAATCGCTGACCTCGAAAACATGGGAACATCGGCATTGTCCTTTGGACTGCTTATCAACCTCGGTAAGTCCCAGGCTTTGATTCTGGGATCCAGGTACTTGTCAACTACAGCAACTGCCCATAGCACCTGTAGTATATAACTGGTACTATTATCGCTTCCAGTGACAAGGCCAAAAACCTGGAGGTCATTGTCGATTGCCTCCTATCTTGGTCGAAGAATGTCCGTGAGGTTTTGAAATTGCCATTTGAGAAATTTAAAAAGCATGTCAAAGCGACTTTGTCGAAAAAGATTACTTAAATGACGGGACTGTATGGGGTTAATCTAGTTCAACACAGACCTTGCTGTTAATAATTTTGTAATTATTTATTCCTGCTTATCAACCATAATAATTAATTTTTTGATATTTGTATTAGCACAAGCAATTTTTATAAGAGATCTAAAAATCAATCTGTGGGAGTTTCTACACCCTTCCTCTCCCACAGTGGTCCAATGTAGAGAAGAGGTAAGACAAGACGTTTGCGAAGTAATTTGTAAATATCTACAGTAATAAAGTTATTACGAACGTTGACTTTGACTTTGGTCAGTAAGCGTGTCTTCGCCACTTTTCACTCATTAAGAAGACTCCAGAACTTCTTGCCTCTCAAACGGAAATTGCCCCCCGCTCAATCCCTTCTCCTTCCGCCGATTGATTATGCTGATGTTTGTGCTCAATCCCTTCTCCTTCCGCCGATTGATTATGCTGATGTTTGTGCTCAATCCCTTCTCCTTGCGCCGATTGATTATGCTGATGTTTGTGCTCAACCCCTTCTCCTTCCGCCGATTGATTATGCTGATGTTTGTGCTCAATCCCTTCTCCTTCCGCCGATTGATTATGCTGATGTTTGTGCTCAAACCCTTCTCCTTCCGCCGATTGATTATGCTGATGTTTGTGCTCAATCCCTTCTCCTTCCGCCGATTGATTATGCTGATGTTTGTGCTCAATCCCTTCTCCTTCCGCCGATTGATTATGCTGATGTTTGTGCTCAATCCCTTCTCCTTCCGCCGACTGATTATGCTGATGTTTGTGCTCAATCCCTTCTCCTTCCGCCGATTGATTATGCTGATGTTTGTGCTCAATCCCTTCTCCTTCCGCCGATTGATTATGCTGATGTTTGTGCTCAATCCCTTCTCCTTCCGCCGATTGATTATGCTGATGTTTGTGCTCAATCCCTTCTCCTTCCGCCGATTGATTATGCTGATGTTTGTGCTCAATCCCTTCTCCTTCCGCCGATTGATTATGCTGATGTTTGTGCTCAATCCCTTCTCCTTCCGCCGATTGATTATGCTGATGTTTGTGCTCAATCCCTTCTCCTTCCGCCGATTGATTATGCTGATGTTTGTGCTCAATCCCTTCTCCTTCCGCCGATTGATTATGCTGATGTTTGTGCTCAATCCCTTCTCCTTCCGCCGATTGATTATGCTGATGTTTGTGCTCAATCCCTTCTCCTTCCGCCGATTGATTATGCTGATGTTTGTGCTCAACCCCTTCTCCTTCCGCCGATTGATTATGCTGATGTTTGTGCTCAACTCCTTCTCCTTCCGCCGATTGATTATGCTGATGTTTGTGCTCAACCCCTTCTCCTTGCGCCGGTTGATTATGCTGATGTTTGTGCTCAATCCCTTCTCCTTCCGCCGATTGATTATGCTGATGTTTGTGCTCAATCCCTTCTCCTTCCGCCGATTGATTATGCTGATGTTTGTGCTCAATCCCTTCTCCTTCCGCCGATTGATTATGCTGATGTTTGTGCTCAATCCCTTCTCCTTGCGCCGATTGATTATGCTGATGTTTGTGCTCAATCCCTTCTCCTTCCGCCGATTGATTATGCTGATGTTTGTGCTCAATCCCTTCTCCTTCCGCCGATTGATTATGCTGATGTTTGTGCTCAATCCCTTCTCCTTCCGCCGATTGATTATGCTGATGTTTGTGCTCAATCCCTTCTCCTTCCGCCGATTGATTATGCTGATGTTTGTGCTCAATCCCTTCTCCTTCCGCCGATTGATTAAGCTGATGTTTGTGCTCACTCCCTTCTCCTTGCGCCGATTGATTATGCTGATGTTTGTGCTCAATCCCTTCTCCTTCCGCCGATTGATTATGCTGATGTTTGTGCTCAATCCCTTCTCCTTCCGCCGATTGATTATGCTGATGTTTGTGCTCAATCCCTTCTCCTTCCGCCGATTGATTATGCTGATGTTTGTGCTCAATCCCTTCTCCTTCCGCCGATTGATTATGCTGATGTTTGTGCTCAATCCCTTCTCCTTCCGCCGATTGATTATGCTGATGTTTGTGCTCAATCCCTTCTCCTTCCGCCGATTGATTATGCTGATGTTTGTTCTCAATCCCTTCTCCTTCCGCCGATTGATTATGCTGATGTTTGTGCTCAACCCCTTCTCCTTCCGCCGATTGATTATGCTGATGTTTGTGCTCAACTCCTTCTCCTTCCGCCGATTGATTATGCTGAAATTTGTGCTCAACCCCTTCTCCTTGCGCCGGTTGATTATGCTGATGTTTGTGCTCAATCCCTTCTCCTTCCGCCGATTGATTATGCTGATGTTTGTGCTCAATCCCTTCTCCTTCCGCCGATTGATTATGCTGATGTTTGTGCTCAATCCCTTCTCCTTCCGCCGATTGATTATGCTGATGTTTGTGCTCAATCCCTTCTCCTTCCGCCGATTGATTATGCTGATGTTTGTGCTCAATCCCTTCTCCTTCCGCCGATTGATTATGCTGATGTTTGTGCTCACTCCCTTCTCCTTGCGCCGATTGATTATGCTGATGTTTGTGCTCAATCCCTTCTCCTTCCGCCGATTGATTATGCTGATGTTTGTGCTCAATCCCTTCTCCTTCCGTCGATTGATTATGCTGATGTTTGTGCTCAATCCCTTCTCCTTCCGCCGATTGATTATGCTGATGTTTGTGCTCAATCCCTTCTCCTTCCGCCGATTGATTATGCTGATGTTTGTGCTCAATCCCTTCTCCTTCCGCCGATTGATTATGCTGATGTTTGTGCTCAACCCCTTCTCCTTCCGCCGATTGATTATGCTGATGTTTGTGCTCAACCCCTTCTCCTTGCGCCGGTTGATTATGCTGATGTTTGTGCTCAATCCCTTCTCCTTCCGCCGATTGATTATGCTGATGTTTGTGCTCAATCCCTTCTCCTTCCGCCGATTGATTATGCTGATGTTTGTGCTCAATCCCTTCTCCTTCCGCCGATTGATTATGCTGATGTTTGTGCTCACTCCCTTCTCCTTGCGCCGATTGATTATGCTGATGTTTGTGCTCAATCCCTTCTCCTTCCGCTGATTGATTATGCTGATGTTTGTGCTCAATCCCTTCTCCTTCCGCCGATTGATTATGCTGATGTTTGTGCTCAATCCCTTCTCCTTCCGCCGATTGATTATGCTGATGTTTGTGCTCAATCCCTTCTCCTTCCGCCGATTGATTATGCTGATGTTTGTGCTCAATCCCTTCTCCTTCCGCCGATTGATTATGCTGATGTTTGTGCTCAACCCCTTCTCCTTCCGCCGATTGATTATGCTGATGTTTGTGCTCAATCCCTTCTCCTTCCGCCGATTGATTATGCTGATGTTTGTGCTCAATCCCTTCTCCTTGCGCCGATTGATTATGCTGATGTTTGTGCTCAATCCCTTCTCCTTCCGCCGATTGATTATGCTGATGTTTGTGCTCAATCCCTTCTCCTTCCGCCGATTGATTATGCTGATGTTTGTGCTCAATCCCTTCTCCTTCCGCCGATTGATTATGCTGATGTTTGTGCTCAATCCCTTCTCCTTCCGCCGATTGATTATGCTGATGTTTGTGCTCAATCCCTTCTCCTTCCGCCGATTGATTAAGCTGATGTTTGTGCTCACTCCCTTCTCCTTGCGCCGATTGATTATGCTGATGTTTGTGCTCAATCCCTTCTCCTTCCGCCGATTGATTATGCTGATGTTTGTGCTCAATCCCTTCTCCTTCCGCCGATTGATTATGCTGATGTTTGTGCTCAATCCCTTCTCCTTCCGCCGATTGATTATGCTGATGTTTGTGCTCAATCCCTTCTCCTTCCGCCGACTGCTTATGCTGATGTTTGTGCTCAATCCCTTCTCCTTCCGCCGATTGATTATGCTGATGTTTGTGCTCAACTCCTTCTCCTTCCGCCGATTGATTATGCTGATGTTTGTGCTCAACCCCTTCTCCTTGCGCCGGTTGATTATGCTGATGTTTGTGCTCAATCCCTTCTCCTTCCGCCGATTGATTATGCTGATTTTTGTGCTCAATCCCTTCTCCTTCCGCCAATTGATTATGCTGATGTTTGTGCTCAATCCCTTCTCCTTCCGCCGATTGATTATGCTGATGTTTGTGCTCAATCCCTTCTCCTTCCGCCGATTGATTATGCTGATGTTTATGCTCAATCCCTTCTCCTTCCGCCGACTGATTATGCTGATGTTTGTGCTCAATCCCTTCTCCTTCCGCCGATTGATTATGCTGATGTTTATGCTCAATCCCTTCTCCTTCCGTCGGTTGATTATGCTGATGTTTGTGCTCAATCCCTTCTCCTTCCGCCGATTGATTATGCTGATGTTTGTGCTCAACCCCTTCTCCTTCCGCCGATTGATTATGCTGATGTTTGTGTTCAACCCCTTCTCCTTGCGCCGGTTGATTATGCTGATGTTTGTGCTCAATCCCTTCTCCTTCCGCCGATTGATTATGCTGATGTTTGTGCTCAATCCCTTTTCCTTCCGCCGATTGATTATGCTGATGTTTGTGCTCAATCCCTTCTCCTTCCGCCGATTGATTATGCTGATGTTTGTGCTCAATCCCTTCTCCTTCCGCCGATTGATTATGCTGATGTTTGTGCTCAATCCCTTCTCCTTCCGCCGATTGATTATGCTGATGTTTGTGCTCAATCCCTTCTCCTTGCGCCGATTGATTATGCTGATGTTTATGCTCAATCCCTTCTCCTTCCGCCGATTGATTATGCTGATGTTTGTGCTCAATCCCTTCTCCTTGCGCCGATTGATGCTGATGTTTGTGCTCACTCCCTTCTCCTTGCGCCGATTGATGCTGATGTTTGTGCTCACTCCCTTCTCCTTGCGCCGATTGATGCTGATGTTTGTGCTAGCGCTAACGAAGAGCAACTGAAAAAACTCGAGCGTATTGTATTTCTGCGCTAAGACCAAATCAAATCGAATAAAATTGCTTTATAACTGTAGATATTTACGTATACTTAGCAAACGTCATTTTTTGCCACTTCTCTACATTGGACCACTGTGGGAGAAGAAGGTTAGAAAGTCCCACAGATTGATTTATCTCTTTTAAAAATTGGTTGTGCTTAACTATTATACCTGACGTTACCTGGTCACAAAAATATTAACAGCAAGGTCTGTGTTGAGTTATATTAACCCTATACAGTCCCGTCATTTAAGTAATTTTGAACATTGTGATTTTTCGACAAAGTCGCTTTAACCTGTCACTGCTATTAAATTTATCCTTTTCATCTTGGGTTTGCTGTAAGAAATCTCTTGTTAGAGATAAGCTTGCCTTTGTAATGTATGTAATGTCTTTTCTATAAGCTTGTGATGTGAATTTTCAAGTGCAATAAAATATACGAAACTAATGAAGAAAAAAACCGCAAATTTCATTTGTCGCTCGCGAGTTCTTTACAGCTCACAGAGCCACTAGTTACAAAAGCGTTAATTTCATTTGATCAAAGATAAATAATAGAATTAATACACCTGGAAAACCAATACAATAGTAGATTTTACAACAAGTGCACAAAACGAACCATGTTTATCCGAGACTTTTAGCAGCCCGAGCCGAAGGCGAGGGCTGATAGTAATGTCGAGGATAAAAATGGTTTGTGGACGAGTTATAAACTCTGCTTTTCACTTCGATTGCGAGAAAATAAAACAGTAACATAACGTATTAATATTTCTTTAATTAAAATTCAAAGTAAAATTACTACAATTTTGAATGGTGAATGAAATGGGTTTTCCCGGCATATTGACGGTATTCTTTTGAATTTGAGAAGATGACATGACAGTAGATGGTATATTAAGAGTTGATTGTTCTGGATATGGTTCTTTTTTCTGATCTGTGGATGGCTCAGACGGCAACAAGGAATCTCGGGATGTAGAAGGGGTTGGCTCATTTGGAATTAGATGAATGTCTTGTGTTACCAGGTCGGTAATCCTGCTTTTGTTTTCTATTGATTGTTCTATATATCACGGCTTCTTTCCCGCTACTTTACTTTTTTTAATTTTCCTGCATAATTTTCGGGCAAAGAAAAAAAATATACAGCCTATTCTTAAATTATTTTGGAATAATGTTTTTTTTTGTGGTAAACACGTTTTGATATTTAGTTTCTTTTTCGTATTATCTTATTATAAATCAAAAATGCAAATAGGGATGGAAATATTATAAATTAGCAAGTTTTATCCATGTACAATTAATTGTTTTTGGCTGTATGGGCTAAATGGTCACTGCCTCAGTGTAGACACATTTAAAAAGCTACTTTTATGCACAAGAGCATAAAATTCAACTTTATGTCGCCTAGATCCTGCATAAAGTAGTACTTTTTCGAGCATGAGAAGTGAAAAGGTCGTTTTTACAGTTCCAACAGCAGAACGGCACACAAAGGCAAAACAAGAACAGGGATATGCGCCAATCTCCCTTTCCTCTTCCAAGAGAAACCAGGACGACTTTGTCCCTTATTTATCATGGAAGTAAATGTAAAACTGGGTGAAGCGAGACCAGATTGTATAGGATCGGACCAAATGGGAAACTGTAGATTTACGCCCCTCACTGAGGGGTTACCGGGCGGTTACCGTTACGGGCGTAATCCCATTCCGGTTACGGTGATATGCAAAACATTTAATGTGGCTAACTGAGTTCGCGACACATATACTGACCTCTATCACACTCCATGCACACAGCGTCGATGAGCGGACAGGTGCACGCGTGCGTCTGCAGACACTTGCGCCCGTGGCACACCCACGACTCACAGAAGTCACAGATCGCGCCCTGCAAGTATATATAATAGTCATGGTTGATTGCTGGTTATTAAATACAACCTCCATCCTAGCTTTGCTATAACTCGCATTTGAACACAGTTTACAATAAATAATAATAAATACAATAATGGCCATTACTTGCTTTTTTTACACATAGTAAAATAACAAGGGATGTCCTCTACTCCCTAGAAAAGGGCGTACCCTGTAGTATCGGTAGGTAGTAGCACTTCCCACTAATGATTGATATGGTTTTTTGTAAACAAGTTTTGTAGAGGCAGAACAAAAACATGCTTTAGTGGATAGTAAAGAAATTAATAAATAAATGAGAAGGTATTTAAAAATTTGAAAAGATAAAACTACTAGATTTATTGTGTGTAGAAGAGAAGATGAGAAGTGTAGTGTATGTCTGTTTAATACTGTAGTGAGTAAGGAATGTAAGTGTTATATTACAGGTTTGAAAATTCATTACAGGTTAAGTTATATTGTACAATATTTTTATATTATTAATCATGCACATACATCAAGATTAAACTGCAATATTTTTAGTTCCATCATGTCTGGCATTGAAGCCATTTGTATATATGTGAGTTTGTGTATATTTGTATGGTTTTTGTGTATATTTCGCTGAATTTGTTCATTTTATTGTAAAGATAAGGGCCAGTGAATTTAAAAAATCTTTGTATAAAATTCGTGCTCATTTTTAGGGTTCCGTACCCGAAGGGTTCCAAACGGGACCCTATTACTAAGACTTCGCTGTCCGTCCGTCCGTCCGTCCGTCTGTCACCAGGCTGTATCTCAAGAACCTAGCTAGCTAGAGAGTTGAAATTTTCACAGATTATGTATTTCTGTTGCCGCTATAACAACAAATACTAAAAAACAGGATAACATAAATATTTAAGGGGGCTCCCATACAACAATACCACATACAAACTTATGGATGCACCTGGTTATGTACATGGAGTGTGACAGTAACCGCACCAATAACTTTGTAAACAATATTTTGCTGTGTAAAATCACAGATACTATAATACTATACAGTATTATAGTATCTAGAACACTATCTATAGTAGTAACACAGAAGTATTAATACTAGTGGTTCTGTGAGCGCTATTGTCTGTAATAAAACGATATAACATGATTAATGACGTCATGCGAACACTGAGGTAATTTAAACATTAAGGACCATACCACAAAAAAATGAACTACTGTTCAACACTGTCTTGTTTAAAAACAAAAACGTATGGGATTCTACGTTTGTTTTGAGGTTAAACGCTGTTTAACATTTTTTGTGGTAACACGGTAAAAGTCGAGCACGATGTTTTGTGTCCGTGATCCTAGCCAGAATTAATACTAATAATAAAGCGTAGATTGATGTTGTTGTTGAATGTATCCACTATCACCAATAGAGTAGAGAGTGTATCTGTCACAGGCAGGCGTCTGTGTATAATATGTATGTATCTGTGGTTCGTTATTAGGGGTGCTAGCGATCACAGATACAGCGATGAAGGCGCACTTTCACAGTTGCAAAGTCCCGCCATCTATGGGATAAGAAGAGTAACTAATCTGCTTGAAATGAGCGTCCTGTGGTGCCATCTAGAAGTGTGTTGACTGAAACCATAGCGATAAACTACAATCGTTACTGCTAGCGCCATCTCTGTATTACGAAGGGTTACTAATTTTAAGCTCTAAGGGACTAACACCCACTGGTAAAATCCAAACTATTCACTCCACACCATCGCTTCCATTGAACGGTGGTACGGAACCCTTCGTGCGCGATTTAGACTCGCACTTGACCGGTTTTTACAGTTTGACACACTTTATCTTTGTGACGTTTCGAAATGACGCTTTGTATAAAATCTGTCTAATGGTTAGAACATCGCAATAGGTGTATAAGTCTGTTATGGGAAAATAAAAAGGTTTGAATGTGCACACCTTTAACATGCTGAGCTCTTGGCGTAAAAGCACCAGCAACACGCCAGCTAGAAATGTAGTAGCACAACAGTGATTCGCATAGGGCCACATAAATATATTTCATAATGCATGGTTCAGCTACGTCAACGTCATCTAACTATGTCTGAGGCTCTTGAATATATATATTAACTTCCCAATTTTAGAATTTAAGATTTTTATCAATTAGAGTACCTAAATATTTAGCCTCTTGAATAGGTACCACCGGCCACCATACCAATACCAACCGCCACTTTTCCATTATAGGTTTTAAATTTTTATATCATGGTGTAGGGATCGGCCTATTAGGTGTGGAATGAGACAGTCACATGTTCGAAAGACAGTTGTATATTGAGTCATGAATCATAATAAAGAGGCTATTTATAGATGTAAGTAGGGTTCAGGTGTGCATACACTACACCTTCCCCCTTTTTTGAAAGTAAAAAATATGCATATAATTTTTATGACATTTAACAATTTAGATCTAATAACATCAAAACAACAATCTAATAAGTAACTAATTTCTGTAAAAATAACAATAAAATAAATCACCTGTGTAAAAATATCAATTGAAAATTTAAAATCTGTAAAAAAATATAACAAATGAAAACCTTTTTTATTTTTGTTTGCCTGATACAATTTTGGAAATACTATCAAAATAAACTATAACCATTTATTACTATTTCTCACCCCTTTTTAACACCTATTTTTAAACAACTTCATTAAAGTACATTGATAATGATTACATAAGAACATCAGGTTATGTATTTTCTAAAACTAATTTTGAATACACGAAATAAACGAATAAGTACATACACAAGTAAATACACGAAACTAAAATATCTATCTGTTTTAGGGGTAGGGTTGACGACATGAACGAATTTTATACATTTAAACAAAATAACACAAAACCATAAAATTAATGAAACGCAAACACAAAATTACACATTTCTCATTCCTTCTAAATCTCTTTCCTTTCTTCACGCATTTATTTACTTTTGTCAAATTTTATTCCATAATCACTAACTACTTTTTTGTTTATTTATCCATTGCATACCTACTTCCATCTCAAAAGAAAATCGTCACATCTTATAAAAATATAAATCAAAACTATCAAGAATATACTCGCTTTTCATAAACAATCGCTATCAATCAAAGTCTCTTATTATTTTTTTTTCACTTCATATAGGTACTTTTTAGGGGTATCCGGATCCCATGTTATTTCACATTATAGTGAGTGCACTTTTATAGGTACTTTTATTATTTATTTATTTATAGACGTCTTATGGTACTTTTATTATTATAACAATACTTAAATACATATACTACTAGTACCTGGCTCCAGGTCTACCTGCCTGAGCCTGCTCGCGAGCTTATTAGGTCATCGATATCCAACTTTCTCACGAAGGAAACTCGTTCACATCATGATCGAAGAGGAAGGATTCGTGCCTTGTACCTTGTACCTTTGAGACTTTGATGAAAATACAATAACATATCGGACTCGCCAATAGTTACGTACCATACTAAAAACATAACTTATACTCAATCAATACGAATCCTTCGAATTTTAAGATATTCTGTAAAGATTGGATGATCAGTCCAACTTTTCTCGAAACCTTAACAAACGAAGTGTTCCCAACTAACTTGCTCTGTGGCCTAGAGTAACAATCCTGCACATTCCATACCTTCTCTCAAATTCATACTTTTTATTCCTAAACAAAAACCAACATTCCCAAATCCAAACAAAATCAACTTTCCTATGTAATACTATCATAAAACTCAAAAATATCAAATATGAAATAAACCTTGATAACAACGATTAACTTTTAATTTCATTCAATTTCCATACTTTTCAACTCTCAATATAAAACAAGAAGAAGTGACCATATCCGCTGGTCAGACTATAATTCTATTAATAGACTCGATTGCACTGTATCTGTAAAATAAAATAAACGTAAATGCAATCTCGAAACAATCTTTTGTATTAAACTAACGTAAGTAGTTCCGTCGTTAGTAATGTATTTTAAATCTGAGGTTAAACTACTTTATCTGTAAATTATTCAGAAAACTAATGAAACATAAAAATCTGAACACACAAAAAAAATTAACTCTAGTTATCTTCTCTCTAAGACGTACTTATTTAGCATACTAAATATTTATTACACACACTCAACTGATTTTCGTACATACTCATACTATTAAAATTCATTTCATATTATAACTTGAAAATAGTTTCATACTTAATCTCTCTGCGGTACCCTAAACTCGCTATCAATCATCCATCACCTTTTATGTATCTTCCATATTAGTCGCATGAAACTAAAATCTTTCGCTCTATACAAGTCGCACTGCGGTAACATGAACTACTAATTATTATAATAACAATTCTGTTTCTCTGTAATCAAAACATGTGTTATGTTCTAATCTAATTTGGTTTCTTCTGCAGTGTAGCATGTCCATATTTGGTTCGCCTGCGAACACTGGATTGAATTTCTATACTTAACTTTTGAATAACTTTGACTGTTACCAAGTCAAATGAACAACTGAATCATTTATGTACTTGATTGTACATTTGGAGTAAATCAGAATTATGATGCAATATAAAAAAAATACTAGCGGTTATAAAACAAAAAAATAACAAAACTTTCAACTTCATACTTCACACTTTTTATCACATTATTCCCAGATTTTTCAAAATCTCCTCAAAAATAAAAAAATACTGTCAAATCATCTCATCCCAAATAACTCGTGTCTAACTTATTTACTTTTCGGCTTTCAAAAATATCTCCATTCCTAAAAAATAATATCAATCGTTCATTCACACTTCTCTTGCTGACTATACTGTACTACTAACTTTTCGTTCTATGCCATTCATCATAATACTATTTTAGTTACTTCATGCAATCTTCATTTGGAAAAATAATTATATTAATATTGATCGTATCGTCAACCCTTTGACAATACAAAATCTAGCCAAAACTTAAATATACTAATCGACAAATAATTTAATTTACTTACATGTCATACGTATAATAAAACCCATTGTCCAAAAAACACATTGACGCCACGACGTCATCGCCCGTGTCGCACGCAGCTCGCTCGGAGTCAGCACATCCTGGGAACCGTACATCTCCCAGCTGCGCCTCACTTGACCCGTACGGTTACGCCCAGCGCCCTGCTTCCACATCATCAGGCTTAGGAAATCGCCCGGCACCCGGCAGCACAAATCTTCTGTAATATTTTCTTTTCTCTTCTTGTGTAAATATATTCTTTCTTCTATAATTATCTTCTTTCTTCTATTTATCCGTCTTCTTCTGGCTGCAATCCGCTAATCTCTTCATAGGTCATCCCGTTCTTTTTCTCTATATATTTATCTTCGTTATATTTCTCGTTTCCAAGTTCTTCAAGTATTATTTAAATATTATTTGAATTTATTTAATCGCCATTCGGCACAGCACTACCTCGCGAGAGGTAGGCTGGCCTGGCACGGTCGCCATGTAAGGATCGGCCTATTATCTCCTCAAAAATAAAAAATACGTAATACCCATACCTCCTTCATTGTGCTCGATACAAACTCGGTACCACGATCCGTTGCTATTTCTCTCGGTATTCCGTATTTCAGCATGAATTTTTCCACGAATGCGCGTGCCACACTTACCGTATCCTTTGTTTCAAGAGGAAACGCCTCTACGTACTTTGACAGGTCACATTGCAAAGTCAATATATAAGCAAATTTATTCGCATCTTTGTTTATAGGTCCAACTATATCCAAAAACACCTTATCAAATGCACACTTAGCTGTAGTTGTTACTACCATAGGTTGTTTTGTGTTCACCGAATACTTTTGTTTTTGACATTTACTACATTTGGCTACAAAATCTCTAACATCTTTCTCTATCGTGTTCCAATAATAATATCTTTTGATGTTATTAGCCATTCTCCTAATGCCTGCGTGGCCACTTGTAGGCAATAAGTGAAAGTCATTTATTATGACACGTCTATCGTCGAGATTGTCTATTCTTTGTACTCCCCTTATTATACATACTCTTGGTCCGGACCATTTGGGAATACTTTTGATTTCTTGGGTTATATTTGAGTACGATTCATGAGTTCGGTTTTAATGAATGTTCACATCACGGTTTTATGCACTTTTTAATTAAACACGCTGATTTTGGAGTACGATTGCTGCCGCATGGCCCTGAACACTTTTCCTGAAGCACTGTGTCACTTTTTTAATGATGAACCACGTCGCGGCTCCAGTGATGAGAATGATGAGGGCCATCAAACTATAACTTATCGACGGGATGTGCATATTGATGGTCTCAGCAATGGTAGCTGAGTTTGAGTAACCAACTTGGGTAATTATTTGTTGCTGGTCACTTGGCCCCTCTTTTGATTGTGGTTTGCCCATGTTGGGGATTATATGGTATACTGCACTGTCATGACCAACACCTCCAACCATGGGCCCAGGCAAAGGTCGCCATGAATTGAAAGAGGTTTGTAGGAGTAAATAGATGTTTATTGTACTAAAGTTTGGATAGAAGAGAGTCTAATTATCCGCAGTATAATCTTATATAGTCTTACAAATAAGGAGTCACACACACAGTCATACATGTTTATTGTTAATAATATAAAAATTAACCATACAGAGGTTGTTTACTATTACTATGGATATAATGTGGTTTATAATCCACCATTCTAAAAGTAAAGATACATGATAGGTAAATAATTAAAACCTACGTCGATAAAAAAAGATTCAAATACTAAACGCAAACTGTTGGTAAAAAAGAATTTGTAGTAGGTAGTATAGGGTAGGGTAGGGTTGGCGACAATAACGTTTATTTATTTTTGCTTTCTCTTTCAGCAATATTTTAACTCATTCATTTTCTTACTTGCATACCAGACAACAAAAACAGACTTTCCGCTCTACTTAAGGACATGCTCTCAATAACAAAAACAATACCTCTAATTTACTACATACTCTCAAAATTTTTCAAGAAAATTATAACTTTATATCCTTTGACATTCTTTATAACTCTTTGTCTATGTTTTATTCAAACTTCTTTTTTTTTTTCATATATCTAGTAAATACCATTTTTATATTTGTCATATATCTCATTATTACTTTCTTATCCAAAAAACACTCTACATAAACATAATATAATAACCATCTTTTCAAAACCCATCAAAATGTACTTTTCTTTTCATAAACAATCTCTTTCAAACAAAGTCTTTATTATAATCTCCTTATCACTTCATATAGGTACTTTAATTATCGGGATCCGGACCCTTAATATTCACATGTAGTGAGTGCACATTTATAGGTACTTTTTATACACACTGGTATTTACTTTATAAGGTACTTTTTATAATAATACTTAAATACATAGACTAATAGTACCTGGCTCGCGAGCTTATTAGGTCATCGATATCCAACTTTCTCACAAAGGAAACTCGTCCACATCATGATCGAAGAGGAAGGATTCGTGCCTTGTACCTTGTACCTTTGAGACTTTGATGAAAATACAATAACATATCGGACTCGCCAATAGTTACGTACCATACTAAAAACATAACTTATACTCAATCAATACGAATCCTTCGAATTTTAAGATATTCTGTAAAGATTGGATGATCATTCCAACTTTTCTCGAAAACTTAACAAACGAAGGATTCGTATTGATTGAGTATAAGTTATGTTTTTAGTATGGTACGGAAGATAACAAATGAAAACCTTTTTTTTATTTTTGTTTGCCTGATACAATTTTGGAAATACTATCAAAATAAACTATAACCATTTATTACTATTTCTCACCCCTTTTTAACACCTATTTTTAACAACTTCATTAAAGTACATTTATAATGATTACATAAGAACATTAGGTTACATATTTTCTAAAACTAATTTTGAATACACGAAATAAACGAATAAGTACATACACAAGTAAATACACGAAACCAAAATATCTATCTGTTTTAGGTGTAGGGTTGACGACATGAACGAATTTTATACATTTAAACAAAATAACACAAAACCATAAAATTAATGAAACGCAAACACAAAATTACACATTTCTCAATCCTTCATCAAACATTAGAACGATTTATTTTTAACACATTGAACTTTTACACAAAATTATAACAATTAATCAATTGCAATTTCAAAATTCCACGTTTCTCATTTCTTCTAAATCTCTTTCCTTTCTTCACGCATTTATTTACTTTGTCAAAACTTATTCCATAATCACTATCAACTTTTTATTTCTTTATCCATTACATACCTACTTCCATCTCAAAAGAAAATCGTCACATCTTATAAAAATATAAATCAAAACTATCAAGAATATACTCGCTCTTCATAAACAATCGCTATCAATCAAAGTCTCTATTTCATTTCATTTCTCACTTCATATTAGGTACTTTTATTATTTGTTTATTTATAGACGTCTTGAGGTACTTTTATTATAATAATACTTAAATACATATACTACTAGTACCTGACTCCAGGTCTACCTGCCTGAGCCTGCTCGCGAGCTTATTAGGTCATCGATATCCCACGTTCTCACGAAGGAAACTCGTTCACATCATGATCGAAGAGGAAGGATTCGTGCCTTGTACCTTGTACCTTTGAGACTTTGATGAAAATACAATAACATATCGGACTCGCCAATAGTTACGTACCATACTAAAAACATAACTTATACTCAATCAATACGAATCCTTCGAATTTTAAGATATTCTGTAAAGATTGGATGATCATTCCAACTTTTCTCGAAAACTTAACAAACGAAGTGTTCCCAACTAACTTGCTCTGTGGCCTAGAGTAACAATCCTGCACATTCCACACCTTCTCTCAAATTCATACTTTTTATTCCTAACGACAACATTAATCTACATTCCCAAATCCAAACAAAAATATAACTTTATTAGGTAATACGTACTTACATAACATAACTTAAAACTTGCAAATATTAAATAAATCTTCACATCAGTGGTTAACTTTTCATTCCATTTCATATTCATACCTTTCAACTCTCACTATCAACCAATATTTTCTCACTTTTATGAAGTATCCGAATCCGAAGTGACCATATCCGCTGGTCAGACTATAATTCTATTAATAAACTCGAAAGCAATCTGTAAAATAAATGCAAGTACAATTTCTAAACAAACTTTTATAATAAACTAACGTTAGTGGTTCCGTCGTTCGTTTTTTTTTTAAGTATATCTGTGATTAAAGCTGAACTTCTTTTGCATACTAAATATTTTGTACATACATACTCAATATGAAATTTATACATCCCATACTATTCAAATTCATTCCGTATTATAACTTGAAAATGGTTTCATACTTAATCTCTCTGCGGTACCCTAAACTCGCTATCAATCATCCATCACCTTTTATGTATCTTCCATATTAGTCGCATGAAACTAAAATCTTTCGCTCTATACAAGTCGCACTGCGGTAACATGAACTACTAATTATTATAATAACAATTCTGTTTCTCTGTAATCAAAACATGTGTTATGTTCTAATCTAATTTGGTTTCTTCTGCAGTGTAGCATGTCCATATTTGGTTCGCCTGCGAACACTGGATTGAATTTCTATACTTAACTTTTGGATAACTTTGACTGTTACCAAGTCAAATGAACAACTGAATCATTTATGTACTTGATTGTACATTTGGAGTAAATCAGAATTATGATGCAATATAAAAAAAATACTAGCGTTTATAAAACAAAAAAAATAACAATACTTTCAACTTCTTACTTCACACTTTTTATCACATTATTCCCATATTTTTCAAAATCTCCTCAAAAAAAAACTACTGTCAAATCATCTCATCCCAAATAACTCGTGTCTAACTTATTTACTTTTCGGCTTTCAAAAATATCTCCATTCCTAAAAAATAATATCAATCGTTCATTCACACTTCTCTTGCTGACTATACTGTACTACTAACTTTTCGTTCTATGCCATTCATCATAATACTATTTTAGTTACTTCATGCTATCTTCATTTGGAAAAATAATTATATTAATATTGATCGTATCGTCAACCCTTTGACAATACAAAATCTAGCCAAAACTTAAATATACTAATCGACAAATAATTTAATTTACTTACATGTCATACGTATAATAAAACCCATTGTCCAAAAAACACATTGACGCCACGACGTCATCGCCCGTGTCGCATGCAGCTCGCTCGGAGTCAGCACATCCTGGGATCCGTACATCTCCCAGCTGCGCTTGACCCGTACGGTTACGCCCAGCGCCCTGCTTCCACATCATCAGGCTTAGGAAATCGCCCGGCACCCGGCAGCACAAATCTTCTGTAATATTTTATTTTCTCTTCTTGTGTAAATATATTCTTTCTTCTATAATTATCTTCTTTCTTCTTTTTATCCGTCTTCTTCTGGCTGCAATCCGCTAATGTCGTGGTCTCTTCATAGGTCATCCCGTTCTTTTTCTCTATATATTTATCTTCGTTATATTTCTCTTTTCCAAGTTCTTCAAGTATTATTTAAATATTATTTGAATTTATTTAATCGCCATTCGGCACAGCACTACCTCGCGAGAGGTAGGCTGGCCTGGCAAGGTCGCCATGTAGGGATCGGCCTATTAGGTGTGGAATGAGACAGTCACATGTTCGAAAGACAGTTGTATATTGAGTCATGAATCATAATAAAGAGGCTATTTATAGATGTAAGTAGGGTTCAGGTGTGCATACACTACAATGGCATAAGGTTCAAGACCGCGACCCATCCCAACTACCCTCGGTTTGTGAGAGGTTAATACACCGTGTCCTTTCTAAAATTCTGCAGGTGCACATATTTAGCCCCAAAACGTTACGTCAGGTATTAGAATCATCAGAATATAGCATCAAGCTGTTTCGTTAAAGCCAACAAGAGACAATATTGAATCCAATCTGTACATTAGGTATTAAGTCTTTTCAGAGTTTAGCATCAAGATGTTTTGTTGAAGCCAACAGGAGACAATATTGAAACCAATCTGGACACTATTTTTGTTCCAACTTCTGCCTGAGAAAAGTTGTACTGTGTCATCGCATCGGCATAGGCAATGATTTTGGCTCGAGGCAATAAAAGCCAAATAATAAATTAAGAATAGGGTGGGTCCAAGGATACTACCCTGTGAAATTCCCCAACTTACCGGCTGCATGCTACTTGTGAAATCAGCTAACTTCACACAATGCATTTTAACATTAAATATAAGATAGCAGTTTCAAATAGAATAGTGAATATAGCCAAAGAGTCCTTGAGCCTACCATTGAGCCTACCATTGAGCTCCTTGAATACCCATGCCTTCTACTCCAGCTGGTACAGGATGGCTGAATTAGAAGAGCAGTCGAAGGGACCATGCACACCTGCTCAAGTGGGCCAGGTGCAGGCCTCAAGTGGGCCAAATGCAGGCACTACAATCCCCTTAAAAAGAATAGCCAAAGAGTAACAAGTACAATAAAAGATGTTCTTCTTACCACCATGGCAAGGCCGGTGGTGTAGACTCCAGGGTGGCGTACGACACAATCACCAGTCTTCATCATGCACTTCATTTTGCCGCATGCACCGCACTGCGGCAGCCGCTGCACTGCCTGGCAGAAGTAGCAGAATGCACGGGTCTTCTGCCTCCTGAAATACAAAACAAATAAACATAAGTGTCGGGCCAAAACAATAAGCATTGCATTTGTACTAGAGATGCACCAGTGTTTATAAATAAAAAAAATACACTTTGTATTTAAATCAACTTTAAATTTTAACAATTACTATCCATACAGAATTAAAACAAGTATTTATTTCTCATTTATAAATGCAGTAACTAGTCATTGAGAATATATTTTTATGTCAATAATCAAACTTAAAATTCAACAGATTGTGATATATAAATACAAGTTTTTTGTCATGTATAGGATTAAGACGTTGTGGTTTCTTTTCATAAACCAATCCAACCTCTGAAAACAGCCGTTCTGAATGTATAGAGCTGGGTGGAGTTGATAAGTGATAAGGAAGGTCTTTTTGGTGGCTTCCCACCAAGCATACAAATTTGTACTCACCTCATACCACTTAGGCGTTACGTGCGGCGGGTTCAAAAGGCATTTTAAAGCCGGGTTATTTTGCCGGAGACCCAGCAGATCTGGCAAAAATTATGCCAGGTACCTGTTTCCCACTATACTCAGTAAAAACAGGATCCGTCCTATCTCTAATTTGTTCCGGTCTAAAGATTCAATGAAGATAACCTTGTATGTAACCTTGTGTGTATGGTATCAATGATGATTTCTTCAAAAAAGTATGAATTAGATAACATAATTTAACTTTATTTCACAGTCTAGTGGACTGGCTCGTCATAATGGTGGTCAACAGTGGGGGGCAAGTCCAGCCAAACTCATTTGCTCTGGAAACATTTACTGTCTGCGCTGTTAATTCTATCAGTTAATTCAGCACCGGGATAGGCGGCCACGAATCCTGGTAAATAAAGCAAGGTGAGTTGAGCAAAATGTGGTTACTTTTGGCACTTGTCGCATTCCATCCACTGGTTGCATGGGTGGAGGGCGATGTCCTCGTTGCCGCGACCGCGGATCTCCTTCTGTCGGAGCTTCATCTTCTCCGCCTTCTTGCGCTGACCTGTCTTCTTCTTCGGCATGTTCACGTAGGAATGTTTCGTGAGTTTAAAGTATCACTTGAATTAAACTCGACGTGGATCAAGTCTGAAATAATTATCAAAACCATCAAATCACTCGTTGACGTTGACGTTTGATCACACATAATCAACAGACTATACATTTTTATCTATGATCAACAGCTGTCAGCTCAAGTCAGCTGGTTTTCAGTTCCATTCGATTTGTTTTGGCATTTCGCAATCCAACGTCCAAACCTGTGTTGTGCTGCGCTCCAGTTCGGAAAGCAACAAAGTACTTTCTAATACCACCATTACCGGTATAACGGTATTCAGGGTGACTTTTAATTAGCTGACTTTGTCAAAACACCGTTATGATATGAGGTTGATTAGTCGAAATAAAAAACTTACAATAAATAGTAGTTTATATGACTGATACATAATGCCTAATTATGTACAGTGACATACACTAGTTTATCTACACACATATCATAAGCTCTCTTTGATGTGTTCAGGAACCGCATGTTTGACCGGCATTGTGGCATTGAGTGGTTTAGCTTGTTGTGTAGTACCAACTTCACAGACAAAGTAGGGGCGGCACGCAGGCGGGCGTCGGCGTTCGAGTATAGAGTGCAATAGAGGTTTAATAATAAAAGTATCCTAGCTTGCCCAATACGATTTAGGGAAGTTCTCTCACACTTGTGAAAACGTGAAAAGGTCCAATATCATACTAATGAAGCCTGCGATATGCTTGTGCGAGACTTGTCAAATAGTAGCATTACCCCCCGGGTATTTTTTTCACCCCTGCCGGGATTGATACCGGGACCTCTCACTTGGGAGGCATTTGAATGTCATAATATGTAGAAAATTTACACATTATGGTCATAATGTTCAATATTCAGATAAGAAATGAGTTTTACAAAGTAGTTTAACATTATGCTGATCGTAACGTGCGGTTTTTGGACGCAGTAAAGAGGGTTTATCTACACACGTATCATAAACCCTCTTTACTGCGTACAAAAACCGCACGTTACGATAAGCATAATGTTAAACTTCTTGGTAAAAACTCATGTCTTATCTGAAAAATTACACATTATGACCATAATGTGTAGTTTTTCTGCATATTATGACATTCAAATTTCGAACGCCGATGCCTGCCTGCGAGCCGCCCCTAGTTTGTCTGAAAGTTTGTGAAGTTGGTACTGACATTCAAATTTCGAACGCCGACGCCCGCCTGCGGCACGTTGGTACTACAGAACAGGCTAAACAACTGCAGAGCCACAATGCCGGTCAAACATGCGGTTCCTGAACACATCAAAGAGAGCTTATGATATGTGTGTAGATAAACTAGTGTATGTAACTGTACATAATTAGGCATTAAAACTCTCGAGTGATATTATTATGAAACTCGCCTTCGGCTTGTTTCATAAACCCACTCTCGAGCATTAATGCCCTCCATTATGTAGCAGTCACATAAACTACTATTATGATAGGTGTGTAGATAAAAGCCATTAGAAGTCATACATTCTATACCTATAAATTTGTAAACGTTGAAATGTATAAACTGAAGTCAACCATTTTGAATTCAAGTGGGAAGGAAATATCAATTACTACAATAAGAAAGAGAAAATACGTATTGCTTGCGCCGCAATCAGTCTCTCTCCCTGTCTCTCTCTCTCTCTATCTCTCTCTAACTCGTAGAAATCCTATCAACGTACACATTTGCCCGCGGCGCGCGAGGAGCACACGCTCGCCCGACCGACCGACAAGTTCATGCATAGCCAGCCTAACCACCACCCACCGTGCGCGACCGACAGGCGAGCGCCCGCGCACCTATTCCACCATACAAACGAGGAAAACAACAGCAGCTGTGTGCCAGCGAGATCTCAAGCTAATCTAGGTGTCTGGCATCCACCAGCGGCCAGCGCCTTTCCCTTCATGAAGTCATCACTCACCAGCAACCGCAATTAACTCTTTCGCGGACGGTAACCAAAGGGCGGTTGTTACGTTTTAGGCTCTAAAATTTTGTATAGGAAAAATAGAAATGCTAGAGAAGTCGTGCCCATTTGCAGGTACTTAATTCATTGCGATGTGACATAGAATGCTTTAGAAGTCGAACGGTATAGCAGTGAACACAAGGAGCAAGTGAGACAGTTCTGTCTCACTCGCTCCTTGATATTTTTCTATGGGTGCAAAAACGCTCTAACATGACACTATGCGACCTGTGGAAGTGCTCACATCGACACAAATAGTAGGGCAACCTGTAATTGCAATGGAGATGCGAATTGTACAGAGGTTCCGTCCAAAACAGCCGATCCAAGAACGAATTCTATAGAATTTGCGTAACTACGAGTTTTTAATTGAGGAAATCTATAGCATTCGCTGACCGCGATAGTGTTAAAATCTCAAGAGCTCGTGGTTTGTGGCCCCCATCCTACCGTCTACAATCCCACCGACCGAAGCAGGCGATAGATACAATAACCGCCGAACAAACGTCTGGCGTTTACCCATGCCAACCTATCCTTACCTTGGTTACATAACTACGTTCCTAACTGATTCGCGTGACTAAAGATGACTCCACTACCTGCCTACCTAGGAACCTAACGTCTATCAGCACACCTACCTGCCTACTACAAATCTGTGAAGGCTGATATCAAAAGTGCTACCTAACCTACCCCCTAACTCGAGTGTGCTAAAACTTTTGTAACGTTAAAACAAAAGCATTGAAAACGACAAGTTCAATCCAATTCATGTCTTGTGAATGAGTCAAGTCAGTCAGTTCAAATCGGATAAGGAAATACGCGCCCCGGTCAGATATGCGTGCGGGTTTCCGGGGAGCGCGGAACGAATCACACACAACACAAACAACTAACAACAACACATCATTAATGCGTCGCCTAGCCGCTTACGTTGCCGTTCGTGAGCTCGCGTCGCGCGCGCCCGCGCCTATCTCAAGTTGAGACTCTCAATGTCTGTCATTTAAACATCACAAAGTAACATAACATGGCAAGCATCATCATCATCAAAGAAACCAGCAGCGAGATCCCTATCAAACTTGGGTATCTTATCAATATCAAGCACTCAAAGCGGACATCACCTACCAACTGCATGCAACCGAAAATGTGCAAAGAAGAGCTTATGGTTTGGCGAACTACATCCTACCACCGAAGCAGACCAGTCTTCACTCCACGATGGTGTTCATCACTACGACTGCAGGCTGCCATAGGACCGAGCAAAGTCAACGTCCACCGACATAACCTATCCAAACCTAAGTTACATACCATACCTAAAGCATGTACTTCATCGGGCAGATGACTCCAATTCAGTACTAACGAAAACAGTACCCGTGCCCGATCAACAAATCTCATACAATAAAACGTGAATGTGCTAATGTGTTTATTGACAATTTCAATGTGACTAGAGCGTGTGATGAACTGAGATGCAAGAACCTACCTATAAATTATAATAGAATAGAATAGAATAGAATAGAAATAGTTTATATTGCCTTAAAAAAAATACATAGAAATACAGTTACATGGTACAGTAGTATATAAGGGCAAAAAAGGGGCGGTCTCAGCGTTTGCTGTGAGTAGTACAAACATGTTCTAGCTCACAGCGCTGGTTTTCAGACCATACCTGGAAAAGAGAAGAATGAAAAAAAAAAGAAATATAACAGTAATGACGAAAAAAGTAACAAAACAAAACAATAAAATTATTAAAAATGACACAGTAGGTATTGAGCTCCGTGGTTTTCCGCCCGGTGCAATCCCAGTGCTGACCATACACTAATGAGGCAATCAATCCATCAGATATCAGACGTTCCTTGTATTGGATCACATAATAATTATTAATTATTACAGGACAGCAAACAAACAGACGTTTAGAAAAAATAAAAATAAAAATACAGTTTATGAGATCACTAAACACTACCTATAATATTGTGCTGAGTCGGTCATTTGATTTTCAAGAAGCAGCTTACGCAGTTTTTGTTCAAAAGTGAGCACCGACATCTTGCTACGAAGAGGAGGGGGCAAGTCGCTCCAACTGTTTGAGGCCGCATACTTGAAGCTGCCATTGAAACCAGCAGTCTTGTGTTTCGAAATCGTTAATTTGTTTTGTACAGTAACTCTAGTGCAATATTTTTGAGACTTTTTTAAATTGGTAAGTTTATCCCATAGATATCTTGGGGTTTTGTTGTTAAGTATTTTATGTTCCAGACCAGCCATATGTAGCTTTCTGCGTGCAGACTTGGAGTAGTATTGGAGTTATAAAATTACGTTTAGGTATCCCAAAACAGAAACGGATGCAAGCATTTTGGACACGTTGAATAGTAGTACACGCACTTTTTCAGTTAGAAAGTCTCTAATGGTGTACAAAACTTTTAACCTATAAAATGCGTTTCTAATTTTCAGCTGTACGTGTTGTTTGAACCGCAGATCACCATCCACCATCAAACCAAGATTCCTAGCTGACATCACTCTTTCAATATCTTCCTCGTTGATTTGTATGCGCGGATGCCTTTCCACAATTGAATCACGTTGGTGTTTCGTACCCAGAACTAAGAATTTTGATTTTTGCGGGTTAAGAACCAACGTGTTTTCCTCCGACCACCCAAAAATTACGTTCAAGTCCTCGTTCATTTTCTTAACCGCCTCTACTGTATTACGTGGGTTGAAAGAGTGATAGAGTTGAGTATCATCCGCATATAGATGAACCTTGCAATTTGGTATCCTTTCGACAAGGTCAGCAGTGTACAAAATAAAAAGCAAAGGACTAAGTATTGAACCTTGGGGGCAACCGCGCGTGACTAAAGTTATGTCTGACTGCGCTAGACTTCCATCTTCATTGTCGATCTCTACATACTGCCTACGACCGGTCAGATAAGACTCAAACCACTCGCACGAAGCTGCTGACACTCCGTAGTACGTCATTTTTGCCAAAAGACGTTCAGTGCTTATACAGTCGAAGGCTCTAGAAAAGTCTAGCAAAACAAGTATACTGCCTTCCCCAGAGTCAGAGGCTGATATGATATCATCTGTCACGCACGCGAGAGCTGTATCTGTGCCATGACCACCACGAAAACCAGATTGGACAGCTGGGAGGATATTTTCTGATTCAAGTAAGCTGTCGACATACTACCCTTTCCAAGATTTTAGATAACATCGGCAAAATACTTATCGGCCGCAAGTCTTTGAACTCTTCAATGGCACTATTTTTGGGTATAGGTTTGATTCTTGCTACTTTCCAAGAAATTGGGAAAACACTTGAATTAATGGATCTATTTATGATATGATTAATTACTGGTAGAGTCACAAATAAAGTCATCCTGATAATTTTTACGGTTAAACTGTCATGACCTGATGCATTAGAGTCTACTGAAGCTATTATTTTGTAAACGTAGCTCTCGGAGCAGCCCTTCATAAAAAAATATTTTCAGTGTATTTATTAGTTTTGAAGAAGTTTAAAGTCCCATTGTCCACCGTGGCATTTCCCGGAGTATTGATGAAGAAGGAATTATTTTTTTTGGCGTCATTAAGGTGTTTAGGTATAAATTGTATTGTAGGTTTACCCATATTAGAGACTTGCTTAAAAAAATTCCACATTTTTTTGGGTTATTAATATTATTATTCACCAAGAATGAAAAATATGCTGTCTTTTCCCTTTTGATTGCGCTATTAACTAAATTACGCAGATCTGGGAACTGTTGTTTGTGAGATTCTAGTTTAGTTGATAGTGCCTTTTTCCAAGCCTCGTCCCTGAGTTTCATCATTATCTTGATGACGTCTGTCAACCATGGACGAGGTTTATGTTTTACCCGAATCCTTCTCAGTGGTGCGTGTTTGTCGAATAAGTTGATGAGAAGCCCATTAAAATAATCAACCATGTCATTGAAGTCCGTTATCCACATGACGTCAGACCATGGTAGTGCTTGCAAATCCATGTAAAAACTCTCTTCGTCTATTTTAGCCAAAGATCGCGTGGAAATGTATTGGGACTTTTCTATGGGCTTTTTTAATCTAATTCCGCGATTACCAGTGAATGGTCACTTAGTGCCACATTGTGGTGAACCGATATAGTCTTAAATAGTTAGGGGGAATCTGTTATCATTAAGTCCAAGAGTGTGGCTGTATCTTCAGTGACCCTCGTTGGCTCTGTGACCATTTGAGATAAATCATGCTGGGTAAGAAACGAGATAAATTCTGGTGCTGGGGTTTTGTTTGGCTCTTTCAAGTTAATATTGAAATCAGTCATTATGCACAGATGATCACAACTGCCAAACATTGTCAGAGACTCGCTGAGAGCGTCAATTGCGTCACCGCTCGGGACACCCTCAGGTCTGTAGGCAGTGCCAACCGCCCCATACGCCCCACCCCTGGGAGAGCTACTTCGAGCCACATCTGCTGTAATTTGGATGGTGGGTAAGGCTTTTTACGAATATGAAGGCCTCGACGTACGTAAAATCCTACTCAACCTCCAGTTACACCATTTGGGCGGGGTGCGAGATGCAAAGCATAACCCTGTATTTTAGGTGCATAGATTTCCTGGCCCTTTATCCAAGTTTCATTTAAAGCTAACAAGTCGGGTTTATGATTCTCCATAAGAATCCTCAGCTCATCCTCTCCTGTGTTAAGCAATCTCAAATTTATAAGACCAAACTTTAAAAGTATGTTCTTATTTTTGCCTTTTGGGCACTGTGTTAGAATTTACCATATCTTGAGGAAGTGTATGTTTGCCGTTTGATATGTATAGGTAACTAAATATTGTCTGTGTTATTTTGGTTACTGGTTGAGAGATATTGATTATAGGGCTCATAACATGTTGATTTTTTATAGATTTATACAGATTTATAGTCATACACAAGTAACACAAGCATGCAAGTAACATCATTACTATTTCCGTAATAGAATCAATGGATATGGAAGTTCCTACAAATATGTTTCTACCGTAAAACACTCTCAAGATCCGACTCAACGCGCAGTTGTAGAATTGGTGAGTTTTGCTCGCGTCGGGCGAGGATGCGTCCTTCTTGGGTCCATACAAACTGCCACTTATGGTTTTTCTGCAGCTCTCGTGCCTTCCCGAACAGTACACGGTTTGTATTTGTGAGGCGTTCATTAATGAATATTTTTTGTGGATTATGAGCCGGGAGTCCCAGGTCTGCTGAAGTGGCACCGCGACGGACTCGCGCGCTCTTGATAAAGTCATCCCGCAGCGCCCTCCGCACAAGACGTACCGCGATAACGCGTGGACGCGCCCGGCGGCCGTTCCCGTCGCCGTCGTTGCTGCGAGTCTCCTTGCCGCCGTAGTCAGCCCCGGTGTTGAGTTGCTTGCGCGCCCCGACGCGCACAGCACTAATTATGTCCTGTACTAATTATGTACGCCCAACTTTATCGCCACTGCAGACACTATATGTCCCACTGACTCAAGTTACATGAAGACCATCGGGTTGAGGGGCTCGACGTTAAAGACCTCAGAATTTTTACCGATGGTTCAAAAACTGAAGCAGTCACTGGTTCAGGCACCTTCTCGGAGGACCTAAACATCAAGATAGCCATTCCACTGGGTACCCATAATACTGTCTTTCAAGCTGAATGCATGGGCATCATCTCGACCGCTAATGCCATAGCATCGAGAAAGGTAAGAGATTCCTCCATTCGAATCCTCTCGGATAGCATGGCCGTCTTACAAGCCCTAAATAGCAACACTATTAACTCAGGGCTAATCTACGAGTGTCACAAACGACTAATGGAGGTATGTCAACATAACCGCGTAATCCTTCAATGGATAAAAGGACACAGCGGGTCAAGAGGTAACCATGCAGCGGATGAGTTGGCGCGTAAAGGATCTAGCTTGACAGCGGTCCCGAACCTATCATCCCTCTTCCCTTCAAGATGGTACGCATATTTCTGAGAGAGTCGACCAGGAATGATCATGCCACTCTTTGGACAAACCATGAGGAGTGCAGACAGGCTAAGCTGACCTTGCCGTCCCCTAGCGCTAGGCTTGCTAAGACCTTGCTTCGACTTAGTAGGCCGCGCATGCGACTGGTGACTGCAGCACTTACTGGCCATGGTTTCTTTAATAAACATCTATATGTCCTAGGTGTTACCGACAGCCCCCTTTGCAGAGCCTGCTTGGAGGCAGAAGAAACGGCTGCTCACGTCCTCAAGGAGAGCACAGGAGTAGCGGACTACAGGGCTAAACACTTCGGTCAATCGAGGGACCTTCCAGGGATAGTCGGTAACGTAAAGGGCCTGCTGGCGTTCCTGGAGGAGTTGGGTTGGCTCGAATGATATCGCATTCCCACCCACACGCAAAATAGGCGCTTTCGTCGTCGAGTTGCGGAAACCAGCCTGTCTTACAATTGACAATTGACAATTGACCCACTGACTCACCATCGAACTCAGGGACTCCTGATATATCTATATCATTTATCATCGTGGGCTGATCTCGTTCATTTATCTCCATTCGCAGCTTTTCAGTGGCTTGCTGGAGATCTGAATGCTGAGAACTTTTGATGATTAAGAGCTCGTTCCGAAGAGCCTCATTCTCCTTTTTCAAGGTATCCATCCGTAGGTTTGAAGCGGCAACACTTTCTTTTAGAGTAGTGATCTGCGCCATCAATGTATCCCTCATGCCTGCAAAGTCCGTCTGCAGTTTACCGATAACTGAGCTGAGTTCCCTCTTTAGGTCATCCGTTACTCTACCCAACTTAGAGAATAATATCTAGCTATGTAATGTAGGTATCCCGGGTTCCCTCCAAGGCATGTATGAATCTGTTTTCCCTGTAAATTTGTTTATAACAACAGGGAAAACAGATTCATGGTTAAGATAGTGAGTGTTTTGTTTTACCTACTCTAAATTAAATCTGAAATTAGGTAGGTAGGTGTGAAATTATAATGCCTTCTACTTCTAACATTTTCAACCCATACGGGAAAAGGCACATTGTTTTTGTTGTCGGTAGGTATCTTTTACGAGGTAGGTATGGCCGAATGCACATACTGCTGCTCAAATGAAGTGCCGCTCAAATGTCTTACTGCCGCTGTCGTCCGAGCGAGACACTTCGTTCTTTCGTCTGGATTGGATAGTAGATAGGTACCTACCTAGGTAGTTACATTGGTACCTACCTAGTAGATAAGTAGGTACAGGCCCCACCAATTTTCTCAGTTTTTAAGCGAGCAGTACCTCTCTTTCTCACATGGGGTAAGGGTTGCGTGAGAGAGAGAAATACAGCTCACTAAATCACAGAGAAACTTGGCGTGACCTGTATTCTAGTCTGATATTATTGATTGATTGGTTGGTTCTTGGTACACCGCAGCTCGTTCATTTGAATTAAGCATTGAAGTGCCGATGACAGCGCAGCCGTCGCCACCGCACCGCAGCGGCTGCCGACCCTCCACGCCCCAGCTCCCACGCCGGCCGCACGCTCACCGGTGTGGGAGTGTATACTCACACCACGACATTGCGATGTTGATTGGCCCGCCCCCCAAGCATTTTAGCGAATGAGCAACGCAAAAAGTGCCTTTGATTGACCATTAGGGTGACTTCACTTGACAACTGCGTTGAATCGTTGAAGAACAGCCGAATTTTTAATGGTTACCTACGAAAAAAAAAACTGTTCATAAGCAAAAGTTGTTCACATTAATGGGTCATTTCCTAAAAAGTGGTCAGCTAATTAAAAGTCACCTATTTAGCTAGCCTATATCCAACTATCCAAAATCAAAATGAGAAGCAAATTAGCAAAGCAAAGCAGTTAGTATTTGGTAGCCCCTCAACGACCACGGACTTCAATGGCGGTCATTTTCCCGTTATAGGTTTTGTATTTTATTTTATTTATGCCTCAAAAATTCCGTGTTCGATGTGAAGAGACCGACCGACCGATGGATCGGTTTTAATTTCGGCCCAAAAACAGGTTTCGGCCAAGGTTGCGCTCTCGGCCGAAAACCGGTCAAATATTAGGCTCGGCCTAAACATGCGTTTCTTAGCTGTTTATTATACCTTCAATATGCCGACGAGCTGCTGCGACTTTACAATCGACTTCAAAAAGGTTTGTTTGTTACGAGATTACTTCGTCAATTATGAACCGATTTTGATGATTCTTATTTTGATTGGTAGTTCATACTTCAGAGATGGTTATTTACAAATTTTATCAAAATTGATTTAGCGCTTTTTGAAAAAATCATCAAATACAAAATTATACACAGATGACGTTTTGGTTTTTTGGTTCCGTGCAGCAAAAGTTTTGATGAGGACTTTTTATGTAGACAGACTTCATTCGCATCCCGACCGGCACAGAGTACATTTAATATACGGAAAGAAGAGCCTCCTTCTTGCCGACCGAGGAAGAAGAAACAGGGCTTGAACTTGAAGTCGGTTTTTTTCAGTTTTTAACTCGGTGAATTATTGAACACCAATTACAGACCAATTCCTTTTTGTCTCACGACGAATGTGTCCATTATGACAGGTAAGCACCTGATAACATTGTCCAAGGAATTCCTATGAGGGTAAAGGACACGCAAATCATTTTATGGGCACTGCCCTCAGCAACGGTAGTGATTATATTCTCTTTGCCCTCAGCCATCAACAGCCGTGGCACTAGTTTCATTATTATTATATCATCCCAAAAAAAAAACAATAACCATTTTAAATAAAATAAAAATATGGGGTTTAGAAAAAACACTGGGACGCACAGCAAAAAGACATCAAGGAGCATTTTGAATGAAAATCTCTTTTGTATGTAAACCCCATACATACCTACAACAGCGGATGGCTTCAAGATCATAGTCAAGATCTATTACTACACTGCGATTTTTTATTTGAGGCCAGAAATGTAAACAAACAACGGTCATTTTCTAGAATAAAACCGTTGACTTTGACATTCATATTGTACTTATTGTACTGGAAAATGACAGTTTGTTTACATTTCTGGCCTCAAATAAAAATCGCAATATAGTGAGTTACGTTTACAATCTGTTGGTGATCTGAAGTTAGGACCATAGCCGGCCGAAGGTTCAATTTCGGCTGAAAGCCCAGTTTCGGACGCTTAAGCGTTCCCGAGACGATCTATTTGCTTGACAAGAATGCTTGATTCAAGCAAAATTGACCGTTTACCGCGTGCTTGACGCTACCATCAAGCATTGGGTGGCTTGACAGAGATTGACAGAAATTTTGATTGACGGGGCTGATTGATGTGCGTGCTTGACGGCCCATCAAGTGGCTTGACGAGTTTCGTTCATTTAATTTATCTGGATTTGCGGGCGCAACGTTGAAGATGTAGGCAACTGTGACGTGCGCACTTGATGCAGACCGCTAGGCAACTGTGTTGTACGGCTTGATGGCTCCGTCAAGCGTCCCATTCAATCAAAATTGATATCAAGCAAGATTGATCGTCTCCGCCTTTACTAGTTTTCTTACAGACGATGAAATGATGAAATAGCTTTCAAATATGCATTGCGAACAAAAACCTTTTCAGACTTTTTCAAGCTTGCTTGCTAACAAAAAAATAGGTTTTGGAACAAGCATATAAGACGACCAAATTATGTAAGCGTATTTTAAGCTGAAATGTGCGCTCGTTGAACGTATTTTGAAATAAATTGGTTAGTATATACGGACAGAAGTCGCCGCGTAGAAAGAATCTCGTTTCTGTACAAAACAAACAATAGGTACATAATAATTTAATTAGAGTTATTTCCGTCTCGGGTTAAGGTCTTTAATGGAGCCTCTGCACTGACTATTCATTCAAAGTTAGTTTGTCTCAGTTTCCATCCTCGTTCTACACAGCACGCATCATCAAATCAACCATCATAAAGTATCTTCTGGATGAACTTCTACCTACACAGCTGAAGGAAGCAAAACTATTTCGAAATGATTTCTCTGGCGGATTTGGTGAGTATTAATTACGTTGTAAGGCTTCTATAATCTAATTACCTTAATTATTTAAAGAAAATCAAGAGTCTTGATAAGGGGGTAGAACCTCATTCATTATTGTGTTTTTTACTTGTGTGCCTATTTCCTGCAGACTTGTACTAAGTAAGGTTTGTATGAAAATGGAATGCCTAGTTTACTTTCAAGTACGTAACATATTATAGGTGAAGCTTCTATGAATAGCCTTGTTTTGCTACATTAACATAAAAATTAAAACAGGTTGTCCTGTAGCACAACTTCAAGAATGCATCAGGAGAAAGGCCCGCCTTGAAAAAATATTAAAAATAACTCATGATATAATCCCTACTATTTTTAGTAGAACTGGCATTAAGGTTGAAAAAGGTTCTTCAGAGAAAAGTTTATTTGACAAAATATGTATGATAACATCTAGTGAATTTAGATACAGTTCTAATGTGTTATTATTATATGTATACATTCATACAGGGCTCTGTGCCTTATATTACTTAATAATCCTTTTTGTGTAAAAGTCTGGCATACACACATAGTTCAATTAAATATTAATCTCACACACTCACTCACATTCATACGACACACAGAGAGTAGTTATTGTAAATAATTATTTCTTACAATTTAAGAAGTTTCAACAAGTTTTATGTAATTATTCAGTATTTGTGTTTGATCTATGTAACTTAAATTAGCAAATTGTATTTTATGGGAAGTGCACTGTAGCCTGAAATACAGGTTTATACCTAGCTCAGGCTCAGATGCTCCATTTACTATGTATCACAATTTTAGCTAAGTACCTAATAATGTAACTTTTTCTGACCGTGTTTCTGTTAAATAAATAAATATAAAAATATAAATATTTATTAAAATATAATAGCTGTTAGTAAGTTATTAATTACTTTGTGACCAGCATTGTTCACAATCTTAGAAAACTTTTTACAAGTAAAAAAAGAAATCCAAAAGCATTTCATTTCCACAAGTCATTATGACTTGGTAAATAAAACATTTGAAAACCAATGAAAAATTCTGCATGCTCAGGCCCTATTAAAAATCTGTAATATAAGTATAATAATAACATAATATTTAATTATATTATATATAAGATGAATAACCCTCCATTCAATAAAAAACAAATCATGAGAATAAAGAGATCACCAACAACCTTTCCTTCCCACTGACTGGAAAGATTATGAACTCAACACCATTCCACACCCTGTCAATTTTTTTTGTAGCTTTGACAATAAATTATCGAGGAACCATGGGACATAGATATTTTTAAATATTTTGCGAGACCCTTAAGCCGATTAAGTTATGGGAATTGCTGTATTCAGCCAGATACTTGCTTCCGGCCCCACACTAGGATACCCTATGTTGTGGAAACCAGAAAAAGCAACATTATAACATCCAAGACCTGAGGTATTTTGTTCTTCCACCCCAGCTGTGATTCAAACCTTTTCAGAGAGCTTTAAAAGCCATGCCACAGTGATTGTCACAAAGACAAATACTACAAAACAAAGATTGAATTGTATAGCAGTTATCCTATTTGGTATCCAAAATCTGCCTTCTGGTTGATTGATAGATAGATGATGGCTTTCTGAAGCCCGCTGAACACGGTGGTTGATCGGTCCTCTATTGTGACTATTTGAACGAGCGCGGGCAAATAATGCTGATAGTAAATAATAAAATAATAATGGAGTATAGGATAACTGGTAAAAGTTGGCTCAGCTGTGCATCTTACACCCCATAAGGGAATAGTGTGATTCCATGATTGTTTTTTTTTAAAAGGTATTGATAGGTATGTGACATTATGATAGCAAATTAATATTGTATTGTTATCAGTCAAGCTTGTCCTTATCAGTGAAATCTGTGTACTTTATTGTCTGTATTGTTTATACTGTAAGTATCAACTAGCAATAAATAAAATGATACAATCTTATCATCCATTCTTATTATACATTGTCCATATCTACATTTACAGCCACTAGCGGATCCAAGTGGGCTAGACTGCTTGATAATATTGAGTTTTGTAATCAGGTGATATTTGTTTACCTTTGTTGACATGTTAAGATGGATCAATTGTACAATTGATTGACTACTGTTGGAAAATGTTGACAATGTCGGAAAGGGATTGTTTTTTTATTTATTTTTTATTTACCAATAGTATATTGAATAGGACAGATTTAAAGCGAGGGCCACAGATGAATCATGAGCAAGTGAAGGATTCTAACGACCACGACCGTAGGTATTGATGAGAGTGATTCAAGTTTTAGAATCCAGAAAAAGAAAGATTTAACAGAAAATAGACATATTGAAGAAAAAAGGATGGTTAAATTAATTAAAATGCACATTAAAACTCGTTATTGCTGTAATACCATTAGACAATACTATCAATGGAACTCAAGTTAAAGTTCAAGTTCAAAGATTTTTATTCATAATAGCACAAAAATTGGGACTTTATGAATGTCATACATAACATAATCAAGCAAGCATAATATAACATTAAGTAGGTGCCTAATTATTACATAGAAAGTAATATATAGGGTGCAATGAACTGGTTTAATGCCAGATGTCGGTGACTTGGAAAAGTCATTAATTTTGTAGTAGGCCTTAGTGCACAAAGTGTGCTTTATACATTTTTGAATCGAGCTTCAGTTAACTTTTGTATTTCTTGCGGAATTTTATTGTAGAAGCGTATACAGTGTCCCATAAAGAACTTCTAAAAGATTGAACATTAGAAAAGAAAGTTTATGTTTATTTCTAGTTTGCATATTGCGGCGGCTATCAATGGTTTTAAAGCTACTGATATTTTTCCTCACATAAATTATGTTTTCATAGATATATTGACTGGCAACTGTTAGGATATTGGTTTCCTTGAAGAAATCTCTAAGAGATTCTCTGTTACAAAGATGGTCTCAAGATGGTCTCAATGTCAGCAGCCCGTCCCCATTGCTATGGGGCTACGGCATACTACTGTATGCCGTAGGACATAATGCTATGGAAATAACTAAAATATACAAGCCTAGCAGTTGCAACATCAGTCAATTCCCTGATTCATTTAACCGCATATGCTGCGGAGCAAAGTTTATGCTAATTTTAAAATATGGGGACCCTACTGTAGTTTGGCATGATGCCGAGAAATACAGTTTCATCTACTAGTTTCAGTTTGTCTTTCCCCAATACAATGTTACTCTCAACTTGCCTTACATTAGGTAAAGTGAATTTTATGCACTGTGTCTTTTTTAAATTCAGAAGCAAGTTATTGGCAGTAAACCAGTCTAGTACCCGCAAGAGAGCATTATTTGTTTCCTGTAAGTAATTTTCCTAGCTGTCTCCTAATTTAAAAAAATAGTGACGTGTCATCTTACTATCTCTGACATGTTTTGTACCATGAATGACAAATCATTTACATACACGTGGAAAAGGATCGGACCCAGAATAGATCCCTGTGGGACTCCCATCTTCACCTGAGAACCCGACGATTTTGTCCTATTAATGTCAGCTTTTTGAACCCTCCCTTCTAAATAAGATCTCATAAGCTTAGATTACACTTGTGTATTGCTAGTTCCATTGATGGTAGTAGAGACACATGTCGTTTCTAGTACCATTTTCCGATAGTATAAATGATACTAGTGACACACTATCCCGTGGAACAACCAAGCCGTCCGGTAGTTCCACAGGTAAAAAAAATACCCGTGGTACACCTTTCCATAAAGTACCAGGGCATCTAAGTGTTGTGGGAGGTTAATTCTTAATATTCCAAAGGGATCACGTTAGCTCAGACAGTACAGCAATAACCGCCACAATGTCTTTTCTCTGATGGGTGGTAGAGACACAACAACCATCGGGGAAAATGCGTGGTGTCAAATCATGTTGAATTTGTTTACGTACTGTTGGTGTATCTTGAAACATATAAATGGTAGGTATAGGTAGTACCAATGTCACTAAAACAACCAATATTTGATAGGTTGTGGATATAGATTGAGCGTTTCTTATTTTTTCACATTTTCGAAAAGTGGTCTAAAATAAAAATAAAAATGATTGACCCGTTGTTTTGTGAATTCCGATAGTTTATTTAATAAAGTTTTGGATGTATCTCAAGGTATTTTAATTTTTTGAGTATTTATGTGAAAATTTTAAGAAAATCTAAATGAAAAGGGAGATTAAGTGATCTAATCTTATAACTCCTTACTTAGGTAAAAATACTTTGAAAGCCATAATTATTATCTTCAGTTAATACTTTTCATTACTCTCTAGGATTAGTTTTTATCATTGTCGCCAAGAAAGACCAAGAAAAGTTAAATTTACTTACTAAATTATGCGTTTTTATTTTAGTTATGTTACCTGCTGGTAAAATTTTACCTTAGAGTTTGTGTTACTTGAAAAATGATCAAGTTTGATAAATATTACTTTCAGCATGCTTAAGTTAGCATTGATTTATATTAATTAATAACTACATAAAACGGAAAAATATAATGGGAAATTCTTGGGACAGTAACAATAAGGATGGCATTGGTAACAAAAAAGAAAATATAAGGCCATGTCTATATGAACACAAAAATAGCCAACAAAGAACAGACTGTACACCCACACTAAATGCTAGAATCTGTTTATATTTTTATCTTTTCTGTAATGGCTGAAAAGATTTGCATTTGGAATGAAATAAGTATTGGATAGTTGGAAACCTACCTATCTTAAAAAATGAAATACAAAATATTAAAAATACTCATGATCGTCATTTTATATACATATATGTTAACCATACTTAGGAACATTTATTTATTTATTATTTATTACGAGCCCACCATGTCCCACTGCTGGGCAAAGGCCTCTCTCCCCCTCTTCCACTCTATCCGATCCTGAGCGGTCTCCCTCCACTTAGGAACATTACCAACATTAAATAAATCAAATATTTATCTTCTCTCCATTGTTTTATTTTCTTAGTTTCACCTGTGCTGTCATATCCGACAAAAAAAAACGTTATATTCTCCAAATTTCTTTTTCTTATTCGTTCTAACTTTTCCGGTTCAGTATAATTCAGTTTTTGTTACGAAAAAAATCCGGGCCATACGTTAACCAAAGTAGCAAAAAATACGGTAACTAATTACGTCGCCAGCTTTTCAAAATATGATTCTGATAATTAAAATACAACTCACGCCTATAGCTTTTAAAAAATTCTAATAACAAATGTAAAGCGACCTGGAACATTATCAATAAAAACAAGTATAAACAATCTATTGAGGACATAAAACAAATCAAATTTGACAATAAGATTATTGATGATCCTCAAGAAATTGCAAAGGCTTTCAATGATTTTTACATTGAACAAATTAAGCCAATTACTGAGCCTAACAATCCGGCTACATTAAAAACTTGCTCCAGTGTTCACTCAATTTTTATGAGCCCTACTACGACTTATGACATAAATAAAATCATAAAAAATCTTAAAAACAAAAGTAGTACCGGTTTTGATGACATTTGCACTAAAGTTATTCAGTATGTTTCTGAAATTATATCACCTGTTTTGAGCTACATCATGAACTTATGTATAGAGCAAGGCACCTTCCCAAAAAAATTAAAAACATCTATTATCAAACCAATGTATAAAAGTACAGATAAAGAGAACATGGCCTACTACAGACCAATTGCTCTTATTCCTATATTTGCTAAGATCCTTGAAAAAGTTATTTATAATTGTCTATACTATTATTTCGAGAAAAACAATATCTTTGCGTCGGAACAAAAGGGATTTAGGAAAAACAAAAACATAAATTTAGCTCTATATGATTTTTTATCGGACGTAGTCACATCTTTGGATAAAAGAATATTAACAGTAGCTTTATATATGGACATGACAAAGGCTTTCGATTATGTGAACCATTCGATTTTATTAGGGAAGTTACAAGCTTATGGAGTTAGAGGTAACGTGATGAACCTCATTAAATCATATTTGAGTGACAGGAAGCAGAGGACCGTAGTAACAAGGCTAAGCCAAGATAATAGGACTCTCCAAAATTACGTTTCTGATGATAGATTTATCAAATATGGTGTACCCCAAGGTAGTGTTCTTGGGCCTTTGTTATTTTTAGTCTACATAAATGACCTGCCTAGAGAAACTAAGAATACAATGGTATTATTTGCTGACGACAGCACAGTTCTATTTAAAAATAATAATGTAATTGCTTTGGAATCTGACATTACAAGTACACTATCACATGTGATTGAGTGGCTGACATCTAATAATCTTTTAATTAATATTGACAAATCGAACATAATGACATTTAAAAATAATTACAACCATAATCCAGAATTAGATAATCTTGAAATTAAATACAATAATAAGAATATTAATAAAGTTGATTCCACAAAATTTTTAGGTTTGTATATAGATTCTCATTTGACATGGAAAAACCACATAGAAAAGGTTTGTTCTAAATTGAAGTCATTTTCTTATGCCTTACACATGCTTTCCAAAGTTGTCAGTCAAAAAGCAGTCTTAACTGCATATCATGCATATGTTGTCTCTGCTCTGAGGTATGGTCTCATTTTCTGGGGTAACTCCACGGACAAAACTGATGCCTTCAAGGCTCAGAAAAGATGCATCAGGTCAATTTGTAAACTGAAATCTACAGATACCTGCAAACCCCATTTTATAAAACTAAAATTATTCACATTGCCGTCATTATATATTTTAGAGATAGTACTATTTGTAAAAACTAATTATGATTTATTTGGCAAATTTAACAGTGCAAGATATAAAAATAAGATCAGTGCTGCGAGTCACTCAACAGCTTTATTTAATAAAAGTATATTTGGAATGGCGCCCATAATATATAACCATCTGCCTAATAGTATTAGAGAAATTCAAGTTGTCCATTTATTTAAAAAAAGGCTATCACAACTTCTTCTTAAAAAAGCCTATTATAGCCTTGGTGAATTTCTCCAAGACAAATTTTAGTTTCCTTCCTTGTGACTGTGCCTAGGGTTCCTAATAAATTAATGTTAAATATGTACCCAGTGTGTAATGTATGATAGTGTTGACATTTTATATTTAAGCCTAATTTAATCTTGAATACTGTCTTGACATTTTTTATGCTTTAATTAATTAAATTATATTGTTAACACTCAAAATTTTGCAAACCCTTTCGGGTAGAGTATAGCTAAGCGACCGTTATTATAATTTTATCACCTATGTAACCTATATTCAGCAAATAAATGCCTTTGACTTTGACTTTGACTTTGATAGCTTGGCAACTTACTACGGTATGAGTAGTTATTAATTAAGTTATATGATAGAAATAAACGGAAATATAGTCAACTTAACTTAAAACAGCGGTTACAATATTGGTAATCTTGCAGAAACCAACTGGATCACTTCTCTTCACATCATCGTTGGGAACGGCAATGGCACCGAAATTAAACATGGGGGCAAAGTGTAAGTAACAAAAACTGGAACATAGTTTTGGAACTTTTGCTGGGACAACTTTAAAATTAAGATTTCTCACAATTTTATGAACTATTTACTAAAATGGCAATGTAATTCGGTGCTCAATTCCTCGTAATACGATATGAAAGTAAAATTTCGGTATGTTTTCACGGAATATAGAAATCATCGAGTTTGAATGAATGGTAGTATGGGACACACGTAATTTCATACAAATCAATTTTCGATGTATTGTATTTGGCTGATTATTTAAATAACTAGTATGTATTTATGGTTAGATTAAATCTTTTCTGTGAAATTTAAAAAATGCATTTGCCCCGAAGCAAACCAATAACCGCGATTTATTTATCACAGCAGCTATTCATCTTCAAACTCACAGGACATGCCTCAAGTGTGTTGTGGGATTTTTTTTAATAAGAAACGCTCATTTAGATTTATTTTTTCTTGATTATTGTGCTAGGGCCTGGAAAGTATGCCGAAAATGTCATATTGATTCATATGTAAACCTATACAATATATATCAATTTCCACGTCAATGTTAACGCAGAATGATATATATTAGTTCACACAATCCTTTAACAATATAATATTTTACTTGGTAGATACTAGATTTACAAATAGTCGCCATCAATTTATACATCAAGTTTCCTATTTATTCTTACAATATATGATGATGATGATAAGGTGGGACGCCCGCTGAACCAGAGGCGGGTGATCGGTCCTCTATTGTGACTATTTCACCCAATTCCCAGTGTTTGGGCACAGGTTACTGTTGGTTCAACAGATGAGCCTCCCCAAATCTTCTTGTTCGCTGAATCAATTCTAGGATGTCGCTAAACTTTAAGTTTGACAAGCCATCTACTTTAATGCTATCCATCTCTAGTGTTCGCCATCTTATGTTTGAATACATTACGCATTCTCCCAAGAACTACTTTCCTCCAGGCCACAGTGAGGGCATGATGGGTCCTGTAGGAGCCTTAATAATGATAGGTGTCTATTTAGTTTGCAGTGACCTGCCACCACACCTATCAGTATTGCTAAGCTTTCCCTACTGAGATTTAGTAAATACTTAGCCCATTTGGGGTCTTTACTTAAGATAAACATCTTAAATAGACTGACAACTGTCTTTGTTCTTTGTGACAGTCGCAGATCTTGGTTCTGGTCCAACAAATGCTCATCAGCGCCGTTTCTTGCCAGCTCATCTGGTTTTTCGTTACCGTGAATCCCTTCATGTCCGGGGACCCATGCGATAATTATTTCTGATGTTTTTCCCAAAGAGTTAAGACTTGCCTTTCAGTCTTTGACTGGTGCAGATTTATTCATTGGTTGCCTAATCGCCTTTAAAGCTGCCTGACTGTCAGAATAAATGACTACTTTCTTGTTTTTGATTTCTGGTGTTTCCCTTGGTGCTTCAGCGCATTTCGTTATGGCGTAAATTTCCGTTGGGAACAAGCTGGCGTGACGCAAGGCAATGGATTTGTCTTGTTTATTGCTGTGCCATGATGGAAAATCCAGCTCCTGCTAGTTTTTGGGCTTTCTCTTCTTGAGCCATCCGTAAAGTAAGTTACAGTCGGTTGGTCTGTTTATATTTCCCAGTTTTCCCTTGTTCCTATATGGATTCGGTATTTCTTGACGAATCGTATTTCCTTCTTTATCAGATCGCTGTTTGCCAATAGCATTGCCAACTTTCCACCTGTTGTTTCTACAATGGGGCATGGCCTCTGTCTAGAGAGTTGCCTTTCCATTCTTTGTTCATTTTCATTCTATACCATTGTTCAGTTGCTGCCCTTTTTACTTCTACATGCAATGGGTTTAGATTGAGCATTGTTAGTAAGGATGCCGTTGGTGTTGACCTCATGGCTCCCGTGATCAATCTTTGTACTTTGCTAAGCTCTTTCCTCGTCATTGCTAGTTCTGTTCTTTTCCACCATACAATTGATCTGAACAGAATCCTTGGTAGAATGATTGCCGTGTAGATCCAATGGACGATCTCTGGATTCATTCCCCATCTGTTCCCTACAGCTCTCTTGCATTGGGATAAGACTAATGGCCTTAGCGCACTGAGACATATTGAAAAGAAAGATATTCTTGCACTTACTGTTAAAAGACAAATAGAGGTATCCTGTGTTGAGTTAGATAGTCATATTATTATTTGTGTCTACAGGCCACCGAGGGATGAAAAAAGCCATGGCAATTTCGAAATATTTTAAAAAATTATGGAGGAAGCCCTCACTAAACTATGTAATAACAGAAAAAAGTTAATTATTTTGTGGCGTTCTCAATGTAGATTTGCTTGTAGGAACAACAATGAAACAACGATTAATAACTTTATTCAAATCGTTTAATTTATGTCATGTATTTCTAGAGCACTTACCAGCCAAACTTGCTTATTTAACGTTTTTTGTGACTGTGTATTCACAAGTAAAAGTGTAATTAACTGCTTACCATCCGATCACAGAGGTCAAAGAGTTTCATTCTCAATTGCTAGTAACGATAAGACTGGTCCATCATTTTATACGCCTATTACATCCCATAGACTAGAGTCATATATGAAAAACTTAGATATAAATTTGCCAGTACCGGATTTTAATAAACAAAACCCAAAAAAAATCTACTCTGACTTTTTTAACATTATTCAAACAGAATTCAATAAGTTTTTAAATTAAAGAAAGTCAGTGACTACAACGGTAAACCTAATTTTAATGACTGGGCAACGTTTGGAATTCGTAAAAGTAGAGTTATCTTGCTTGAACTTTATGAACAAAAAATCTATACTTTGATTAAAAATTTCATGACTATGTAAAAAACTATTCCAAAACTTTCAAGTTGGTTTGTAGAACTGCAAAAACTTTACACATTAATAGAAAAATACAAAATTCAAATAATAGAATGAAAACAGTTTGGCAAATAATAAACCGTGATACCAAGGGACAATGATTTCTGCATAAAGACAGGTAATGATTTTGTTAAATCCAACTCTGATGTTGCTCGAGCCTTCGAAACATTCTTCACCAATGTACCCTTACACAACAGATCGTCTAAATTCATCACCATATAAAGCAGAGACTTTATAAAAAAATAACACTAGCGTCAATAATGTTTATTTAAAATTTCATCATGTATAGCCTTGCAGTGCCGTAAAAATATTTGTTGCACTGAAATGTAAAAACCGGCTAAAAAAAAGGCTATTGAAGGAATTCATTGGAAAAATAAGGATGGCATTGTGATATTTGCCAGCAACCACGACTATTTCTATCAGGTAACATTTGCTTATTTGCTGTATGGACTGGAGCATCTCACCCTCTGAAGGTGGAAATGATACAGAGAGATGATGATTTTTAGTCAGCTTATAATAAATTATTATAAATAATAACGATATTGTAATAATTGTATTAGTTAAACACAACCAATTTTCAAAAGGGATCTAAAAATCAATCTGTGCGCGTTTCTTCGTCCTTCTACTCCCACAGTGGTCCAATGTAGAGAAGGGGTTGGTTTTATCGTTCTTTCTGAATTTAATTGTAATGAAGTGTTTAATGGGTAGCAGCAGGTAGTCACTTTGTGCTTTTCTTTTTTCTAGGAAATGCGTGTTTTTTTTAAACAAATAATGAACATTGGATTTTTTTTATGAACGAAACGTACAAATTATTAAAATGCTGGTGTAAAACAGTTTGTGGTCTAAAATGTCGTGCAAAATCTATGAAACGGAAGATAAAAAAGACCACGTCATTTTCGTCATGTGACATTAGTTTTCGTTCATTCCGTTTCTTCTCGAGTTTCGCAAATGTTTTTTTGTTAGTCTCGCAAATGTTCCGACAATCACAAACACGTTGCTTAATTTTTAGTAAACCTGAATTCAAGACACTTCACTTCGACAAATTCACAACAGATGGGTCCTATGAAAAAAAAGATTTATTGTTTTTCGGAGTAATCAGGGACACGTCTGCACTGTTCGATAGCCCAAAACCATTTCTCTGGGCAATAAGGAAGAGTGTGGGGCCAAGCACACTGCCCTGCGCACACTAAGCTTATGGTTTCATCGTCACGTCAGAGGTCTTCTATGATGACTCTCGGGAGCGGTGATCACGGAAGATATTTAAGGTAATCACGGAAGATATTTAGACTCATTTCTCGAATACCCACAGACTCCATTTTGCGGAGTAATATGGAAACTGAGACAGTATCAAATGCCTTAGAGAGGTCTAGAAAGATGCCGATAGTCTTGTGCTTCTGACCGAGAGATTTGACATTGTGATCGGTAAGCTCCATTACGGCGTCCTCCGTTATGGTGATATAATTCGGTTTTATTGAGGTAGTTGACAAATCTAAAATTTAGTACCTTCTCTAGAATTTTGGAGAGCGCAGCATGAACCGATATAGGCCTGTAGTTGACACTGTATTTGTCCCAGATTTGTAGATCGGGTTTACAAGAGCATTTTTGAAGACTTGAGGGAACGTACCAGAACTCAAGCTTAGATGAAAATTTGCTATGACATTGAAACACGTATGGGAGATTTTAAAACTCTCTCTTGTATGAGGACTCTTTAATTTATAAAATATAGTGTAGTTCTTAATTTGTTGCTCTAGCGGCATCAGAAATACACATTATGTAAAAAAATCAACTCTACCTGTACAAGCTATGTCAGCACTAGCTCATTACGCATTATATTATGCATAGTTTGTAGATACTTAACTAACCGAGATAACTTTATTAGTTTAAGTATGAAATAAAAGGCATTTTCAAAACAGCAGCAGTTGCGTTTGGACTCAATATATAAACCCTCATTACTTATAACTGTACACTTACTAGAGTTTTAGGTCCTCCGCGCTAAAACAAGGACCTCGCGCTCTGTGTAAATCTTCCGCCGTGTGAAGTTTCCGCTACCAGCACATCAGAACCCAGCCCGCGATAGCTTTCAGGGATATAGCATTAGCTAGAAAAAGTCCTACACAATTGTGTGTGTCCCACTGTTGTGGGTCTAGGCAATGGCCTAGACCCACAACAGTGGGACACCAGCATACAGCATTCATCATTATCAAGCACAAGCAGCAGTTTCAGCTCACAATATTCGACCCTCGCAACAGCAAACTAGAACACAAGTGAAGCATTACGTTTATTCAATATCGACGCTGGCATCACTGGATCGCGCATCGGTTCGGAAAAGACGTGACTTTATGTTTGTTGTGACTCAGTTAAATAAATGAATGTCGGCAATATGCTTTCTTCCAGTGGCGCAAGTCGGGGTTAGAGTCTGGCGGGCGGCTCGTACCCTTCCTGTACAGCACGTGCGCCTACCTGGTGCTGGTCTGCGGGGGCGGGGGAGGCGCGGGGAGCGGGGGCGGCGGTGCGGCGGCTGCTCTGGCGGGCGCGCCGGCGGTCGCGCTCTTCAAGTGCGCGCCGATACTGTGCCTGGTGGTGATGGTGCACTCGCATAGGAGTCTCGCGACTGTTGAGCAGTGAGTTGCTTCACCAACCTACTTTCATATCTTCTTCGTCCACCATTGGACTTATGCCACCCCACCCAATTGTCCCCAATTGTCCTCTATGCGGTCTGCGGCCATTCTGGTACAAGTCGATGTACTTTCATTTCATTACATCGTTTATTTGATATTTCTAAGGGTAATATTTCCATCAGGTAGGGAAGGGAATCATCCATTCAACTGTCTGATGGTATTCCAGTACCAGGTGCCTTAACGGCGTAAGTAACCGGTTATCTGATCATTGAAGACATTTAGCTGGATGCGGTTGGCACAGGATCGTAAGGTTGGCGCTACGGAGAAGAGGCGTATGCCCAGCAGAAGGTCGTGGGTTGATGACGATGAGAGAATCATACTATCCGCCACACAATATTTAGGATTATTTAATAGATTTTACATTATTGTTTCAGTGCTATTTGTTATGCCAACAAACATCGTCATTACTCAGATCAAATTGGATTATATTAATGAATCTTCCCAATCCTTAGCCACCCACGAAACCCAAGGTATATACCACTTTCCTCTATTTCCAAAACTGTTTAACTGTCACGATTCCCAAAAAATTGGTGTCGCCCCGTTGTTATTTCAAGGAAGATGTATCCCCCCGCGTCTCGTGGCAAATCTTTCAAACGCTGCTGAGTGTTGTTGAAGTTTACAGTGTAAAACTGACACTTAACCATTCATTCTGAATTTGTCATACGTTTTCCCCAGAACCCGCTCCTACAGCAAGTACATTATCCTCGGTCTGCTGCTCTCGTGCGTCGGCGATGCGTGCCTAGTGTGGCCGAGCACTTTAGTCCCTGGCATGGCCGCGTTCGGCGCCGCGCATATCGCTTACCTCGCCGCATTCGCCGTGACGCCGGCGCCGCGCGGGGCCGCGGTGGCCTTGCTGGTCTACGCTAGTGCAGGAGCGTTCACTGCCATCTTGACGCCTCCAGGTATGAGCTCGCACCGATGTGCAGATAGAACTCAAGACAGAACGCAGTTCTGGTCATCATTACATCTTATACAAATGTGTAACATTCGGTCCCAACAATGTATGGCCATGCCATAGTAATTAGCTCTCTGTTACATAAAAGGGAGTGTTGAATAATTGGATGAGCGTAGACGTAACTGTGCCTCTGCACCCCATATGTGAGAAGACAAGTGGTATAATATTGATTGGCCACTGGGTTCAATCCACACGTACCACGACCACATCACAACAACAAACACACACGACGTGGGCGGGCGCATATTTTTTATTGAAAATGAATAGTACAATTTATACGTCCCACATTTTTCCGTCGACTGGACAAGGAGTGAAGAAGGTTTTCGACAGAGTATGGCACGAGGGGTTGCTGTACAAATCGTCGACGTCTCCAGGCCCAAGAAGATTGGTCATTGCCTCCTTCCTGAGGGATCGCCGCTTCCGAGTGATGGTGGAACACGCCGTCTCCGAGGAACACCCCGTTGCAGCCGACATCCCCCAGGGGTCTTGCCTGTCTCCCGCCTGCTATGCCCGATACACGGTCGACATCCCCGTCGGGCCGAGTGCCCAGTTGGCACTCTTCACCGACGACGCTGCCTACTACGCGTCGTCGATCCAGGCTCGGCACGCTGCCGTCAAACTGCAGCGCACCCTGGACATCTTGCCCGACTGGCTCGCCAAGTGGCGGCTGTCCGTCAACGTCGGGAAGTCGCAGGCACTCATCACAGGCCAGACCCCCTTTTACCATCGCTCCCAATCCAAGGACAGGACATCGTGTGGTCTCTGCAGGTGAAATACCTGGGAGTGACCATCGATCGCTGGCTCACCATGAAGCAACACGTCGACAACGTCGTCAACCAGGTCAAGGTGAAACTCGCCAAGCTGCGTCCACTCCTCGACTACAGCATCCTTCTGAGGGCGAAGCTCGGGATCTATAAGTGCCACGCGACCTGGTTGCCTAGCCGGCGATCCCCCAATGGAGCACCTCCAGTGAGAAGATCACCACCGCTCGTAAGGTCCCCCAATGACCTGTCCGCAGGAGTGGACAGAGGCGCTTCCTCAGGAAGAGATCTGATGATCTGACCCTGACTCCCCACGCCCCAGAAAGGGTGCGTGACTCCGTGAAAGGCACTCTTCCCACCTTCATTCATTCTGAGTTGTACTGAGGTAAACAAGGATAGCAACAACGTTTCCTGTTAGAATTCCATGAGTTTGTTTAGTCAAGGCGTTTTTCCACTATGAAAGCCGGAGTCGATATGTGTCGACGACGCCACCACATCGACATTTTGTCAGGCATTATTCACACGTAACCACTGCTTGAGCACATTTTGTCGCTGCGATGTGTGGTCGTGGTACGTGTGGTTCGGCCCTTATAGTACAACGTCCCTCCCCCCAGCGTCGCTCCGCTTCCTCGTCCCGCTGTACGCCGCCCTCCTCGCCAGTATGACGTGGCGCGGCCTGGCGCGCGCGCTGCCTCCGCGCCCCGCTCCGCACCCCGCCCCGCAGGCCCTGGGCGCCAGCGGTGTGGGCTCGGCGCTGGGCGGACTCTTGTTCCTGGTGTCGGACGGAGTGCTCGCGTACAGTATGTTCAACGCGCCCGTGCCGCACAAGCAGGTGAGTGGGCGGTGCACGCCGCGGCGGCGCCCTTTCCTGAGTGGGGTGGACTAAATAAAGACAATACCAAGGACCAGACCGCGAGAGCCAGAAGGTCCGACGACATAGGCAGAAAAGAATGGTGGATTGTAAAGGACCGTATTGAATGACGTAAACGAGCTCATTTAGGATCAGAAGGTAATTGAAGCAAAACGTTCTTGGTGACATATCGCCCGCTATATAAAACGCCCTGAAAGCATAACGCCCGCAATTGAAAAGGCATGCTAGTTTCTATAGCAAAGAGTTCATAATACTGAATGGTCGCAATGTAAAATGTCGAGGGAGTAAAATGTCCGCAATTGAAAAGGTTTGCTAGTTTCTATAGTATGACATTACTATACTAAAATTTTTAATTTGAGGCCAGAAATGTAAACAAGGAACTGTCATTTTCCAGCTAAAAGGTATAAAATGAATGTCACAGTCAACGGTTTTGTTCTAGAAAATGACAGTTGTTTGTTTACATTTCTGGCCTCAAATAAAAAATCGCGGTATAGACATTTTCAATCACGTATTCTAAAGACGATAATAAGAGCTCCATACGCGCTGAACTCATTTTGATTTTATGTCATTTTTCGCTCTGGGCTTTATGAATTGAGTACGACTTGCACCTTGGCCGTTTTCACGTTGTGGTCAAATGACTGGCGGACTAACTGATTCAAAGGACGTTTTGCTTCGAGTAACTTTTGATCCTAAATGAACGAGCTTTCACTAGGAAATCTTCAAATCTCAAATGCTGCGACAATCGACTAGCGTCCTGTAACGCAATATAGAGTATTGAATTACTGGTTAATCGTATTCGCCATTCGCAGAAAAGTTTCATACAATGTTTACGTGTTCTGCACCATGCAGGTGTTGGTGATGGTGACGTACTACCTCGCGCAGCTCGGCATCGCTCTCAGCGCCACGCGACTGCCGGGCACGCCCGCGCCCGCACGCGAATAGTGCACTACACGCACGCAACCACCTCTACGCGGGACACAGCATTTAAGCCCGAAAGATAGATACATATTTTATAAGGAATGTCAAAGTTCACTTGAGATTAGTGCTAACACAGTTACAATGAGAATCATTGAGACATCGAAATATTGGACTTCCAAGTAATAAGGCGGCTGGAGTACACACATTTAGACATAATACTTTATGAATGACTGAACGAGAAGTTTATACCTAGGCCTGTTTCAAAACGAACTATATCGACCGGCCGGTCGGTTGGCCGGCGACGAGCGCTTTCCCGCACTTTCGCGTCGTTTCGTTGCGATACTTATTTTAGTGGCTTTTACTACTGAATTTTAATCGTTGTAGTGTTTTCCATGCATTTTAAAGATAATAATAAGTTTCAATATTTTGGAGTACATACGTAAATATCCTAAAGTTTGGAAATTCGGCTATCTTAGTGCAATTAGATAATTTAACAAAGCTAACTCTTTTATGGTGGCAGAGTTATATAAGTCATATAATAAAACAACTTTATAATTTTGACAAATTTTACTTTTTTTTAAGATATCACTGTTTTGAAAACTCATTATTTCTGTCAAAATATGACATGATTTGACAGATGTCACGGTTGTGACAGACTTCCCTATTTTATTTTGACAGATGTCATGACCTTATGACTAATTATTTTGACAGATTTCATGATTTTGACATATGTTCATAATTTTGATTTGACTTGTCAAAGTTATGAAATGATTCGAAATCAAGACCCCTGTTAAAAATGAAATCTGTTAAAATGATAGTTGTTACTCTACACTACGACCTCTGTGCTACAGCGGTTGTGGCTCTGCCTACCATGCGAGAGGTCCCGGGTTCGATCCCCGGCTGGGGGTAAAGAAAAATTACCCCCAGGTCTTGGATGTTTATATGTGTGTGACGTCACTGTTTCTGGTTCCCACGACACAGGGTATCCTAGTGTGGGGCCAGAAGCAATGTATGTAAATGTTTGTTTGTTAATATTATATGATTTTGTGCTTCTGCCATCCCATCTGAGAAAACGCGTCATAGATATATAGGAATGACTCAACGACACGAAAGGGGTATATAGCGGTCACAAGTAGGGGCAATGCATTCCCAGTTGGCTCGCGGCAACTCGGAATGATTTGAATTATTTTTGTCGCAGTTGCCACCGGTGGCGGTGGCGTTGGGCGCGGGGGCAACTGGGAATAAAGGAACCATTTCTTTCTAACTTTTTTGTCGTGTTTAACCCGAAAAAATAGTTTTTGCACAATACAATATGTGCATGATGAAATTTTCACCTACATAACGTTAAAACGAAACGCGCACACATGAATTCCCTGAGAAAGACTGAGATATGCTGAGATGCTATATTCGCAGCGAACACGCGCGCGGGGTCATTGGGAAGTGTCAAGTCGCGCCCGGTTTCTGAACCTGTGCACTAAAATAGCTGTAACTTCGTCTTTGCTTATCCGTTTTCGATATATTTTATCAAATAATATTTAATTTCAATGTTATAAACTGAATGATATTCATAGCAGAATAAAAGATGGTGGATCACTAGTATCCCTTTTTTGTAATTGTCACTTTGTTAAAGTAAGAAATCAGTCTGATATCGTCACTGTGTTATGGCATCTAATCATATGAAACTAGGAATGTGTGGACTTTAATTGTCATTTAAAGCCTCGTAGTTAAAATGGCACTGAATGTGTAGCGAGAGAGGCATAACCCACCTGAAATAGGCAGTCAGAAACAGTACTTCCACTTCCTATAGTACTTAGGTAAAACTATTGGCCTAAATTCACGGCATGACTTTGTCAACGGCAAATAACGCTTTGTATTATCCAGTATTGTATTTTATAGGACAAAGGTATGCCTATCAGAAAGGACACAATGGACAAAAACATTCCTGCTATGATAATGTTGTTTGGATAGCGTGATATTACGCTATAACTTCTGATTAAAGTGAACGGTTTTTATTGTTCTCGACTGCCATGCGTCATTTAACTCATGCTGCAGACAAACCTCTCAGTTTAGATAGTAGACTTCCACTTACACGAATCTTTTTATAACTATTTTTCCAACACGTTGAATCTTCCCTGTAATCTAGTTTTTAGGTTAAGTGTAGAAATATGTGATATATCATCAAATATTTGTAGTAACTTGTAGATGAATATTATGTTCTTGACAGTTCAATCTGTCCTTTTCTGCCACAGAAGAACGTAAAATAATGCACATCTCTAACCACCGCCAAGATGCTATATTTTACATAGGAGAATGGTGTACGTACTAATCGACCAACACAACTAGGCGCATGACAGCTACAAGTGTACATTGGAATAACGGAGGGAACACCGGTACGGGGTGATTCCTACTATGTAAGTATATAGTACATGCTATGAGTGACTTGTAGGTATTTGAAGAAGGGGTACAGGCGCCAATACCGCAGTCCTGTCTTGCGCCTAGTTGTGTTAAGTTAAGTTAGTTAGTTAAGTTTTATAGCATGTTTACTTAGGAGGTAGGTGCAATGTTTATTAGTTTGTAGATGGATTTACAATTGGCACAATATTCAAAAGGGTTGGGTGCAATTGCAACAAGACTGTGATATGAAAGGCCCAGGTGGTTACATTTTGGTTTTTATTATATGTAAGTGAAAATGTTTATCATTTTCTTACATGTACATTTTTTGTGTATTAGTGTTAAAGTTTATGTTTATTTTTGTTATTTAGAGGGTTTTTAGTTGGTTATGGGAGATCGAAAGAGAATGATGATGATTTGGTCAATGATATGAGTAAACTAACCATTACTTGTGCCAAAACAAAATCAACTCGACAACCGAGTTGTAACTTTATTGTTGTATTAATTGTGACCTAGACTAGAGTTCACGCACATTCTCAGTATTCAAAAGTAATACGCGCAAATTTTAAGCGTTTGGTAAATAAAACAATAATAAACACTGTTTCAGTGCGGCCGCGGTTCATTATAAGAAACTGAATGGTGGTAGTTATTCCACTTAGAGCTTGTTAGAGTCTAACAAGCTTAGTCTTAGGCGGACGAAGTTTAGTCTAACAGTTAGACTAAACTTCGTCCGCCTGCAACGTTTACGCGACCTACATATGTTGTACCTATAAATATAAGTTGAAATTTCTATATCAAGTACCCTGACGGTCCCTTGGAAATCCTTGTCACATCAAGATTATATTTTCCACATAAATTGGCATCCTAATGAATCTCCTTTACGAAATTGCATTTAAGTTTGTAAAGAAATGGTACAAATGGTGGTAAAATCTGAATATCATATTAATGTTACATAACATGTCAAATGTATTTTTTCATAACTAGCAGTATTAACTAGTGTTCGGTCTACCTACCTACATTTGTATTAGGTACTAAATAAAATACGATATTTTGGTGATATTCATAAATCAGTAAACTTTGAGCAAATCTCAACATGTTTGGTCGTATGTAAAATGCATTTAATGTTGTAAAACCATTTTCGGTTAATATCAAAAGGTGTTTATGATGTTAATCATTGTTTAGCAGTTAGAAATTATTCGATTTTTGAATGTTTTATCGATCTGTAAATCAGTTATATTATAGGTTAAATAAAGTACATTATGTGATGTATATGCATTGTAATGTAATGTATTAAAACAATAAAAGGAATATTCCTATATTATCTTGGGTTTCTTATTGCAATTAATACACGTATTTAGGTAAAAATATTTCTTTACGTCATGCTCGAAGTCTTTCTTTATGCTGGATGTAGGCTGCATAAAATTGCATTTTATGCACTAGTGCATAAAGTGTTGTCGTTATCTAGAATAAGATAATTAAGCCATTCAGCCTGACAGACGAGGTGACTACATTAAATAAACTTGTCATTTTAATACATTTATTTTAATTTACTTGCATTCTATGTTGCATAGTAAAATAAAATAAACTAATAAAACAAGTATTATCAATAAAACCATTAAAAAGTCAAGGTGTGACTCTGCATAAGCTAAAAATGACATGCAGAAAAAAAACTGGCGGTAAAGAGACTGTCTTGTTTTTGACTTTTATTTAGTTGTGTTACGAAAGTTATTTAATGTGTCGGCAAGTGAAGAGGAAGTTATTGAACATACATTGCCGTCTAAATCCAAGCAAATTTATACTAAAACCTAAGTACTTTTTACATTATCACTGTTTTATATCCTCGCAATCGAAGTGAAAAGCAGAGTAAAAACTCATTTTATCCTCGACTTAATTATAGAACCTCGCCTACGGCTCGGTTGGATAACATAGTTCTTGCAAAAAATGGCTTGTTTTATGCTTTTGTTGTACAATCTACTATTTTCAAATATCTATAAACACATATTTATTAAACACGTATTTTGAATAATAACCTAACAACTGCGTACTTTGTGTACATTACGGCTTATGTTTAAACGATTACCAAAAACGCACCTATTTTACTACCAATAAATTCGAAATGACTGCCAGAATGGATAAATGTCCACCAAATTGTGTTTGGATAAATTATCACCAAACTTCTTTTTATGTTTTGTGTACTTAAGTTTATGTTTTAAGTATTTTTTGTTGTTCTTACATGTTCAACCTAACACGAAGCTTTATCCTTCGCTTCGCTCACCCCCTTTACCCTTCACCTAAGCTACCGCAGTATTTTGCCCTGATATTTTTTGCATCTTTTGGTGTTCATTATATTTGTTGGCTGACCGTAATCTCGCACAAGTTGAAGCTTAGATATTTGTCACCAATATACTTATTGTGTTACAGTAAGCATCATATAATTTGATCTAATACGAGTGGCTACGTTTTCAATCATTTTTTTAAGGATAACATTCGTTCCCAAACAAATATTATCAAGGGCCTCAAAAACTTGCTATTAACTATGCTTTTAAGCAGGCCAAGTAGTTCGGTGCTTGCGGTTCCCAAGCTCACTAATCTGAAGAACATTTAAAGCAAGAAATAACTTAATCTTAAGTAACGTTTAAAGCAAGAAATAACTTAATTTTACTGTACACAAATATATCAAGCTGTACAGTTTGTACATAATTAATAACGACCTACTTTTAATTTGTTAGCGTTGCACTTAGCATGACGTTAGTACCTATACAAAAACAAGCAGTAGCAATACGATATTGATCGGGTTAACATCTACCAAGAAAGACTTGCCTAATTTATCTGTATTTCGTGTTATTAAGTGACAATATAGTGCTTTACTGAACTTTGGTGATCCTTCTCTAAAATAACTACACAACACTCTCTCTACAACAACTACAAGAACCCATCATAGCTACCAGAGCTTAAACATAACTTCCGATAACATCTTCAAGACGTGCGGCCACTACACCGTACATCTTTATGGTCCTTCGAACATCGAGAAGCAAGTGCCACAAACTAAGCGATTCTTTGTTCCTTCTATTCCTCACTGATAACGGATCGGTTCTTTCGGCCTCCACCAGCGGAATCACCGAATTGAATTGAGAAGTCGTAAACATCGGTGCAGGGACGGAGGGGATTGAGATTCACGGCCGAGATCACTTGCATCCATCATCCAGCGAGCTCTGAACTGAAACTACTTACTTCAATCAACAACAACTTTACCTTTTCGCGTTACTGTGAACTGCAGGACGTGAAAGTGAACAAACAATAACAACTTTACCTTTTCGCGTTACTGTGAACTGCAGGACGGGAAAGGAGGACAACTAAACTTCGCCGAATCCCTGAGCGTTCAAACTTGAGGAACATCATGGAACATCTAACTTTACAACTAGAACTTTTTAACAAATTCAAACAAGGATGCATTAATTATGGGAAGGACGGGTCATCAAGGAAGACTAAGGACTACCTATCGAATACGCTCTCCAAATTCGACGACTACTGGCAGGAGTTTGAACAAAGGCATGGAACAATTGAGGCCACGGTTCCTGAAAAGAACATCAAGTACTTTACCGATGACGTCTATGCTATGACTAAGAAAATGTATGAAAAAACGAAAGATGATATTTTGAAGAAACTGCAAGCTCTTCAAGGGTCAAAACCAACCCCTACCGACTACAACATCAACTTTGATTTGGCGGGGATCCCTGAGGCTAATGAAAACAACATCAACTTACTTATGTTCAAGCAAGAAATTAACATCAAAGCGCTTGATCGCGCCATGGCGAAAATCGATTTTCAGTCCATCACTGAAAAATGGGAACTGGAAGATTGTTTAGCCATCTTAAAGTCGAAATGGGAACCTGTCGACAAACTGCACTGTGAGATTGAGGCAAGTCTGGCGGGGGTCCAGTATGAGGCATACAACTGTCTTTTCCTGAAAGGCGAACAGGATTATGAACAATTACGCAAACAACTAAAAAACAAACTACATTCAACAATGCACTATCAGCACTCTGCGCCGCGAGTCGACATACCGGAATTTAAAGGAGACTACAGACAGTGGATTTCTTTTAAAGATCTATTTACGGAAACAATCCACAACAACCCCACTATAAACAAGGCGCAAAAGATGCAGCATTTAAAGACGAAACTTCATGGTGAAGCTGAGAGGATTGTTCAACACCTATCGATCAGCGCGGATAACTACGATTCATGCTGGGCACTTTTAGTGCAAAGATACGACAATCGTCATCTGCAATTTGTGACCTTCATAAACACCATAATGCATTTGCCCAACATACAACAACGCGACGCGTTCAACTTAAAAAAAAAGATGCATGACGTCATAAACGAAGCTGTCAACGGTTTCGTGAATATCGGCCTAGACGTACAAACATGGGACCCCATCATTGTGTATTTGATGTCGCAAAAACTGGACGCAACTTCCTATGAGGACTATGTGAAGACTCGGGTTGATCAACGAGCGATTCCGAAACTTGAAGAATTTTTAAAATATTTGGAGGGAGCATTTCTCGCCTTTGAAGCAAAGAAAAGCACAAGAAAAGAAAACTCAACGAAGCCCTTCTCCACTCCGTCGAATAAACAAACTCAAGAAAAAAAAACATTTTGACTACAAACCAACATTTAACAAAATCTGTCATACAACTTATGGACAATGTCCTTTAAGCAACGAAAATCATGTTTTGATGCAATGTCCGAAGTTCGTCGACATGGATACAGCGAAAAGAAACGGCACAATTGCGAAACTTCGTTTATGCAAAAACTGTCTTTTTAGCCACGGCTCGGACGCTTGCAAATCAGCGAAAACATGCAAAGAGTGCAATTTGAAACATCATACGATGCTTCATTACGCAAAGAAAACAACTGCAAACATAAACATCTCAACTCAGCAATCATCCAATTCGGGTCAAGCAAATACTTCAAATCACGCACCAACTAACGATAAAGAGATTTTATTAACAACAGTTCAATTGAATATTAAATCTATTGACGGAACTTACCAAAATCTTCGCGGACTTCTGGATCAAGGAGCACAAGTAAACCTGATCTCGGAAAGGGCGGTTCATCTTCTAAAACTACCCCGAAAGAAATTTAATGCTAGCGTCAATGGAATTGGATCATCTTCAGGGGAATGCAAAGGAAGGCTTCAAATAAACTGTAAATCAATTAACTCGGATTACACGTTTGAAACTCAAGCGCTGATTATGAAAAAAGTAACTAACAACTTACCGAACGTGTCATTCCCCAAGGCTAACTGGCCTCATTTAAGCAACTTAAAACTCGCCGATCCGGAGTATAACATCTCTCAAAACATAGATTTCTTACTTGGGGCAGGAGTGTACGCTGAAATAATTCTGGACGGCTTACTGAAAGGCAATCAATCAGCCCCTATTGCACAACAAACGCAGTTGGGGTGGATATTATGTGGCAGCATAACTAAATCATACTGCTGCAATGTAACTTTGATTGACCTACAAGAACTAACACGCTTTTGGGAAACCGAAGACATCTCCCATCAGCAACCGGATACGCCAAGGGAAGAGCAATGTGAAGAGTTTTACAAGAAGACTGTTCAGCGTAATTCTCAAGGACAATACATTGTTCAGATGCCCTTATGTTCGGATTTTGAGAGAAAACTTGGCAATTCAAAAAACATAGCCATCTCGCAATTTCTTCAACTTGAAAAGAGACTGGAGAGAAAACAACAACTAGCAACCATGTATCGAGATTTCATGAAAGAATACGAAGATTTAGGTCACATGGCGCCATCACAGACCACAACATCAGCTCTTCAGTGTTTTCTCCCACATCATGGAGTGTTGAGAGAAAGTTCAACTACAACCAAACTTCGAACAGTGTTTAACGCATCTCAGAAGACATCTAGCGGCTACAGCCTCAACAGCCTGCTAGAGAAGGGTCCGAACCTACAAAAAGACATTCAAGCATTGATTTTGAAGTGGAGAACTTACCGCTATGCCTTCACAGCGGACATTGAAAAAATGTACCGTTGCCTCTGGATTCAGGAAAAACAACGAGACCTGACGAAAATCATCTGGAGAGCCTCACCAACAGAAAACATGCAAGAATACAAATTACGAACTTTAACCTACGGTACTAAGTGTGCTCCATGGCTGGCGATGAGAACTTTGAAACAATTAGCTAGTGATGATGGAGACAAGGTACCATATCCAGGTGCAGCAGTGACCTTGACTCAAGAGTTCTACATGGACGACCTGATCAGCGGTCATTCGTCTCTGGAAGAAGCTAAAAAGCTACAAAAATCACTCATCATGTTGCTACAAAGAGGCGGCATGAACCTAAGAAAGTGGAGCGGAAATCACCCTGCTCTGCTAGAGGAACTAACTGAAGAGCAAATTTCGACAAAAAACAACTTTGAATTTAAATACGAAGAATCACAGAAAACCCTTGGTCTAACCTGGAACCCGGAAGCGGATACATTCAAGTTTAACTGGCCACTCCAACAAACCTCAAAACTTACAAAACGAACACTCCTATCAGAGATTTCCAAACTTTATGACCCGTTGGGCTGGCTATCTCCCGTTACACTAACTGCCAAGCTTATCTTTCAAAAACTATGGATAAGTAACCTGAGATGGGATGAAGAGGTACCAATGGAGGTTAAAACAGAATGGCTTAAACTGAAAGGTGAAATACCAATCATTCCGGAAATGCGAATTCCCAGATGGATTGCCGGATTAAATAACAACATCGAGCTATTGGGATTTAGCGACGCAAGTGAAAAAGCGTACTCCTGCGTTGTCTACAACCGAGTCCTAAATGAACACGGAGAGTTTGTTTTAACCTCTGGAATGTCCCTGTACAGCGAATATCGTGGACCCTAACGCGTCCAAGGTTCTGGCTAAAATAAACTTTCAATCGACTTGCGTTAGTAATTTGATAAGTTTGTTAGGTTATTTTATTAGTTTCCTAACATGTTATGTACCATAATAAAGTTTATGAAATTACCTATCTTGTGATGTATAGTACTCACATGTGATAATAAAGTTGATAAGGCTTTTCATCGATTGTTTGCAGAATCCATTATTTGACACTGACACCTCTAATTATATTTCGTTCTTACGGGCCAAACACAAAACTTAACACTATTTTCCATTTTTCACATCACCACTATTAATTTCTCCAGCGATAAGATGTAATATTTTATTACAAAACACAGTAATTACTTTACAATAAATAAATATTGACAAACATAAAATGAAGTCTGCGGCCGGTCGCCTGCCCAAAATGGCGACATGGCTTGGTATTTTATTTATTTTGATCTGATTTGGCTGTCTCAATGTCAGTTCCAATCATATCACACGGTTGTCAACTAAACTACTCATAATCTAAGACTACTTCCGGGAACGTTCTGAAACTTGGTGAATATTCATAAAACGTTGAAGTTTGCAATACTTTCTATGCGCTTATGCAGCGCATAGGACGCTAGCCGCCCAAAAAAGTTATGCGCTTATGTAGCGCATAGGACGTCTGACGGGTTAACCCTACTGATCGCAAGAACTCGTGTGGCGCCAATATCACAGAAAATAAGCCTACCAAGAATGGAACTATGTGGCGCTCTCCTGTTAGCGGAAGTAATGAAAAAAGTTCAAACAGCTCTCGCCGGCTACAACATAATCAAACGAGCGTGGTGCGACTCACAAGTGGTGCTAGCATGGATACAAGGTGAATCATCGCGGTGGGAAACCTACGTAGCAAACAGAGTCAATAAAATAAAACTTATATTGCCAGCCAACACTTGGCAATACGTGAAATCGGAGCTCAACCCAGCTGATTGTGCATCCAGAGGTTTACAACCATGTAAACTACTCAACTTTAGCCTTTGGTGGCAGGGCCCAGAGTTCCTAAAGGACCCCGAATATACCCTACAAGAAACATCAACATCGTCTCAACAATGCCTCTATACAAACTTAACAGAAAGCAAAGAAAGCGAGAAACATAACAGCAACATAATAACTATCAATAAAAAACCCGAGCATTTTATAGAAACATTACTGGTGAATAACAGTAATTTGACCCGAGTTCGCCGAGTCATTGCCTGGATTGTGCGCTTCGTCACAAAAACGCAATCTACTGCAAGTCAACAAATACCTCACATAACAACAAACGAATTGACCAAAGCGAATGAACTGATAGTTAAATACGTGCAGGAAAAGGAATTTGAGGTCGACTACAAGCTACTTCAGAACAATAAACCTTTACCTTCAAAAAGCAACATCAATAAACTTAACCCTTACATGGACGAGAACAACATTATGCGTGTGGGAGGTCGACTGAACAAATCAATATTACCAGGTGGCATGAAAAATCCTGTAATTCTCTCACGCAACGGAAGATTTACAAAACTTATGATCGAGCACGCGCATCTTTCGACATTGCATGGCGGAGCGCGGCTCACACTAACATACATACGGCAGCGGTACTGGATAATCGGGGGCAATAGAGCCGTCAAATCCATCTTGCACAACTGTGTTCGATGTCGTCGCTTCGGTCCTCATAAAAATTATTAACTGATGGGAGACTTACCGAAGCAACGCATCACCCCATCAAAGCTATTTACGCACACCGGCGTGGACTTTACGGGCAGCATTGACATCAAACATCGTTAGTACCTATACAAAAACAAGCAGTAGCAATACGATATTGATCGGGTTAACATCTACCAAGAAAGACTTGCCTAATTTATCTGTATTTCGTGTTATTAAGTGACAATATAGTGCTTTACTGAACTTTGGTGATCTTTCTCTAACTAACTACAACAACTACAAGAACCCATCATAGCTACCAGAGCTTAAACATAACTTCCGATAACATCTTCAAGACGTGCGGCCACTACACCGTACACAAGCTATAGTGAGGCTGAGGCATTACTGTATGGCTTGGTCAATTAGAAAGAGGGTTTGATCTCTTATTTACACAAAGAAAAGACGATCTCACAGCTTTTTTTTTTTTTAAGTATTTTTATTTTCATAGGCTTAACTTAATTACATACATGCAACAATCACAAAAACCCTCAGGATTTATCAGTTATTGGGAGTTCGGAACTTATATAATTTTTATTTGTAAATTAAAAATAATAGGTAATCATTCCAGGCAAGTAAGCTGCCCATATCCATAACTATTCCTAACATTAGGTGGTGTTCGTGGTCGGTCCGCACCACGTGGTCCGCACACACAACACGCTCCCGCCTGCCCGCACTGCCCGCGCGCCCGCATGTGAGGGCAGCCCCGCGCCCGTGATACACATATACAAGAAAAGGAGTAAAATTGAGTGCCTACTTACTTAATAGGTTGATATGTTTAATTAACAATAATTGATAATTCATAGCAACAGAGACAAAAACAATAACAGGCTTGCATCAAGGTAGTAGTGGTATCTATGAGCACATACAAGGAAAAACAAATACCTCATAAACTTATAATATATACTCACAGTCACCACTATTAGCAAATTGTTTTTTGAGATATGACATGAAGTTTTTTTCTTTTAGGTATGTTTGTGTGATATCATCATCCATATCATTTAGTATATTTGGGAGAAGATACTCACTAGTTCTTCTTCCATACATATTATTAAACTTGGGTAAGATATATTTTTTAGTGCAACTTAATTTTCTTAGAGGTTTATAGCGAATCTTAGGATTTAATATGCTAATACAGTTAAACTCTTCCTTAAGAATAGCAATCTTTACTTTTTGGTTAATAGGTAGAATGTTACTATGTTGAAATAATCCAATTTCATTATTTTCATACAAAATTTTTGTTTTTTTAGGTACAATAGTTTTTAACAATTTTAGTTGTAATTTATATATATTAATAAGATAAGTTTTATAGGTTCTTCCATAACTACTTAATCCGTAACTAATTATACTATCAGCAAGAGCGAGGTAAAGTGTTCTTAATATTGAATAAGGTAGTTTATATTTTAGTATAGCTAATCTGCTTGCAAATGAGAGTTGCGAAGTTTATCACAAACATAGTTAATATGAGCTCCCCAATTGAGCCTATGGTCAATTATAAGACCTATATACATATGTTGGTGTACAAAATCTATGTTTTTACATTGGCACCGTATGTTGTTTAGATGCAGGCACGTATGCTCGTGAGCGACGATGGTGGGTACATATGAGGTTTTGTTATGCGAAGAGTGAATGTGCATTGTTAAACTGACCATGTTATATATAACTCGTAAATTTACAATTTCATACAAATTGTTTCGCCAAACAGTTGTTATTAAAGAAAAAACAGTTTTGTTCCATCCAACTACTTTTATTCGTTTTGAAAATAAGCGAAATTGCGAAACAAAGCGAAACAAATTGCACACATCTGATCTGACGCCCCAATGGCCGAGGCCTACGAAGCCGAGGGTCCCGGGTTCGAACCCGATGGGGGCAAATATTTGTTTGACGAGAACGGATGTTTGTACCCTAGTCATGGTTGTTTATCTATATAAGTATGTGTATCGTTGTCTAGTACCCAATATACAGGGAATCCTAGTTTGGGGCTAGATCAATGTGTGTAAATAATGTCCAAGGTATTATTATTATGTATCACTTAATCACAAATCAGTCTTGTTTACACGTAATAAGAAAAAACAATGAAAAAGGTGTAGAAACTATCCTCTTACTTATTTAACAATAGTTAAAAAAATACAAAAAATGCTATATTAAAGCCTCCCACAAAATATACATATTTGTAGAACTTAAATCTTGGAATACCTAACTAAATCTTCCAGTAAAATAATCAAATCTTACTTTTCATCACAATCGGGGCACAAACACGGATCTGAATCGTCTTTGGTCAGACCAATGCAAACTTCGTGATGACAATCGCGAAATGGTCACATATCTGCCACTAAATCTTCTTCACATTTCGACTCTTTTCTTGCAGGTTTGGCAGTCCTCGTGGAAATTGTTGCTAAAGGCATATTATCTTCTGTCTCGTTTGCTGAAGAAGAGTAAGAGTATATTCTGTTTTGTTTTATTGGAAGAGACCGGTTTATGAATTGGGTCATTTGTTATCGTCAGAAGATTTATTGTCGCTGCAATCGCCTCTACAAGATGCCGCCGAATCGCTTGTTGTAGTCCGCTTATACCAGGAACAGGTTCAAAATATTCTACATCATTTATATCTGCATACGTTGTAGTTATCTGGCCCACAGAAGAAAAATCTTGCAGGAAATCAAGACCTGGTGTTGAAGGTGCTAACGGTAGATGTGCTGCTGAAATTAGATTTTCAAGTTGTCGGAGGTTGGCAATCGGTGACGACGAGCGAGCTTGCTTCAGTTTCTGCTGTATCAGAGTTATTGTCACTATCAGGATGTAATATTGGTATAGGTTCTGTATGAGGCGGTGCTGAGTCATCATTTTGTTCGGTGGGAATCCGGCGCTCTGTCAATATGGAAGGGGCATAAGGTTTTTCTGGAATTGCCTTAGGATTTAATGGGTATAATCCTGTAGCTCTAAACCCGCTCGTAATGTTTGCAGATGTCATGCACTTAGACCATACCCTGGTCAGAATGACATTGAAGTTTTCCTTTGACACCTGTTCGAGTCGCGTTTCATACATAAAATTCAATACTTCTTGGTCCCAGTATGTTTCGTATGGTTTAAAACAAGACTTGTCCATAGGCTGTAGCTTGATGGCTGTATTTGATGGCATACAGTATATATAGCACAATATCGTGTCTTTCTACCTCCTCCACGATGCGAAAGTGTAAATGACATTTTGCACCATCAAATATGAGCAGACATTTCCCAAATGTCTTTTTTCCTAATTGGCCAATGTTTTTAAAAGATCCAAGAAGACGCCTACACATGCTCGGCTTTTATCCAGCTCTTCGCTAACAACTTTAAGCAGTGCAGTGACGGCGTCCTCTGTGGATCTATTCTCTATAGTTTTTGACCGATCGTGGTTCTTTTCGCCCCCAGAGGGGTATCCAGTCAAAAGAACCGCGCTCTGTCTACCAACTGTTAAAGAACTCCTCAGGGCAGTCTTATTGCGGCCCATAGAGACACAGTCAACTGCCTTATTGTTTTCATAGAGAGTTTACAAATGCATAATATCCAGATTTTAAATGCAGTTCGGCAATTAAATTAGTTAGGATTTCAGAATTACAGGAATAAATAAAATAATTTAGAGGTATTTTCGTAAATAAATTCTATCGCGAAAACTTTATAGGAGTATATTTATAGGAGTAAATGGATTCGAAAAAATCCCATTTTTTTTTCATATCACCTTAATGTTGTAAAACAATCTTCGGTTAATATCAAAAGGTATTTATGATGTTAATCCGTGTTTAGAAACTAGTAATTATTCGATTCTTGAATGCTATATCGATCATCAGAACATTAAATACGTTATATGTATTATAATAAAGTACAGTATGTAATGTATATGTCACCGTAAGATAGTCAAACCGTTAGTTGATCAACTATCGACAGATAGTAAACCAGACCGACAGGGTTTAGAATTTAAGTCTCATTTGTTCTTACATGTTAACCTAACACAAAGACCTACAAGTCTTCACCTAAGCTGCCGCAGTGTTTGCCCTGGTATTTCGTTTACAATTCATGTTTAAACCAGTTTACTATTCAACGGTTTAAACCGTTAGTTAATCAACTGACGCGTCATATAGTAAGCAGTACGCTACACTACCAACTAACGAGGAAAAAATCGTTAGTTATCAACTAACGGTTTTGACAATCTTACGGTGACATATATGCATTGTAATGTACCTAACGTATTAAAAAAATAAAAGGAATATTCCTATTTTACCTTGGGTTTTTATTGAAATTGATACACGTGATTATGTAAAAATATTTATTAAAATATCTATAAACATAAGTATTTTATATAATAACTTAACAACTGTGTACTTTGTGTACATTACCGTAATCTCGCACAAGATGAAGCTTATTTACCACCAATATATTGTGTTGCAGTAGGCGTCAAACAATTTGATCTAATACAATACGCGTGGCTATGTTTTCTCTCCTTTGTTATGTGGATGGCATGCCTTCCCAAACAAATCTTAGCAAGGGCCTCTAAAACTTCCTTTTAGCTATGCTTTTATGCAGGCCAAATCTAATCTGAAGAAGTGTTAAGAAACTTTTGAAGCGAGAAACAAATACAATTTCTCTCAACAAACAACAAATACAACTTAATTTAATTATGTACACAAATATACTAAGCCCTAATAGTGAGGCTTAGGCATTACTATATGACGGTTTGATCTCTTGTTCACACGCGTCCTACGTTAGAAAGACAAGACGATCCCACAGTTCAACTGACCATGTTATAATAGTTTCTATATAACATGGTCAGTTGAACTGTGGGATCGCCACAGTTCAACTGACCATGTTATATAGAAACTCGTAAATGTAAATTAACGATTTCATACAAATAATATTTCTCTAAACAGTTGTTATAACATTACATATGTGTAATTAAGGTCGCAGTATAAAGTTATAGTCAGAGGGAACTCAAGACTTGGGTGTCTCGTAACTGTTATCTATCGCACGGTCTCGTACAAAGATGTTTTCAACGCTCAAGTTCATCGGATGAGACGTAAGTAAAGAACAATACGTGGTACATTTCGATTAATGTATTAACCGGGCTGCATGAGGAGGGTAATGTTTTCGACCTTATATGTTTTTTAAATAATACAGAGCCCTCGATCACTAATCGTCAGCTAAGATCGAAAAAGTTTTGCTAGTTGAAACACCTGAGCTGGAAGTGCCAATAAATACGCATCGAAAACTATGCGCATTTAACTGTCAGTGACTCTTCTCTACAATGACACAAGTTAAGGCTCATTTCATCTGAATTCGTTATTGTTGTCATTATGTCAAATATTCAGGCTTTCGACACAGAAAACCACCTTTGTCATTGTTAAGGCTCCTACACACAGGTTTTATCCAGCAACGGCCGCCGGATGGGTCTTTATACTACTCTTGATCCTTTGGCCGTTTCCTGAACGCGGTCTCCCTCTTACTTCAGACAATTCTAATATGCTAGCTCTTGCCAACGGGAGGGCAACAGTCGCGGTCGATCCGGCGGCGGCCGTTTCTGAGATGGATCCTTTCTCGCCGACTGCAATCACCATGTGACGGCTTGCGGACGGATTGAGTAAATTCCGCTTTAATAAGAGTTACAGTCAGTAAGGGTGACGTTACAATTCGCTGACTTATTCTATGCGTAATCTTTCGTGATCGGGTCGCAGTCTTAACCGTACCCTATCTCTCGCGGCGACATTAACTATATGTTCTATCGTCGCCCGGCCCGTGTCGCCGTGAGTGACTAGAGTACGTTCCATGCGGTAATACCACTTGCCGTTAAGTTGGTGGCAATGAATCTAGTGTTGCTAACTTCAAAAAATGAGTAACCCAAAAGTTAGGTAATAACATATCTAACTTACCGAAATAGAATGCCTACCCCAAATTATTAAGGCATGAAAACAATCTGTACATGTGTCGGGCCATAACTTATGTCACTTACCTCAAACTTCGAAATTAGAAGGTAATTTTCTTTATTTTCAAAAATGGAGTGGAGTGGTCGTGGTAATTGGATTGCACCGCTGCGGCCACGCGCCAACTGAGATTTTCAAACGACTGTGTTTTTCTAAATTACTTTGAGGTTCGTTTATCGTACTATCAAACGATTCAGGGAAGATTCGAGATTAAAATATAAGCACAGGAGCGGTCGTCCTCGTACTGCTCGGACTCCAGCAGTGATCAAAGCAGTGAAGGCGCGAATACAAAGAAACCGCGTTCAAAAACTGTTGGCTCTCCAGATGAGGCTAAGTAGAACTACAGCTAAAAGGGTTTGGAATCAAGACCTTGCACTACGAGCTTACCGAAAAAAAACTGCACATTTGCTTAACTCACGACTGAACAAAATCAGGCTCGATACATCCCGAGTCTTACTAAAATGATACGCGAGAAAGAAAAACCTTTTATCGAACGATTTTTTTTTGATGTCTTGGAAAGCTTGGTCAGCATCCTTCGTCATTCATGGTTTGGCTTGGTGTTTGCTATTCGGGCCCAATTGAGGTGTATTTTTGTGAAAAAGGAGTGCACTCATGTACCGAAACACAGACAATGTTCAAAAACAGACACTGGGTTTCAGCACGACTCTGCACCAGCTCATACGGCAAAAAGCACTCAAAATTGGCTCTCCTCCCGTGGATTCGACTTTAACAGACACGAAGACTGGCCCTCCTCGAGTCCAGACTTGAATCCATTAGATTGTAAAACATGGAATTACTTAGAGTCTGCGCTAAACCTCATTTCAACTTGGACTCTGTCTAAGCATCCCAGATTTAAGCAGTGGTCAATATTGACATGGATGTCAGATTAAAAGGTTGTATCGAAAATAGGGAAGATCATTTTGAATAGTTTAGATTTCATTTAAATCTGTATTTTGTAACCTTTCGTTTAATATACAAATATTTATATTACAGAGATGTTTGTGTCATTTATTTTGTTTATTGTATGTGACATAACTTATGGCCCGACCTAGTAGTTCAACCAACTAGGTACCGTAAAGTTTGTCCCTTAACCTTTTGACCGCTATACATCAAATACAAAATGTGTCTTTCACCCGCCAAACATGTTTGCTATGAAATACGGTCTCTTTTAATATAAAAATAGCCGACGTGGCGCCAGTGACACGACTTTCAGCTTTCGGCCAGTGCCGACAGGGGCGGTCAAAAAGTTAAAGCATAACGACAGCCCAAGTCAAAATAAAGTCGGGTAGCAAATTTACTAGTTGGTTATGTAGTAGCAGTATTGCAATCTATGATCTAAAATGAAAACCACCTGAAAAATCGCGCGTTTTCTTATCGGAAAATTTTAATTTATTTTTGTTGGGGCTGTAGTTATAACTTATGGGACAAAGTTACCCGACTTTAAACTTTTGACCGCCATACATTCAAAATGGGCCAATCACACGTCAAACATATTTCACGAGATAAGGTAGCTTTTAATATAAAAATTGTAGCCGACGTGGCGCCAATGGCACGACTGTGAGCTGTCGGCCGGTGCCGACTGTGGCGGTCGAGAGGTTAAAGAATGAAAGTAACATTGACAGCCGCAACTATGTACGGCTATCTTATTTATTGAAAGTGGGGAATTGTGATCTGAGTCTGGCAACACCAAACTGCAAGCAATCGACAAAAATTGCGCAATTTTTGCTGTCAAGTCACAATAGCGGAGTGTAGCCAACAGTCAACGGTGCTGCCTAAAAAAGTGCATTGATGTTACAAGTAGCAGGGAAAGCGAACGGTTAGCGAGCGATCGCTTTGGATAATACGAATCTGGTTTGACATATTGCAAGAGACTGCGCAATAGTTGCTGAACGCAGAATTAGGTATTAAGCCCGCGGATATTGCATTTCCCCAATTTCTTGACAGCGTGCACTACAGCCAACTCAGCGGCTCGAGCGCCAGCAGTCTGCCTGGCTCGGCTGGAGCGCGCCCTCCCTACTCGCGGCGCAGGTTGTCGAGCCGCGCCTGCAGCTCGGCGTCCGCGTCGCTCACCCCCGCGCCGCCCGCCCCACCGCCGCCGCCCGCCCCGCCGCCCGCCCCGCCAGCCACCGCCGCCGCCGCCGCCGGCTGACGAGCTGCAACCGAAGACAAGCAGCTTCACTTCGTGTAAACGCTTGAAGCAGTCACCAGTAACCTTATTAATAGCATTTCACAGGAATTTAAATCTCCATTTTACATTCAGGCACATACATTGCTCCTGGCCCCACTCTAGGATACCCGGTGTAGTGGGAACCAGAAACAGCGACCTCACACACATATAAACATCCAAGTTCTGGGGTATTTCCTTCTTCACCCCAGCCGGGGATCCAACCCGGTGCATAGAGATCATCGCTACGAAAGACAAATCATATTAACCAGTTTAAAATAATTGTAACTCCCGTCAACTATTCGCTGTCACTAAGTTATTATTGTGTAGCGTAGTATTTAAAGGCTTTTGTTTAAATGATCACCAAAAACGCACCTATTTTACTACCAATAAATTCGAAACGACCGCCAGAATTAGTAAACGATCCCCAAATTGTGTTTGGATAAATGATCACCAAACTGCTTTTATGTTTTGTGTACTTAAGTTTATGTTTTAAGTATTTTTGTTGTTCTTACATGTTCAACCTAACACGAAGGATAAAGGGGGCTTCGCTTCGCTCACCCCCTTTACCCTTCACCTAAACTACCGCAGTATTTGGCCCTGTTATTTTCTGCAACTTTTGATGATCATTTACCCATTTTGGGTAGGAAAAATATATTTTGGTGATCATTATATTTGTTGCCGTATTTAAATGCACGTTGTGCCTTTTTGCTTTTCCAACGATGGTTGTGAGTTGTCTGCGGGTGTTTGTATGCAATGTGAGGTTCTTCTTGAATTTGAGGTAATAAGTGTTTAATTACTAAGCGAATCGTGATTCTTGTGAAAACGCCACCTCACGGGTGGCGAAAACATAAAAGTGATTTAATTTAAGTTTCACTATGTGGACACGCGTTAAAATATTGGCGTGTCCAGATGACGACATAATAAGTGATACTAATTTTGAGTTTCACCAACTGGACACATGTGTGTCCAGTCTCTTATGTCGAGTTGGTGAAGAACCCTTTTAAAGTAGCTATGTAATTAAAACTTTATATATGTTTAATGAGTCCACTATTGACATCATATCCTGAGAAATTTGTTTATCTGGTATAATTCAAACCCAAGTTATATATAAGGGTTAAAAAAAAACGATGAAGCGCTTCTAGAAATGACGACCCGAATGGCCTAGTCGGCAGTGACCCCACCTACGGAGCCTAGGGTCCCGGGTTCGAGTCCCGGTGGGGGCAAATATTTGTTTGATGGGAACGGATGTTTGTACCCTAGTCATGGTTGTTTATCTATCTTCTATATAAATAAGTGTATCATTGTCTAGTACCCAAGATACAGGGAATCCTAGTTTGGGGCTAGATCAATGTGTGTAAATAGTGTCCAAGGTATTATTATTATTATTATTAAAAGATACTTTTCGTTTTTAGGGTAAGTACATTTTTGTTTTTTCTAGAAATTATGCGTTAGAAAGACAACGTTTTTAGGGTTGGTACCTTTTTTGTTTTTTCGAGAAATGATGCGTTAGAAAGAATTTTCGTTTTTAGGTTTCCGTACCTTTTTTGTTTGGGTGAAGAAAGTTTACTTTTAATTATCACTATGAGTCTTAAATTGTATGACAAACGGTAAAGATGTTTAAAGTTTTCAAAAAGTGTACTTATTGCACCTTGGTGAATCAGTTCAGGGGAATTAAGTTTACGGAGGGGGCGCTTTGGTTTCCTGTCATTAGTTTCCTTACCGCCAGCAGCTACCGACAAGGAGCCCGCGGCTTGCGGCAGGCCGGACAGTTTGTCTGTGAGCTGGAGACCTAACTCGTCCAGGATCTGAGACACCACCGCGTCACTGCAAGCACATAAACAGCCAGGATTAATTGTTGTAAGAGTACATGAAGCATCTATCTAAAACCTATCATATTGAAAACCCAACCAATCTGAACATGATTATTTTACATGAGCCCACTTTTCTTGCGATGTGATTCCATGTCGTATTTGAATGGGATTGCTACTGATATCAGAAAACATAATAAATGTACTGGGATAAAGTCACGTCGACTCACGCCGTCTCTCAACACGTCGTCTCAGTGCCAATGACCGGAAGCCGGTTTTCTTTTTGATAGGTTTTGAATTTTATTACCAAGTATAAGGTTCAAAATATTAAGGGTGATAATATTATAATATTATCACCCTTAAGTTAAGTTAAGAGTAGTTTACTTACCAGTAAACTACTCTTATAACTTTATTACCCAACAATAGGGTACAAAATCAGGTATCACATTTTTATGGCCCCCGCAGATGAAGGGTTATAATATTTGAGTATCTGTGCTCTTATGTAGGTTACTAGATTCACAATGAGTTTCTACACAACACCCTAAAATGATCAAAATTTTTGAGATTTAGTTGGTAACTAAGCTACTCTTGCTAGAACACATTCCTTAGATTTCTAGGTAGTAACGTCCCCATGAATGGTGCCTATGTAATGTACAAGCCGCGCTAATTTTATTGGGCTCTGGGCAAGCTGTGACCTCTCTTTCTAAGGGTATCTCATAGGGCAGGGTGGGGTGAGATGAGAGATAGTAAGACAGGTGAACTGTACAAGACCCCTCCCTCTGTCTGCTGATGAGCTACTAGGTGATGAGTTACCTCTCTTCTTCATCATTGTCGCCCTCCATCGCCTCGTCGATGGAATCGCTCATCATCTCTTCCTTCATGTCCATTATTTCTGATTGCTTCTCAAATTCCTGCAACAAATCAATTCATGTCAGTCGAGGCGTGTATAAACCAAGGTATCTTCTTTCCAAGCCAGATGCGTGTGGAAACTCAGTAAAACAGTCTCTGTTCAGTCATTCTCTATAACAATTCCAGCTGTATAATCCAGCTACATATCACAATTTCAAAAAGTGAGTTATAAATAATTTAAGATCTTATTTATAATTATCTACAATCTACTGTCTATTTATTTTTTATGGTTTGGTCACCCTAAGGTAAGTGCTTTAAGCTGGGTTTAATATTTTCGTTTATCCTTTTTCTGTAGCAGTTTATATTTATTTATGTGTTCTAACTCGCAGCAACACAAACACCTAGGCCTTCACAATGTAGGTTATACCTATGGTGTGGAAACCACAAATAATGACCATGTGGATGTCATTGTTAATGCTCTGTTAAATAAATAAATATAAATCTGATTTTGAAACATCAAATAATAGTGCTCATATTCTCACTTGTAATATCTTCTGTATCTGGGGCATGTTCATCTGGCGGTTCATGGTGGCCATGGCGCGGGTGACTCCCTTCATGGCCTGCGCCATTGTGCTTTGAGACTTCAGCGTCTGTATCTTGAGCGACACGGCTTGGATGTTCGCCTTCATCAGCATGAACTTACGGACATACCGCCGGGTTCGGACTAGGTCCTTTGCCATTATTTTCACTGCATCCTGCAATTTGATATTACTGAATAACCTCTTTTAATTTCAGTCAGGGAGTAAGTAGGTACTATGGATTTTTCTGTGATTTGTAATTTTTTATTAAACATTTGTAATTGGAATGAGCAGTCAGGATTCTTTATGCACTTAGCAAGAATCCTATCAGATAACTGAACACTGTCATGACCAGGATGCATTGCCTCACCATTTGTCCATCCTTGGCAAGTTTCTTGATGTCCTGAATGACCTTTTTCTCCTGCTGCTCCATTTTCATCCGCTCCCGGTCGAGGTCTCTCATGGCCTTGTTCAGTGCTCGCTGGTTCTGCCGTAGCATCTCATCTGGAGACATCTTGTGACCAAACAACCACTCCATGATGAACCCTTGTTTTGTTTTTCGTATTTGAATCTGGAAAACAATACTTAATGTTATAACAACCTTTTGCGACAGGTGTGAAGGTTCTAACTTATGGTTGAGTCCACCCCCTTATTAACACTCTGACCCAGCTACAGGATGTTTTTATATGAGTGGTTTCAAAAATGAACTTAGGAGTCATCCAACACAGAATAAGTTTATGTGACTCAGTATCAGTATTCCTTCGTAAAAGATATAGTCAAGTCATAGTTTCTCTAATCAAGAGAATATTGACCGAGCAGACGTTGGACTTTTGGGCTAATTGCCATCATAGGCAGAGGTCAACTTGGTAATTTTACCTGATTATGGATATACGAGAGAGGTTCCCAAGGTATTTGCAGTGATGATTCACCCACCAGTGTCAACGAAGGTTTTGCAAGTTTTGTGTAGCTTTTGCTGTGGAACTGATGGTTAACGTAAAATTGTGTATACGACGGACGGAATCAGCCCTAAATTCACTAGATCCAATATTTGCAAGGAAATCACTGAAAATTTAATTGTTTACACATTTCTGCAATCATCTGCAGGGTGAATGGAATGAAACAGCAACAAACAACGAACGAATTTACGAAATGAACGGGACGGTCTGTGTTGTGTCAAACAAAAGGCTTCTCAAGACGGCAACGCAACAATAGAAACTATGAACACAAGTGTCAATGTCAATGTCAAAACAATATAAACGCGCGATTGTTGTCAACCGTGTTTGCGCTTGAATTTTGAAATTTGTTTCACAAATAAAAACCTTATAAACCAGTCCTTTCTTATTTCTAATCAAGCATATCATCATCCACCATCATGGCAGACGACGACATAACCATAATGGAAGTTGACGAAGAAGTAGCGCCGAAACCTTCCAAGTCCGCTGCCCCCAAGTCACACCTACCCTGGATCGAGAAGTATCGTCCCCAGGTGTTCACCGACATTGTGGGCAACGAGGACACGGTGTCTCGCCTGGCCGTGTTCGCAAAGGCCGGCAATGCGCCGAACGTGATCATCGCGGGCCCGCCCGGCGTTGGCAAGACGACCACGATCCTGTGCCTTGCGCGTGCACTGCTCGGGAGCGCGTTCAAGGATGCCGTGCTCGAGCTAAATGCGTCGAACGACCGCGGCATCGATGTCGTGAGGAACAAGATAAAGATGTTCGCCCAACAGAAGGTTAGTTTGGAGGTTATCCTATTGTTTACCAACTGCAACAGCATACCGAAAAACTGCGTAGAGCCATGTTCTATGTCTATTTTGTGCTTCATTGTCATCAAATCATCATCATCTGACCAAAAGGTCAGAGAGTCGATTTTTTCCTTTTCTACAACTCATCCAACTTTTCTACATCTTGAACACACTTCATTCACTCTAACCATGCCTACTTCAGGTGACACTGCCACCTGGAAGACACAAGATCGTGATCCTGGATGAGGCAGACAGCATGACAGATGGAGCGCAGCAAGCGCTGCGACGCACCATGGAGTTGTACTCCAGCACCACGAGGTTTGCGCTCGCCGCCAACAACAGTGAGAAGATCATTGAACCCATACAGTCTCGGTGTGCCGTCCTGCGCTACTCCAGGCTGACCGATGCACAGATACTGGCTAAGGTAAATGCTTCTGTGGTGTTTTAATTTACATCATGGAACAAATTCTTCTGGTCTCGTCTTAATCTGAAGAAAATTTAATTAAATATGATGTGATCCATTAGCTAGTCATTAGTCATAAATCAAAACTTTTTTCTTCAGAAAATCTGAGAAATCAATCAATCAGCCCACATTCACCCTCTGCCAGGTATAGGACTATTCTTTGCCATGATCTTTCTACTTTATCTTATTGTGATAAATTAACATTAACTAAACTAATATGCTTTCTCTCGTTATAGTTGCTAGAAGTGTGTGAGAAGGAGAATGTCTCATACACAGAGGAGGGTGCAAGTGCTGTCGTGTTCACAGCCCAAGGAGACCTGCGCTCCGCCCTGAATAACCTGCAAGCTACAGCGCAGGGCTCGGGGCATGTCACTCCAGATAATGTCTTCAAGGTGGTTACAGTTATTTGCATTCGTTTTATTAGTAGCAGTCAACAACACTTAGGGAACAATATTAGAGCCTGTCAGGGAACCCACTGTCAAGCACAGGCCTCTTGTTTTATTTTTATTTATTTATTTAGGTCCCTAACAGAGTATACATTATTACTTAAACTAACATATTACACTATTGTTACTAGCTAAATGCTACTCTAATTAAAGGCAACGATGGCATGCAATAAAATTTAAAAAAATCTTGTAAAAACTTACAAAATGAAAACATTTTGGATTGCGAAGAAATTATTAAGTTTTTTTTTTTTTTTATTTGCGATCAGTTCTTAAACTATGAGCAAATTTTTTGAGAGCTGGGCGTCATTTTAGAGGTCCTTTCCAATGAAAAGACATCTTTTCTTAAAAGTGGCCCTCATTGGCATAGGTCAGATATAGCAGCTCTCTTGAGCCTTTTTTGGTGGTTAGGCTGAGTCAATAATGTTGCCAAGGGATTTGGATGCTTTTGTAATCTGGTCTGGTACTTGAGAGCACATGACCTAATTTCTTGCTCTATTGTTTTGATCTTGAGTATGTCATATAGTTCTGTGTTTCTCAGAAACCATGGTGCATTGGTAATAGCCTTTAGGATAGAGTTCTGTTGGCGTTGCAGAATGTTGATATTTGAGGTCTTTGCTGCGCCCCACAGTTGTATTCCATAAGTCCACATAGGTTTTATGATTGCGTCATATATCAGTAGTTTGTTGTCAACAGACAGTGCTGAGTTCTACCCACGAGCCAGTATATGTTTCGGTATTTAATTTTGATTTGATCTCTTTTTGCCTCAATGTGTTTTCTCCAAGTAAGTCGCCGGTCTAGGTGAATCCCGAGATATTTAACCGTGTCTTTATGAGGTAAGGCGTGTTCACCAAGCTTTACTGATGGGCAATCTCCAGGGCGTAGTGCAAAGGTGACATGAACTGATTTGGTCTCGCTTGCTCGGACACGCCATTTTTTAAGCCAGCTGTCAATAGCATTAAGACCCTGTTGCAACAACTCTGAGGCCTTTGAAGGGCTTTTGTGACTAGCCAAGATGGCTGTATCATCGGCGTATGTTGATATTGTTACAGAATCAGTCTGGGGTAGATCTGCTGTGTATATGGTATACAGCACTGGTCCAAGAACAGATCCCTGTGGAACACCTGCCTTAATATCGCATAGTCTGGATAACGCGTCTCCTTCTCTGACCGCGTAGGTTCTGTTCGTAAGATACGATTCTAGTATCTCAAAGTACATATACGGCAAAAGAGTCTTGATTTTAAACAATAATCCTGTATGCCAGACTCTATCGAAAGCCTGCTGAATGTCTAGGAACATGGAGGAGCAGTATTCTTTATCTTCTAAGGACTTTCGGACCTTGGCATATACCCGATGGATCTGTTCAATTGTAGCATGCTTCGCTCGGAATCCAAACTGGTGATCAGGTATAACAGATCTGCTAGAAAGTACAGATTCCATTCTTGTAAGCAGAAGTTTTTCAAAGAGTTTTGAAGGGACTGGGAGTAGGCTTATGGGTCTATACGATGTAACTTCATGTTCTGGTTTGCCATCTTTTAGAATCATGGTTATAATTGAAACCTTCCAGAGATCCGGTACAAATCGAATTCGAAGAATTGCGTTAAACAAACAAGTGAGAAATACTATACCTTTTCTAGGTAGTTCTATTAGGACTTATTTACTAATTAAGTCAAATCCAGGCGCCTTCTTATTTTCAACTTTTTTCACTGTGTTTAGTACTTCTCTAGGTGTAAAGTATCTAATTGGAATGGTGAGTTCATCGCTAGTTCTATATCATTATCACTGCATTGTGGGTCTGCGTCGTTTGGCACAAATACTTTTGTAAGATGCTCTGCAAAGGCATCAGCTTTCTGCTGATTATTGCGGGCCCAATTGCCATTAGCTATTCTGATGGGAGTTTTCTGTTTTTGTGGTTGTTTGGTTGACTGTGTAGCTTTCCAGAGAGAATAGTCGGTGGCACTTGTTGCTGTCAGAGCTTCTAGCTTGGCTTTCAGGTTAGAGTCTCGAAGTTCCTGCAGCGACTTTTTTAGAATTTCTATGCCTTTGTTTAGTTTTGCTTTATCCTCTCTTAAACAACTAGTGTGCCAGACACGTCTAAGTCTTCTTTTTCGAGAACCATTTCCTTTATTTGTAACGGAACCCAAGTTTTGGCAATAGTTGTCGGTTTCTGTTGTGTACATTGCCAGCATGCATTTTGCACGACAGTCGTGAAGTGTGTAACAGCTGCATCAATGTCTTCTCTGCATTTAAGAGGCACTTTTAGGTTAAGTTTGTTGTTAATTAGGTCTCTAACAAAATCCCAATCAGTTCTCTCATTGTATAAAACTTGATTTCGTGGCTTCCGAAGAAGAAATGTGCTTGCAGTAAGAATTACTGGGACATGGTTAGAATATCCATCTATACAAGTCTCAACTACGATGTTCATTCGAGAAAGCCCTTTTGCTACAAAGAAGTCTATAAGATCTGGTAATCGGTTAGGGTCTGTAGGCCAGTGCGTCGGATCAGACGAGGTGTATGTGGTAAGCTTGTTGGCATCCACACTAAGCTTCAGTTCTCGTCCTCTTGTAGTGTTAAGTCGTGATCCCCAGAAGGTATGTTTTGCATTCCAATCTCCGCCTGCAACGAATCTGTGGCCAAGACTGTGAAAGAAGTTTGTAAAATGGCTTTCCTTGATTTTATGTTTAGGTGGACAATATACAGATGATATGTTAAAGTTGCCATCTTTGCTTTCAACGCATACAGTTGTAGCTTGTAGGTAGTCTGCCGAGATTGATGGACATTGGTGGTGTTTCAGGGTAGATCTGATCAAGATAGCAGTTCCGCCGTGGGCTGTGCCATCAGGATGGTTGGTGGAATAGATACTGTACCCAGGTATAAAGCTAGATTCTGTGAAATGTGTTTCAGAGATTAGCATTACATCTATATTTTGTAGGTCAAGAAATGTTTCCACTTCTTCCTTGTTCGGGGCTAAACCGTTTATGTTCCAGGTGGCAATGCGTAGACCTATTTTGAGAGCCAAGCGACGACGGTTGTTAGTATGTTCAGAAGTGAACTTATTTGTTGTAGGAGATTGTCAATTTTTTCGCTTTGCTTTTCGATAATTTTTTCAAGATGTGAAAATTGTTGATGGTTTTGGTTATCTGTCATATTAAGTCCTTTGCATGCTTGCGAGTATGAATGTTGGTCGTTCTTTCGTTCATTTAGCTCTGGTGTGGTGGTGGCGTCTTTTATTGCAGTAGTGGTAGGTATCTTCCTGGGGTATCTTTGATTTGCCTTTCTAGCGGCTATTTCTTTGTAGACCTGGCAGCCTCGGTAGTTTTCGGGATGATCAAGTGTACACAAGGCACATTTGGCTGGTGACTTTCTATCCTTTTTCATGCAGTCTGATGTTTTATGACCTTCACCACATTTGACACATCGGTACGGGCGCATGCAATTGTTTTTAGAGTGGCCATATTGCTGGCACCTTTGGCACTGGACTATCGATTTCGATTTTCTTGGGTCTTCAATTTGCACCCGTTGATGATAGATATATTCTATAGCTTTTGCTGCTTTATTTCTTCCACTTGGCTCCAGGTTAACAAAAAATGTAGATGATGGAGTTTTATTGGGTCCATATCGGGCATTCACAATTTCTCCTCTTACTGTATTGCCTGATTTTTCCATTTCTTCCTGTATTGCAGATATTGGGGTTGTGTGATGCAAGTTTTTTATCACGATTCTGTATGCTTTCGTCTCCTTTCTGGAGAATGTATGTCCGATTAAGCCTTTTTCTCTTATTAGTCCAATCAGGCTTTTGTAAGTCTCTACTGTTTCAGCCATAACACGTAGATGGTTTTTGTTTACAATCTTATAGGTGAATTGGCCAGGCTGTGCTACAGATTCCAAAAGTTTTGTAAGTTCATTAACGTCTTCTATACCATAGAGTATTATGGGAGGTGGTTTGTTAGATTTTCTTATCGGAGAATCTTCAATTTCATCAACTGGAAGCGCTCCATACTTATTTTGCGTTGGAGTTACGACTGTTGGCGGTGATTCTGAAAGCTTACGCTTCTTGTTTCCTGGTACTCTCTGCCATGAGGGAGGGACTTTACTTGGGCTTGTTAAGCATTGTTGATCTTGAATGATGTCACTTTCAGATGTTTCCTTGTGTCCTGGCATTAAGATGCCAGGCACAGAATTGGCTCTTGGCCTATTATCAAAGAGGCCCTTATGAAACACTTGTTGTGTGTATACTTTTCCACTATTACGTGAAGTAGTTGAGGGTGATGAGTTTTTATTAGAATTTTCCATGTTGTTCCCACGAGAAGGGTCGATTTAATACGTCACTTGCAGGGTAACGCCCATTCCTGCAAGAAGGTTCTATACAACGGTGTTGACCGGGTCCACCGAGGTTGAGCGTTAATGACTGGTCTCCCACCAGCCAATCATCCTCTTTATTATAAATTATTAAGTACTTAAACAAAATAATGCTGTTAAAAGTTAAATTAATTTCGCAATACTAATATTATATAATGTAGTTTAATTATTTGCTTCTTCATACTCCATTTCAAAGGACAGAGTAGGAAGAAACAGATAAGTTCTTAATTATTTACAAACAAGGCAAAAAAAATATTATCTGTTTCTTCCTCTCAGGATTCTCAGCAAGCAGAGAGGAAGAAGAAGAAGCAGTTCATGTTAGTCATACTAAAAGTATCAAAAATACCACTAAATTTAAACTCAACAACAACAATTAACTCCAGCTTGTGGTGTAGATGGGTTGGCTAGGCTCTACAGTCTACATCTCTATTTAAGACGCATAACTTCTAATTGAATTTATTTTATCTTAACGATTGTTCTAATATGCAGGTGTGCGACGAGCCACATCCTCTGATGGTGCGAGCGATGCTGGAGGCGTGCACGCGGCAGGACATACACGACGCTTACAAGGTGAGACACGCGACATATCAAGTTGCATCCCGCCAGACACAAATAGCGTGCGCAAAGCATTACAGACAGCGTGCTGAAGGTCCCGAGAGCTTCATTCAGCAGCACCTGCTCTCCGCAGGTGATAGCCCAGCTGCACAAGCTCGGCTACGCGGCGGAGGACATCATCAGCAACATGTTCCGCGTGTGCAAGACTCTGGACGCGCCGGAGCCGCTGCGCCTCGCCTTCATCCGCGAGCTGGGCGCGACGCACATGCGCGTGGCGGAGGGGCTGGCGTCGCCGCTGCAGCTGGCGGGCGCGCTGGCGAGGATGTGCGCCGCGGCGGCCGGGGCGCAGTGAGCCGCGCGAGCTGGGCGCGACGCACATGCGCGTGGCGGAGGGGCTGGCGTCGCCGCTGCAGCTGGCGGGCGCGCTGGCGAGGATGTGCGCCGCGGCGGCCGGGGCGCAGTGAGCCGCGCGAGCTGGGCGCGACGTGCCTGCGTACTGTATTGACATACATGTGGCTAACAGTGGGTCTGCCACCTCGTCTGGGAGAAATATGTTAATGTGGTCGTACGCAAGTGTGACCCCTTGTAGTATAATGTTACAGCTGCTAATGAAGGGACGCGCCCGCCCGTCCTGAATAACTGTATAATTGGTGATGAAAAGATTGTCAAGGGCACCAAACTGAGAAAATTACTCAATTCCTATCCAAAAATATATAAGATTCCTGAAATATCCGTAAAAACAGAATGCCCTATGGCGTAGTTTTTTCTTTGTGGCATCCTTCGCCATTAACTTTGCTGTCGTGAATCTGTCCAATGTCAGTAGTTTTCCCGTCTCTCTATTCATCCAAATCTTGTGCAATTTCATTAATGTAAATAACATCAAACTTTAACTCTACATAGTTGTATTTGTTGTAGTCTAACTAAACTAACATTATTTTATTTTATTTTATTTTATTTTGTTTGGAAAACTTACAGCTATAACAATTTAAAATATATAGGCAAGTGATTAAGACTAAGCCAATTAAAAGTTTCCACCTATGAATGGACAGAAGAATACCTAAAAAATCTTAATATTACAGTTCATTTTTAAGTATATAAGCTGTTTATCTATCATTAACTAATACAGGTTTTAGACTTAATTATGTGGTTCACCATAGAAAAATGTGATTTAAATTATATAATAAAATGGTTTCATTCAATATTACTGATTCGAGTTACGCCTTTCGCCGAAGAATTGTTTGTTAATAAAGTTACGGAAAGTAGATGCCTTTTCATGATAAACATCACAGTGTTCTGCGTAGTTATCGTTATATAATTTCCCTACTCTGAGTATGTATGCGTTTTGCCTGTAGTTAGTTTTAGTCATTGGGATATACAGTTTGAGAAGATTTCTTCTCGTGGATCTAATGGCCGGGACGACAATCTTCAGTTTGCTTAATAGGTCGGGAGCGTCAATGATACCCTGTGCTATGGCAGTTAGAAAAGTCAGGTCAGCTGAATCTCTACGCAAGGTGAGTGGTAGAAGATGTTGTTTTCTACAACTTTCTTCGTAGTTGGTTGAAGTTATATTAAATCTATAAGATAGGCATCTCAGGAACTTTTTCTGTATACGCTCTATCTGGTTTTTGTATACGTTATACCTTGGATTCCAGACCTGCGAGCAATATTCAAGTTGACTTCTTACCAGTGTGCAATATAATATTTTGAGTGTTTTCGCAGATCTGAAATCTTTGGAATTTTTCAGTACAAAACCAAGCGATTGAGAGGCTTTATTGACAATTTTACTAATATGTGAGTCAAAGATCATCTTGCTGTCCAGTGTGACTCCCAGATCCCTGACTTCTGTCACACGGTTGAGTATTTGTGAGTTAATAATATATTGAGAAATGGTTGGACTGAGTTTTCTTGTGAAGCTAATTACGCAACATTTGTTCACGTTGAGATCAAGCTTGTTAAGTGAGCAGAAATGTTCAAGGGACCTAAGGTCGTTTTGTAGAAGTTGAGTATCGTTTGGTGAGTTGATAACCCAGTATATTTTCATGTCGTCTGCAAAGAGAAGACCTTTTGAGTTTTGGAAGCAGCGGTCGATGTCGTTAATAAAGATTGTGAATAGAAGGGGGGCTAATATGGAGCCTTGGGGAACACCTGAAGGGATCGTGATAGCCGCAGAAGTGTAACCGTTGAGTACTACTGCTTGACTACGGTTATCAACGTACGATGAAAACCATCTAAGCAGATCACCACGAATCCCAGCAGAGAGAAGTTTGGACAGAAGGATGCGATGATCAATGCGGTCTAATGCTTTGGAGTAATCTGTGTAGATCGCATCCACCTGTCCTCCCCCCTCCATGCCCTCAAGTATATCCTCCACGAAGAGTACTTCGTTGGTTGTTGTCGATCGCCCTTGCATGAAACCATGTTGAAGAGGACTAAAAGTTTGTTTGAGCGCATTATATGTTTGCTTGTAAACTATTTTTTCGAATATTTTGGCAAAAACACATAGCTTCGAAATCGGGCAGTAGTGTTCTACTTTATTCTTAGAGTCCTTTTTATGTATTGGTGTTATCAATGCGGATTTCCAGACGATAGGTACGATACCTTCTTGTAAAGATCTTTTAAAAAGTAAGCAGAGTGGTTGTGATATACTATTCGCGCATCTCCTAATTAGTATTGGGTGAATATCATCCGGCCCAGGACCTTTGTTGATATTGTTACGAGCGTGGGGTTTGTATTTGATAGAAAAGTACGAATTAATCCACTAATTAAAACACTCACTTTATTACCCAAATTACGCACTTACAATTCAAACGAACTGTACTTAAAATCCACTAATTAAAACACATACACTATTTCACTAATTATGCACTCACTATTCACACGAAGAGTCTCCGATTATCCTTGTACTAGCACTCGATCGCACTTAAAATGTAACTAACTCGCTCCGGCCGTCGGCGCCTTTTATATCCCGAGGAGCCGCTCTGGACACATTGTCCACACATATCGCGAATATTCTAGTAAGTAATAAGTAGTAAGCTCGCGCGTGGCGGAGGGGCTGGCGTCGCCGCTGCAGCTGGCGGGCGCGCTGGCGAGGATGTGCGCCGCGGCGGCCGGGGCGCAGTGAGCCGCGCGAGCTGGGGCGACGCACATGCGCGTGGCGGAGGGGCTGGCGTCGCCGCTGCAGCTGGCGGGCGCGCTGGCGAGGATGTGCGCCGCGGCGGCCGGGGCGCAGTGAGCCGCGCGAGCTGGGGCGACGCACATGCGCCCGGCGGAGGGGCTGGCGTCGCCGCTGCAGCTGGCGGGCGCGCTGGCGAGGATGTGCGCCGCGGCGGCCGGGGCGCAGTGAGCCGCGCGAGCTGGAGCGACGCATATGCGCGTGGCGGAGGGGCTGGCGTCGCCGCTGCAGCTGGCGGGCCCGCTGGCGAGGATGTGCGCCGCGGCGGCCGGGGCGCAGTGAGCCGCGCGAGCTGGAGCGACGCACATGCGCGTGGCGGAGGGGCTGGCGTCGCCGCTGCAGCTGGCGGGCGCGCTGGCGAGGATGTGCGCCGCGGCGGCCGGGGCGCAGTGAGCCGCGCGAGCTGGGCGCGACGCACATGCGCGTGGCGGAGGGGCTGGCGTCGCCGCTGCAGCTGGCGGGCGCGCTGGCGAGGATGTGCGCCGCGGCGGCCGGGGCGCAGTGAGCCGCGCGAGCTGGGCGCGACGCACATGCGCGTGGCGGAGGGGCTGGCGTCGCCGCTGCAGCTGGCGAGCGCGCTGGCGAGGATGTGCGCCGCGGCGGCCGGGGCGCAGTGAGCCGCGCGAGCTGGGCGCGACGTGCCTGCGTACTGTATTGACATACATGTGGCTAACAGTGGGTCTGCCACCTCGTCTGGGAGAAATATGTTAATGTGGTCGTACGCAAGTGTGACCCCTTGTAGTATAATGTTACAGCTGCTAATGAAGGGACGCGCCCGCCCGTCCTGAATAACTGTATAATTGGTGATGAAAAGATTGTCAAGGGCACCAAACTGAGAAAATTACTCAATTCCTATCCAAAAATATATAAGATTCCTGAAATATCCGTAAAAACAGAATGCCCTATGGCGTAGTTTTTTCTTTGTGGCATCCTTCGCCATTAACTTTGCTGTCGTGAATCTGTCCAATGTCAGTAGTTTTCCCGTCTCTCTATTCATCCAAATCTTGTGCAATTTCATTAATGTAAATAACATCAAACTTTAACTCTACATAGTTGTATTTGTTGTAGTCTAACTAAACTAACATTATTTTATTTTATTTTGTTTGGAAAACTTACAGCTATAACAATTTAAAATATATAGGCAAGTGATTAAGACTAAGCCAATTAAAAGTTTCCACCTATGAATGGACAGAAGAATACCTAAAAAATCTTAATATTACAGTTCATTTTTAAGTATATAAGCTGTTTATCTATCATTAACTAATACAGGTTTTAGACTTAATTATGTGGTTCACCATAGAAAAATGTGATTTAAATTATATAATAAAATGGTTTCATTCAATATTACTGATTCGAGTTACGCCTTTCGCCGAAGAATTGTTTGTTAATAAAGTTACGGAAAGTAGATGCCTTTTCATGATAAACATCACAGTGTTCTGCGTAGTTATCGTTATATAATTTCCCTACTCTGAGTATGTATGCGTTTTGCCTGTAGTTAGTTTTAGTCATTGGGATATACAGTTTGAGAAGATTTCTTCTCGTGGATCTAATGGCCGGGACGACAATCTTCAGTTTGCTTAATAGGTCGGGAGCGTCAATGATACCCTGTGCTATGGCAGTTAGAAAAGTCAGGTCAGCTGAATCTCTACGCAAGGTGAGTGGTAGAAGATGTTGTTTTCTACAACTTTCTTCGTAGTTGGTTGAAGTTATATTAAATCTATAAGATAGGCATCTCAGGAACTTTTTCTGTATACGCTCTATCTGGTTTTTGTATACGTTATACCTTGGATTCCAGACCTGCGAGCAATATTCAAGTTGACTTCTTACCAGTGTGCAATATAATATTTTGAGTGTTTTCGCAGATCTGAAATCTTTGGAATTTTTCAGTACAAAACCAAGCGATTGAGAGGCTTTATTGACAATTTTACTAATATGTGAGTCAAAGATCATCTTGCTGTCCAGTGTGACTCCCAGATCCCTGACTTCTGTCACACGGTTGAGTATTTGTGAGTTAATAATATATTGAGAAATGGTTGGACTGAGTTTTCTTGTGAAGCTAATTACGCAACATTTGTTCACGTTGAGATCAAGCTTGTTAAGTGAGCAGAAATGTTCAAGGGACCTAAGGTCGTTTTGTAGAAGTTGAGTATCGTTTGGTGAGTTGATAACCCAGTATATTTTCATGTCGTCTGCAAAGAGAAGACCTTTTGAGTTTTGGAAGCAGCGGTCGATGTCGTTAATAAAGATTGTGAATAGAAGGGGGGCTAATATGGAGCCTTGGGGAACACCTGAAGGGATCGTGATAGCCGCAGAAGTGTAACCGTTGAGTACTACTGCTTGACTACGGTTATCAACGTACGATGAAAACCATCTAAGCAGATCACCACGAATCCCAGCAGAGAGAAGTTTGGACAGAAGGATGCGATGATCAATGCGGTCTAATGCTTTGGAGTAATCTGTGTAGATCGCATCCACCTGTCCTCCCCCCTCCATGCCCTCAAGTATATCCTCCACGAAGAGTACTTCGTTGGTTGTTGTCGATCGCCCTTGCATGAAACCATGTTGAAGAGGACTAAAAGTTTGTTTGAGCGCATTATATGTTTGCTTGTAAACTATTTTTTCGAATATTTTGGCAAAAACACATAGCTTCGAAATCGGGCAGTAGTGTTCTACTTTATTCTTAGAGTCCTTTTTATGTATTGGTGTTATCAATGCGGATTTCCAGACGATAGTGTACGGGTTTTAACCGTACGCTCTTGTTATTGATGATGATTGATAATTGATAAGAGTTTGTAGTGTAAAGGTTTTATATTGATTTAGAACAATTACAGAAATGCTATGATAAATGATAGACTGCAGTGAGCCACGCGGAGCTCTTGCTGTCCGAACGTGAACTGATTTGAGTGGAACGACAAGCGGCCGCGCAGGACTGCTGAATAGGGAAAATGTGCGGTGTCCCGTACATGCTCCCGGGCGGGAGATGAAACGTACTAACACGTTTCATGATGATGATCATAATATTGAAAATTGATACAACACAACAAATTAAGAAATGTGTATGATATGATTGATGGATAAGTTAACCTAAATGAACTTTAGATGTAACATTGATATAAATGATTAAGTAATTGAAAATATTTGATAACAAATTATGAAACTTAAATATTTCACGCATTTCATCGTCTTTGATTGTCTGTAGGTGGTACACTTATTTCTTTCTCACTGAACGTAGTCTTGAAAAGAATAGGCGAAGTGCCACGAGCTATTTTAACACTTTTTAGGGTGGAGCCCTGATTATTCGAACTACGAGGGCCAACACTAGATTTTGCTTTTTGCTCACACACACTAGGCTCGATGTGCCTGTCACAGACACTGCTGATGATGGCGGGCGCGGCGGCGGCGGCGGCGGCGGCGGGCGGTTGAGGAGCCTCCGCCCGCGCCCGGCCGCGCGCCTGCACGCGCCGGCACGCGTAGAGCACGCATGCGACTCCTCCAGCTCCAACCACAACATATATTGCTGCATATTGATGAACGTCGTGATATGACAGTCTCTCTGACAGCTGTGGGCTCTCCTTCATCTGCTTGATCTGCTCACTGATTTCTTTCAGGTTTTGCTCCCGACTATTGTCATCTTCTGTTTCATTATAGATCGGTATGGAGACATTGATGATATGATTAATTTCTGCTATTTTTGGAAAGTCTATTTCAGAATGAGTCTTGATTTCATTCGTCATTTGGTTATGTGAGTAGGTAGTAAAATGTTCCCCTTTGATAACACATCCATGACCTATAGTCATAATGCCAACTTCGCTGAGTCGCTCGGCGGTAATCTGACGCTCGCACATTATCTTGACGGTATATTGTTTGCAGCAGAAATAAAAATACATGTTGATATTATTTAATTCAGACCACTGATTTTCGCATTCTTTGGTGAATACCTCGCATCTGTTTAAATCTTTATCAATTTGGCAAAGACTTGAGTCTGATTTGATTTGATAAATTGTGTTCTGTAGATGGCACAGATACGTGCCCCCGACCATACTGTGACTGCATGTCTGTATTTCGTTGATTGATAAGGGCAGATACGTATCCTTTGATAAATTGATCGCTAAGTGATCTGCAACTGGCTTGATATAATTCATCTTTCCATTGACTTGCTGCGGTACTGAGAACACCCTGTATAATTCGTAGGTGTCTCGATTGATAAGTGGAATACGGATCTCAAATATGACGTATTGCCGAGTTATTCTTGCTTTTACTTTGAGTAATCCATATACTTTGTGCATATCTGTTTGTAAATTGCTGATCGGGAGGGAGAGATCTTTTGATAATTGTCTTGATATAATGTCGAACTCCTCTTCAAGTTGGTTTACACTGATTAAATTAATGCTGAGTTGTCCATGATATACGTCTGTGATAGTATCAAGTAAGGTATGCTGAATACTCTTAATTTTTTGTAGCATGTTGTTTGCTATGATAACTGATAAGATGAAGTCATTTGTGGACGAGACGTCTTGAATCTGCTTGTTCATAGAATTTTCCAAATTATTTAGACGTTGGTTGATGATTTTGTGTTGTTTGTTCATGACTTCCTCTGTCCTTTTCAGGAAATTAAATTCAGCTTCAACCACAGATGTTTGATTCTTCCATAGTTGAAACAAATGCTTTTGATTGTCTCGGACGAGTGTGATATCTTTTTGATAGTCTTCCGCGAATTGTTGATCTAATACGCCGAAGAGGCTACGTGCGACGTAGCCGACACCGTTGATAAGCCCACGCCTTTGTCTGGCGTGTGTCTCTGATTCTTGCTGACTGGTCATAACACGGTTGTTGTACTCAAGTTCACTACAGTCGTGACGTAGTTGCGATAAGACTGTGTCGCAATGTTCGTGTTCTTGTACTGAACAGATGTTATTTAGATATTTTGAATATTTGCTGAGTGCTGTTATTCCTTCTTGATAGGGCGTCGTGTCGTAGTAGACGATGAGTTTCCATTCATCTCGTACGAGTTGTATGTTTGATATTTTGTCGAAGTATAAACCTTGACTTTGATTAAGTGATTTGATGTTTGTTGATAAACACTGCGAAGTGGTGATAGTCGCCATTAAGAAGAGAAATGATATTAACATCGATATGAAATTTGATTTCTTCTTGCGACATGACCTTATAGGTCTGCTTTTAGCTTGCTTGGCGTCTTTTCGATCTTCTCCGTTTTTGCTTTGATTGATACATGGTATATTTGATTCCGACGAGGTAGGTAGAATGGACAATTTGATGATAGGCCGTTTCATTACACCGTTTTTCGTTCGTAGCGTCACAACCCTGACGTAGCCGTCCTTTCCCGGGTGTAGCTCAATGACTCTTCCTAAAGCCCACTTGCCGGCCGGTAAGTTAGCGTCATGTATTAGAACGATGTCATCGATTTTGATGTTGTCTTTTGCTTGTTTCCATTTGCTTTTTGTTGTGATTTGTGAAAGATACTCGGTGCGCCACCTTTTCCAAATATCTTCGAATATTTTCTGCGCTAACTGCCACCTTGTTCTTTCGTCTCTTTCCGTTTCGATGATAGTTAACGTAGGTCCATTTGTTAAAAAGTGTGCTGGTGTTAGATAATTTAGATCCTCTGGGTCTTCTGATAACGGACACAGAGGCCTGGTATTGAGACATGCTTCTAACTGTGCTAATAACGTCGAAAATTCTTCATACGTTAATTTTTGCTCGCCGATGACTTGTTTAAGGTGGTATTTGAGACTCTTCACCGCGGCTTCCCAAATTCCACCTGCTGACGGCCATGATGGCGCTATAAAGTGCCATGTGATCTCCATTTCATTGATTTCTGCTAAGAACTCATTGTTGATGATTTCTTTAAGATTGATCTGTTCTCGTTGCAATGTCCTGCTTGCTCCCAAAAAGTTCGTCCCATTGTCGCTATGAATGTGACGTGGTGTACCTTTGCGAGCTGATAGTCTTCTGATTGCTGCTAAGAATGCTGAGGACGTTAAGTCTGAGACTAACTCCAGGTGAACTGCTTTTGTCACCATGCACACAAACACTGCAACATAGCCCTTAGAGGTTCGGGCTGCTCTACCTCTATTTGATCTTATTTCCACATGACCGGTGAAGTCAACCCCTGTGTGGTGGAATGGGCGAGAAGGGTTGATTCTCTCTTCCGGTAGGTCACCCATTATCTGTTGATGCTTACTCGGATCATGTCTCCTACACTTCACACAGCAGCGGAGTCGTTTTTTGGTTGCTCTGTTACCTCCAATGATCCAATATGTTTGGCGAAGCGTTGATAATGTTAGCCGTGCTCCACCGTGGAAGGTAATCTTGTGACTGTAATCGATCAACAAGTCCGTTAAACGACCGCCGTGCGGAATGATGATGGGATGTTTCATGTCTTCATTGATGCTTGCGTTATTGAGCCTTCCTCCGACCCTCAGAAGACCTTGCTTGTCTAGTATCGGTGTCAGATTCAATAACTTGCTTTTTGCGTGCACCTTGCCACATTTGTTGATATTTTCAATATCTTCTGAAAACTCTGATTGCTGAATGTGTTTGATAATCTTAATTTTTGCTTGACGTAATTCTTGAAGCGAGAGGTAAGGCAGCTTCAGATTACATTTATCTTTTGATAAAACGCGTAGTATCCACGCTAGTACACGTACTGCTCGTGTATAAGTGCAATTTTTGCTGAGTATCGCACCGATGATGTCATCACATCTACTCGTATACGTAGTAGTTGTGACGTTGATTTGTTTCGTTTGCTTTTGTTCCTTATCAGTGACGTAGACCGGCGGCGGCTCTTGTTTTGATTCCTTGCTGAATGATGCTAACCACGACGGACCATGCCACCACAAGGGGTGCTCTTTGAGCTGTGTTGCTGTGATTCCTCGGCTGGCGCAGTCTGCTGGGTTTTCGCTTGATTTTACGTACCGCCAGCAGTCTTTAGGCATTATTTCTGTTATCTGCCTAACTCTGTTTGCTACAAATGGTTTCCAACGGCCTGGGTCGCCTTGGAGCCAGCCCAAGACTGCTGTTGAATCTGACCATCCGAATAGCTTCATATTATGTCCAACTAGTGCTTGTTGAACTTTGCTCATTAACTTTGATAATAATAATGCTCCACTGAGCTCCAAACGTGGAAGTGATGTTTCCTTGTTTACTGGGACAAGTCTTGATTTTGCTGCTACGAGGACGACGGATACTTGATTATTATTTCCATTTGATATTCTGCTGTATATGACACATGCGTAGGCTTTTGTTGATGAGTCACAATAGCCATGCAGTTCAATTTTTTCGTTCTCGTGACATCCCAACCATCTCTGGATTTTATATTGATTTATGTTGTCTAAATCTGCTTTAATTTTTATCCACTCGGAAATTATTTCCGTCGGTAGACATTCATCCCATTGTAAGTTGGCCAACCAAACATTTTGGAAAAGTAGCTTCAGTTTTGTAGTAACCGGTGAAAGCCACCCCAATGGATCAAATAGTTTGGAGATATCTGATAAAAGTGATCGCTTGGTCGGTTTTTCTGATGGGGATTTATTGATTTTTGATAAAAATGTAAATTGATCTGATATCGGATTCCAACGCAGTCCAAGTGTTTTGGTTGATTCTACCTGCTTGAAGTCGAATAATGATTGACTGCCTTGGCTCTTGCTCACGCCTTCCAGTAGCAATTGATTGTTGGAGGTCCATTTTCTCAAATTAAATCCTCCTGATGCTAGTAACTGGATTAGATCAGTCTGTAATTGCTTTGCTGATACGAGGGAATGACTACCGCTAAGTAGGTCATCCATGTAAAAACATTCCTCTAACACCTTTCCGGCTGGACTCTCTGTGTATTTGTGACCTTCGTCACTTGCTAATTGCTTCAAAGTCATCATAGCTAAGAAAGGGGCTGATTTGGTGCCGTATGTCACCGTTGACAGCTGGTATTCCCGAAGGGTTTGCTCTGGTGCATCCCTCCAGATGATTTTTTGATATTTTTGATCTTCTGGGTGAATGTTAATCATTCTAAACATCTTCTCAACGTCTGCTGTGTAGGCGTATTCATATTGTCTCCAGCGTAAAATTAAAGATTGTAAATCTTGCTGCAAGTTCGGCCCGCGAGACATCAAGTCATTTAGACTGTACCCCGTGGAAGTTTTCGCCGATGCGTTGAACACTACGCGCAGTGACGTAGTTGACGAATCCTCGCGTCGCACACAGTGGTGCGGTAAGTAACAGTTAGGTGTCTCGTTACTTGTGCATTTGCGCATGTGACCTAGATCTTCGTATTCGTTGATAAATAATTTATAATCGTTGAATGTATTTTTCTGCTTGCTGAATTTCCGTTCTAGTTGCCGAAACTGTGCCACTGCCATTGGCTTCGAGACTCCCAGATTTTCAACATAATCTGATCTAAACGGAATTTTAACCACGTAGCGACCGTCATCTTGGCGCGTAGTTGTTTTTTGATAAAATGAGACACATTGCTGCTCATCTGATGATAAAATGATACTTTCGGGCTCCGAGATGTCTTCTATCTCCCAGAACTTTTTGATTTCATCCACGTTGTTGAGGACGACATTGCAATGAAACGTTTTCGCGTTTCCGCATAGAATCCATCCGAGGCGCGTTTGCTGCGCTATCGGTAAGTTTTGATCTGCTCTGATAATGCCTCCCAGTATGATAGAGGAATAAACGTCTGCTCCCAATAATATGTCAACGGGCCGACTGACGTTAAACTCTGGGTCAGCCAGTTGAATGTTTTCCAAATGATTCCATGACGGCTTTGGGAATGATTGGTTTGGTAAATGATTGATCAAATTTTTCATGATAAACGCTTCCGTGCTGAAGCTGTATTCATTGTTTTTTGCTGTACACACGACCCTCATGACACCGCGACATTTGCTCTCTTTTGCCCCGACTCCAAAGATCACTCCCTTGCTTCGCTGCCGAGGTAGACCTAACCTTTGTGCTGCGTTTTCGGTGATCAGTGACGTCTGCGAACCTTGATCTATAAGCGCGCGCATTTTATGATAAGATCCGTCTGCTGCTTGTATCTTGATCTGAGCAGTTGCTAGGAGAATTTCTGATAAATTATCATGCGATACGTGATTGCTGTTGTTGCTACGACGTTGCTGGTTATTGGTGTCTTTCTTTGATGATGTGTTTTGTGCCGCATGATGGTTTTTTGAATAAGTGTCGCATAAAACGCTGTTGTGATTTCCGTCACACTGTCGGCATCTTTTCTTCGAATAACATTCATTTCCATTATGATTGAATAAACAATTTTTGCATAAATTTAATTTCGCAACTGTATTTCGCTTCGCGTCCGGTTGTAATTCGAGAAACTTGTTGCAATGGTAAATGCCGTGATTGAAACTGCATAGAGGGCATTTAATTGAGGTCGAATGGTAACTTTTGTTCGGTTTTGATGCTTTTTGGTAATTGTTAAATGATTTATTTTGCGACGGTTTTTGATAATTTTTGCTGATATCTTGCTGTGGAAGTGGAAACTTTTTTGATGCTTCTTGCTGGCGTGTTTCCAAGGACGTAAACTTTTTCTGGAGGAAATCTAGAAGATCCTTTAGTATGGGTAACTCTCTCGGTCTCTCCAGGGAGTCGTCATAGTCTTGATTTGTGTCAGGATCCAATTTCTTCCCTAGAATGTTGACGATTATTGGGTCCCAGTTTGCTATATCTGCACCCAAGTACTTGATAGCATTCAGACACTCATTCGTAGTGTCATGAATTTTCTTGATATGCTCAGCTGATTGATGCTGCGAAGTGGGCAATGCTAAGATGATATCAATGTGAGAGTTGACAATTCTTTTGATGTTGTCATATCTGCCTTTTAAGAGATCCCAACAGACTGAATAGTTGTCTGAGCTGATGGGGAGATGTTGGAGTAACCTGTCAGCTTCACCTTGCATCTTGCTCTTCAGAAATTGCATTTTCTGGGCGTTCGACATTGAACGGTTGTTGTGGATAGCTTCATTGAAAAGGTCTTTGAACGAGTTCCACTGATGAAAACTCCCGCTGAAAGTTGGTATGTCGATCTTCGGTGTTGTCTTGTCTCGGTGAGTGACCTCCCACATCCTCTTGCTGATTGTCTTCTTTGCTTGAAGGTACATTTTTTCGTTTTTGATGAATGATTGCTCGTACTCCAAATTATCTTCATACAAATCGCTGTCGATTTCCCAGTGTGTGGTATCGATGGTGGCCCAGCGTTTGTTTAAAGTATGCAGAGCATCTTCGAATTCCCACTTTGATCCTAAGTTTTCAAGGTCCAGATTGCATATAGTGCGAGAGAACGCCTTGAAGTTACTTTGTTGCTTGCGCAAGTTTTCCTCCAGCTTGCTGGCACTCCCTTTTGATACGAGAGTTGGAGGAGGGTGACTTGAAGTCGATGCTTGATTATTGATTGTTTGATACTGATCTTGTTGCTCAGGAAGCGGATTTTCTTCGGTCTCCTGAAACTGATCTTCGCTCCATAGAGGCTGTTTTTCTCCGTACAGATAGGTACGATACCTTCTTGTAAAGATCTTTTAAAAAGTAAGCAGAGTGGTTGTGATATACTATTCGCGCATCTCCTAATTAGTATTGGGTGAATATCATCCGGCCCAGGACCTTTGTTGATATTGTTACGAGCGTGGGGTTCGTATTTGATAGAAAAGTACGAATTAATCCACTAATTAAAACACTCACTTTATTACCCAAATTACGCACTTACAATTCAAACGAACTGTACTTAAAATCCACTAATTAAAACACATACACTATTTCACTAATTATGCACTCACTATTCACACGAAGAGTCTCCGATTATCCTTGTACTAGCACTCGATCGCACTTAAAATGTAACTAACTCGCTCCGGCCGTCGGCGCCTTTTATATCCCGAGGAGCCGCTCTGGACACATTGTCCACACATATCGCGAATATTCTAGTAAGTAATAAGTAGTAAGCTCGCGCGTGGCGGAGGGGCTGGCGTCGCCGCTGCAGCTGGCGGGCGCGCTGGCGAGGATGTGCGCCGCGGCGGCCGGGGCGCAGTGAGCCGCGCGAGCTGGGGCGACGCACATGCGCGTGGCGGAGGGGCTGGCGTCGCCGCTGCAGCTGGCGGGCGCGCTGGCGAGGATGTGCGCCGCGGCGGCCGGGGCGCAGTGAGCTGCGCGAGCTGGGGCGACGCACATGCGCCCGGCGGAGGGGCTGGCGTCGCCGCTGCAGCTGGCGGGCGCGCTGGCGAGGATGTGCGCCGCGGCGGCCGGGGCGCAGTGAGCCGCGCGAGCTGGAGCGACGCATATGCGCGTGGCGGAGGGGCTGGCGTCGCCGCTGCAGCTGGCGGGCCCGCTGGCGAGGATGTGCGCCGCGGCGGCCGGGGCGCAGTGAGCCGCGCGAGCTGGAGCGACGCACATGCGCGTGGCGGAGGGGCTGGCGTCGCCGCTGCAGCTGGCGGGCGCGCTGGCGAGGATGTGCGCCGCGGCGGCCGGGGCGCAGTGAGCCGCGCGAGCTGGGCGCGACGCACATGCGCGTGGCGGAGGGGCTGGCGTCGCCGCTGCAGCTGGCGGGCGCGCTGGCGAGGATGTGCGCCGCGGCGGCCGGGGCGCAGTGAGCCGCGCGAGCTGGGCGCGACGCACATGCGCGTGGCGGAGGGGCTGGCGTCGCCGCTGCAGCTGGCGAGCGCGCTGGCGAGGATGTGCGCCGCGGCGGCCGGGGCGCAGTGAGCCGCGCGAGCTGGGCGCGACGTGCCTGCGTACTGTATTGACATACATGTGGCTAACAGTGGGTCTGCCACCTCGTCTGGGAGAAATATGTTAATGTGGTCGTACGCAAGTGTGACCCCTTGTAGTATAATGTTACAGCTGCTAATGAAGGGACGCGCCCGCCCGTCCTGAATAACTGTATAATTGGTGATGAAAAGATTGTCAAGGGCACCAAACTGAGAAAATTACTCAATTCCTATCCAAAAATATATAAGATTCCTGAAATATCCGTAAAAACAGAATGCCCTATGGCGTAGTTTTTTCTTTGTGGCATCCTTCGCCATTAACTTTGCTGTCGTGAATCTGTCCAATGTCAGTAGTTATCCCGTCTCTCTATTCATCCAAATCTTGTGCAATTTCATTAATGTAAATAACATCAAACTTTAACTCTACATAGTTGTATTTGTTGTAGTCTAACTAAACTAACATTATTTTATTTTATTTTGTTTGGAAAACTTACAGCTATAACAATTTAAAATATATAGGCAAGTGATTAAGACTAAGCCAATTAAAAGTTTCCACCTATGAATGGACAGAAGAATACCTAAAAAATCTTAATATTACAGTTCATTTTTAAGTATATAAGCTGTTTATCTATCATTAACTAATACAGGTTTTAGACTTAATTATGTGGTTCACCATAGAAAAATGTGATTTAAATTATATAATAAAATGGTTTCATTCAATATTACTGATTCGAGTTACGCCTTTCGCCGAAGAATTGTTTGTTAATAAAGTTACGGAAAGTAGATGCCTTTTCATGATAAACATCACAGTGTTCTGCGTAGTTATCGTTATATAATTTCCCTACTCTGAGTATGTATGCGTTTTGCCTGTAGTTAGTTTTAGTCATTGGGATATACAGTTTGAGAAGATTTCTTCTCGTGGATCTAATGGCCGGGACGACAATCTTCAGTTTGCTTAATAGGTCGGGAGCGTCAATGATACCCTGTGCTATGGCAGTTAGAAAAGTCAGGTCAGCTGAATCTCTACGCAAGGTGAGTGGTAGAAGATGTTGTTTTCTACAACTTTCTTCGTAGTTGGTTGAAGTTATATTAAATCTATAAGATAGGCATCTCAGGAACTTTTTCTGTATACGCTCTATCTGGTTTTTGTATACGTTATACCTTGGATTCCAGACCTGCGAGCAATATTCAAGTTGACTTCTTACCAGTGTGCAATATAATATTTTGAGTGTTTTCGCAGATCTGAAATCTTTGGAATTTTTCAGTACAAAACCAAGCGATTGAGAGGCTTTATTGACAATTTTACTAATATGTGAGTCAAAGATCATCTTGCTGTCCAGTGTGACTCCCAGATCCCTGACTTCTGTCACACGGTTGAGTATTTGTGAGTTAATAATATATTGAGAAATGGTTGGACTGAGTTTTCTTGTGAAGCTAATTACGCAACATTTGTTCACGTTGAGATCAAGCTTGTTAAGTGAGCAGAAATGTTCAAGGGACCTAAGGTCGTTTTGTAGAAGTTGAGTATCGTTTGGTGAGTTGATAACCCAGTATATTTTCATGTCGTCTGCAAAGAGAAGACCTTTTGAGTTTTGGAAGCAGCGGTCGATGTCGTTAATAAAGATTGTGAATAGAAGGGGGGCTAATATGGAGCCTTGGGGAACACCTGAAGGGATCGTGATAGCCGCAGAAGTGTAACCGTTGAGTACTACTGCTTGACTACGGTTATCAACGTACGATGAAAACCATCTAAGCAGATCACCACGAATCCCAGCAGAGAGAAGTTTGGACAGAAGGATGCGATGATCAATGCGGTCTAATGCTTTGGAGTAATCTGTGTAGATCGCATCCACCTGTCCTCCCCCCTCCATGCCCTCAAGTATATCCTCCACGAAGAGTACTTCGTTGGTTGTTGTCGATCGCCCTTGCATGAAACCATGTTGAAGAGGACTAAAAGTTTGTTTGAGCGCATTATATGTTTGCTTGTAAACTATTTTTTCGAATATTTTGGCAAAAACACATAGCTTCGAAATCGGGCAGTAGTGTTCTACTTTATTCTTAGAGTCCTTTTTATGTATTGGTGTTATCAATGCGGATTTCCAGACGATAGGTACGATACCTTCTTGTAAAGATCTTTTAAAAAGTAAGCAGAGTGGTTGTGATATACTATTCGCGCATCTCCTAATTAGTATTGGGTGAATATCATCCGGCCCAGGACCTTTGTTGATATTGTTACGAGCGTGGGGTTCGTATTTGATAGAAAAGTACGAATTAATCCACTAATTAAAACACTCACTTTATTACCCAAATTACGCACTTACAATTCAAACGAACTGTACTTAAAATCCACTAATTAAAACACACACACTATTTCACTAATTATGCACTCACTATTCACACGAAGAGTCTCCGATTATCCTTGTACTAGCACTCGATCGCACTTAAAATGTAACTAACTCGCTCCGGCCGTCGGCGCCTTTTATATCCCGAGGAGCCGCTCTGGACACATTGTCCACACATATCGCGAATATTCTAGTAAGGACCAGCGTGCGGGCCGAGAACATTCGAGACCATATATGTCTCTCTCTAATGGTGCACTCTCTCTGTCACTTCCTTCTCGAATGTTCCGAGTATAGCTATCTCTTTCTAGTAGTGCTATCTCTGTCACACACTTCTCGAATGTTCCTAGTATAGCTATCTCTTTCTACTAGTGCTATCTCTGTCACTCCTACCGGATATTTCGCCATATAAATAAGGGGTCCTGAAAACGCCTGAAAACGGGTTTTCAGGGTATGGTATCATCTGATAGAGGGTGCCCTGAAACGGACTGAAAACATGTTTCAGGCGCCTGAAAACGACGGCAACTTGGGTGAAATTTCGATCTTTAGATATGTGATAGTGTAACTTCTGAAACGTCCTGAAATGACTTTTCAGCCTGCTGAAAACGCCTCTAAAGCACTGAAATTGACGTTCAAAGTTTTTGACCTAACCTACCGGCGTAACACTACCCCCTCCTAAGACATGCTCGTCCCGAGCATCATTATTTCCGTGGTATCTGGCCAGCCGGTCAACATGAACAATCTTGCTCGGACTACGAGGATTCCGCTGGATTCGATACGTGACGTCGTTTATTTTGGTGACCACCTTGTAAGGCCCTTCCCAATTCGGAGATAGTTTCGGAGACTTTCCTACTCGTCGCATAGGGTTATGTAGCCACACCAATGAACCTTCCTCAAAACCCACTTGATAAGACTTCTGATCATATCGGGTTTTCATCTTTATGCTAGCGTGGAGCCCGTGTTCACGTACCAGGCTGTGAACATCATCAATCCGATCCCGCAAATCACTTGCATATTCCGTGATGGTTCTTGGTGTATCGGGCGGACGTCCAGTCAGGAGATCTGCAGGCAGACGGAGTTCTCTTCCAAAATTCGCATACGATGGAGTAACCGCCGTACTTTCGTGAGTTGCCGACCTATAAGACATCAGGAAGAGGGGGATATGCCGATCCCAATCTTTTTGATGGCTCTCAACGACCTTGGCTAGATGTCTCTCCAGTGTCTGGTTAAATCTCTCAACCATTCCATCTGACTGTGGATGGTACGCCGTAGTCCTCGTCTTATGAATTCCCATTATGCGACAAGTCTCCTGAAAGACCGCAGACTCGAAGTTTCTTCCTTGATCACTGTGGATTTCGAGTGGTACCCCAAACCGGCAGAATACTTCGTTCACTAACTTTTCAGCTATGGTTACCGCTTCTTGATTAGGAATGGCAAATACTTCAGGCCACTTCGTGAAGTAATCCATCACGACAAGAATGTACTTGTTTTCGGAGTCCGATGCTGGGAATGGTCCTGCGACATCTAATGCAACCCTTTCCCAAGGGGCTCCCACGTTGTACAACTTGAGTGTTCCTCGGCTACGGGTATGCGGTCCCTTGACTGATGCACAGTTAGTGCATCGTTTACACCAATTTTCAACATCTTCTCGGCAGTGAATCCAATAAAAGCGTTGCCGAATTTTCATTAGGGTCCTTTTTACTCCAAGGTGTCCACCGGATGTTCCATCGTGAAAGCTTCTCAAAACATCTTTCACCCTTTTCTTTGGGACAACGACTTGCAGGTGAGCATCCTTCCCATTTGTTGATTCCCATTTTCTACATAGAACGCCATTATGCATAACCAAGATATCCCATTGTGCCCAGTAGCTTTTTGTTACCGCACTCATAGGAGCTACATCACACCATCTTGGTTTAGGTGCGCCAGCATTAATCCAATCAAAAATGGGTCTCACGTCAGGGTCCTCTTGTTGCGCTTGCTGCATGATTTCATCACTCCACTCATCGCTAACCGTATCAGTTCTCATCATTCGACCACATTCCTTGCCTTCTTGTCTTGAGCAATGTTTACAGTTGTCCGCACAAGGTCTACGTGATAGGGCGTCAGCATTTCCATGTGATTTCCCACTACGGTGTTCGATGATGAAATCATACTCCTGCAGTTGTTCAATCCATCTCGCCACTTGTCCCTCGGGGTTTTTAAATTCTAGCAACCACTTTAAAGCAGCATGGTCAGTTCTGATACGAAACTTTATTCCCAGCAAGTATTTACTGAAATGTTGTAACGTCTCGACAACTGCTAGCAATTCCCTCCGAGTTACGCAGTAATTCCTCTCTGGTTTAGACAATGACTTACTGAAATATGCAATCACAACTTCGTTATCTCCTTTCTTTTGCGACAAGACACCTCCAATTCCAGTATTACTAGCATCTGTATCCACAATGAAATCCTCGTCCGGGTCTGGATACCCCAATATATTTCACAAAGTCTTCCTTTAAGGTCGTTGAAACTTGACTCACATTGTTCGTTCCAGTCAAATGATCGCTTTTCTTCCGTCAGTTGATGCAAAGGCTTTGCTATATCCGAGAAGTTCTTCACAAAACGTCTGTAGTATGAACAAAGCCCCAAAAAGGCACGTACTGCAGTCTTGTCTTTTGGCGTCGGCTAATCCTTCACGGCGCTAATCTTCTCAGGATCTGTCTGGATGCCGTCCTTCGAAATCACGTGTCCCAAGTAATTCACTTTACGTTTGAAAAACGAGCGTTTCTTCGGACTGAGTTTCAGATTTGCCCCTCGTAGTTTGCCTAGCACCTGCTCCAATTTATTCAAGTGGTCGTTGAAGTCTCTACCAACGATAATGATGTCATCCAAATAGACCAAGCAAGTTTCTCCTAGAAGTCCAGCTAATATTTGTTCCATTAATCTCTCAAATGTGGCTGGTGCATACACATTACACAGTCCAAATGGCATAACATTGAACTGCCAGAGTCCCTTGCCAGTAGAGAAGGCAGTTTTCTCCTTATCCTTGTCCTTGATTTCGACTTGCCAATAGCCACTTTTCAGATCCAACGTTGAAAACCATTTCATTCCGTTCAATGTGTCTAAAGTGTCGTCGATTCGTGGAAGTGGATAACTGTCCTTCTTGGTTACATCATTAAGTCGACGGTAGTCAATACAGAATCTCATGGTGCCGTCCTTCTTCTTAACCAAAACTACGGGAGAACACCACGGGCTTGTTGAAGGTTCAATAACGCCGCTTCTTTGCATTTCCTCGATCATGCCCTCAACCTTCTTCTCCCGAGCTACTGGAACTCTCCGAGGGCGCTGTCGGGTAGGCATAGTTTCCCCAGTGTCGATCTCATGCTGAACCACTCCAGTTCTTCCAATGTCATCATCATGCGAAGAAAAGACGTTGCGATATCGTAGCAGTAAGCTACGCGCCTTAAGGAATTCCTCCTCGGTAAGGTGCTCCCTGGAGTCATTTAGTAATTTTTCAACATCCATTGAAGGCTTAACATGACCAGGTTTCACGTTTACCTCAGATTCTCGGCAGCCTCTTATCCAAGAAATTTCTTGGCATGATCCGACCAGCGTTCCTTTATTGAGGACGCATTCCGTGTCACTTGGATTAAGGATCCTTACAAATGCTGTAGATGCCGTGGTTACTATTGTACGGGCTGTTATCCACGGTTTATCAGCATCCAACCTCTCTACCACCACACAGCGGTGAGATTGCGGCCTTGTGGAGTTCGGCAATTTCACTGGAACTAAAACCTGTGACCTTGGTTGAAGAATGGTTCTCCTGGTACAGTAAACATTTCCATTTACTCCACCTTCTATAGGAATCTCATCAACTCCAAACTTTAGAACTCCAACCTTCAAGTCGATTTTACAGTCATGTCTCCTCATAAAATCCAGTCCAATAATGCAGTCGTCGACGATGTTAGCAACGATCACTTTATGCCAGTATTCTTTTTCACCTATTTTCACAGCTAACTCTCGTTCTCCTTGGACGGAAATGTACTGGCCGGTAGCAGTTTGCAGCTGGAGATGCCTAGGTCGGACTAGATGATCTCTGGTCAGGTGTCTCAGTAGCCGAGAGCTGATCACAGTCCGAGAAGCTCCGGTGTCTATGGTAAGGAGACATGGTATTCCACAGATTTCTCCATTGACAACCAGACTATTCCCGTCTTTTGCCTGTGAGATCATAATTGGGACATTTCGACCGCCAGCCAGCACTCGTCCCATAGTCCTGGCTTTTATTCGTTTCCCTGTCGGGGCCCTGACTCCACAGAGCCTATTTTCCTCGCCATTGGAGCGGGGTCTCTGTCCCTCCTAGTCCTTTTTGGACAGCCTGACTGCAGGTGACCACGTTCTCCACAATGGTAGCAACGTGGCCCAAATTCGCGGCGGGAATCTACTGGCTTCGTAGTCGACACTTCTCGCACCCAGAAAGGCCTGGATGAATCCTGTCGTACAGCTTCCACCTCGAGAGCGTGGGCTACTGCATCCTTTAGGCTGCCATGATGTCCCAATCGCACGGCTGCCCTCACTTCCAGATCCCGGATCCCATCGATGAAGGCCTGCACCAGCATACTGTCCACAAAGGATGCTGACGTACGTTGATAGGCCTTCCTAACCAACTTCTCGATTTCCAGGGCCCACTGTTGTAAGGACTCGTTACCTCCTTGTGTCCTGTCATTTAACTGAGCTCGGTACACATGCTCCAGGTGACTGTCACCGTATCATGCCTCCAAGGCTTCTAGAAGTCGGTCGTACGTCCGGTCGTTTCCCAGAGCCTCTAGTATGGTAAGAGCCTCGTCGCGCAGCGCCAACGTCAGTGCTGTCCTGGCTTGCTCCTTACTCCAACCATTAGCCTGGGAAACAGACTCGAACTGCAGCTTATAGGCAGTCCACGATGAGCTACCGTCAAAGGGGGGCACTTTGAACCTGCCGCCTCCGGACACCGATGCGTCGGGTACATAGGTACTTGGACCATTAGCCACTTTGATCTCAAGTTTTTGGAGACGGCTCTCATAGGTCTCAATTTTTTTATCGACATCATGGACTCGACTCTCCATATCGGCCAGTTTTTCCTGGACCTCGAACAACTCTCTCTTCCATTTGGTCGTGGACTCATGTACCTCACGAAGCATTCGTGCCTGTACCTCCTGGTGATCCTTTTGTTCCTTTAGGAGGACGAAGATAGCGTTGAGGTCTACTCCTCGTGCAGCTGGAGCAGGTGATTCCGACGTACCAGGCGTCGAGTCTCCAGACCCAGACGTTTGGCTTCGCGTCGTCACTCCTTTTGGCTCGGTTTCTCGTGGCATTAACGGCATTTTCTATCCCACTTCTGACACCAAATGTTACGAGCGTGGGGTTCGTATTTGATAGAAAAACACGAATTAATCCACTAAATAAAACACTCACTTTATTACCCAAATTACGCACTTACAATTCACACGAACTGTACTTAAAATCCACTAATTAAAACACACACACTATTTCACATTATGCACTCACTATTCACACGAAGAGTCTCCGATTATCCTTGTACTAGCACTCGATCGCACTTAAAATGTAACTAACTCGCGCCGGCCGTCGGCGCCTTTTATATCCCGAGGAGCCGCTCTGGACACATTGTCCACACATATCGCGAATATTCTAGTAAGGACCAGCGTGCGGGCCGAGAACATTCGAGACCATATATGTCTCTCTCTAATGGTGCACTCTCTCTGTCACTTCCTTCTCGAATGTTCCGAGTATAGCTATCTCTTTCTAGTAGTGCTATCTCTGTCACACACTTCTCGAATGTTCCGAGTATAGCTATCTCTTTCTACTAGTGCTATCTCTGTCACTCCTACCGGATATTTTGCCATATAAATAAGGGGTCCTGAAAACGCCTGAAAACGGGTTTTCAGGGTATGGTATCATCTGATAGAGGGTGCCCTGAAACGGAATGAAAACTTGTTTCAGGCGCCTGAAAACGACGGCAACTTGGGTGAAATTTCGATCTTTAGATATGTGATAGTGTAACTTCTGAAACGGACTGAAATGACTTTTCAGCCTGCTGAAAACGCCTCTAAAGCACTGAAATTGACGTTCAAAGTTTTTGACCTAACCTACCGGCGTAACAATATCTAATGTTTTTGATAGCTTGTAAACGTCACGTTCAAGGACTTCAATTGTATGAACGTCCGATGCTGATGTGGATGAGCCTATGTCGTAAAGATCAGCGTGGGGACTTGCGCTACTAGAGATGCTATTGTTTTCTAGGTAGGTAGATGCGAAGAATTCGGCAAAAGCGCCACATATCTCCTCTCCGGTGTCATAGGTATGGACACCATGTGTCATAGAACGGGGGTATGCATTAGTCAGTTTCCTGTTCTTCATGTAGGCCCTGAAAACTCGTGGATTATTTTTTATTGAGTCTTCAACAGCTCTCATGTAGTTGGTGTAGCATTCTGATTCGATTGTTTTACAACGGTCTCTAAGTAGTACGAAAGTGTTTTGGTCTGCCAGGTTACCGTACGTTTTGTATTTTTTGTGATATTTGTATTTTTCTTTCAGACTTTTTGTCAGGGCTGATGTATACCAAGGCGGGTATTTGCCTTTCTTTATTTGTTTATGAGGAATATATTTATTTCTTAGCTTAATCAATGTGCTGTTGAAAAGGTGTACGGCGTCATCGACTGAGCCTGAAGAGAGAGTAACCTGCCAGTCCAGTTCATCTAGCTCTGAGCATAATGAATCATAGTCACCGTGATTGTAAAGATATTTCTGTCGACCTTTCGGTCTGAGTGTTTCGAACTTGATAAAGTGAGGTTTGATCATAAGTGGAGGATGATAATCGTCTACTTTACTCAGTGGCTCGAGGGATTTGGTCACATCCACGGTGTCATTAGCAAGAACAAGATCTAGGATTTTATGTTCATGATTTGGGATGGCATTAAATTGTTTTAGGTCGCACATCGTCATTAGATCGATTAGTTCAAGATGATTGTCAGTGCCGGAGTGAATAGGGGTTAAGTGATTGTTAACAAGATGGGGCGTCCAGGTGATGTTGCTCATGTTAAAATCGCCCAATAAGAGAATTTTGTCATCGGGGTTTTCGCATGACACTTGGGTGACTTGAGTTGCGTGGTTAGATAGCTGATCGCTAAATGTTAGGCCTAGGTTTTCTTTGCATAGGTATAGAGCGCCTATGTGGAGCCTAGTCTTATTACTTTTGTTAGTCTTAAATGTAATACTCACCCATAGATCTTCCGCGCTTGAGCACCAGTCTTTGCGTTCGACGACTTGGAGTTCAGACCGGACAGCTATGAGAACACCGCCACCCACGCTCTGTTTTGTGGCTTCATAATTGCGATCCCTTCTAAACACCGAATAGTCGCTACTAAATAATTCCGTGCTATTCACACTATCAAGCAGCCATGTCTCGGTTAACACTATCACGTGATAGTTAGAAAATAAGTCTGTGTTACGTCTAAAGTCTGTAGTTTTGGTACGCAATCCTCTAACATTTTGGTAATAAATGTTAAGCATTTATGCCCAACATAGCGGTACCACTGAAGGGTACCTAAATATGCTAGATAGGTTTACTGTGAGTATGACTATAGTTAGTAATCTGCAAAGGTAGTTTTCTGTTAGAGGATCGCATTTGTATTGAGCAGGCTTTGTGACGTAATTATAGGTAGATAGTGTGTAGCCGAGTTGTTTATTAATTTGTATTGTAGGCATGGTCGTCATGTAGTAGGCAGGAAGAGTATTACTAGCAGTTTCCGTCTGGTTGTTAATAATATAGGTGTAGCATAGTGTAGATAGGCTTTTATGTTTGTAAGTATTTAAACACATAAGGTGAAAGTCATGGGAAGTGTTTATCGCATCAGCTGTTCGTGGTTGGTGACTATTAGGTCTATTAAGGGTGATTGGTGAGCGTTTAATAGGTGTAAATTGTTTAGCGAGGTAGCGGGATGAGGCGGCGGCGGCGGCGGCGGAGGCCAGTATCGATAACAAAGCGGTTATGAGTGGTAAGATAGCATAGGCGTTGCCTAATGAGTTAGCCATTATATGTTTGCAGTACACTGCGGTTGAATTAACATTATTAGGCATGAAAGGCAACAGGTTCAATTGAGTATAGGTGTCGTCGTTGACAGGCTGGTGTCGAAGCAGTAATAATGTATGTGACGGCCAGATGGCATGATAAAAGTAAGTATCTATAATTAAGGTTTGTTTACTTGCAAATGGGTACATCAGTGGCAGATCCGTTGGGCATAACAATGGTAATTGAAGTGCTATTAGCACAATGACAAGAACAATACACATAAACACTGACTGTCAATTCACCATTTTCTGTATGTCGTCGTCGGAGTTGATGATGAGTATCTTGGAGGTTTCATTTTTTCTTGCATGGATCCTACCGTTTTTTGTCCAGACGAATTTCCAGCCGTGGAATTTTGTTGCTTCTTTAGTTTTTGTAAGGAGTTTCTTGTTTTCGGGCGTCAGGTGTTCATTTATATGGACCTTTGAGTCACATGCGAAGCCGACGCGTGATGCAGTCATGTCCTTGAATTTCTTTGCTGCAGCTAAGAAATCCTCCTTAATATAACGGTTCAAGAAGCACGCTATAATTGGCTTGCAGTTTGTGTAGGACCGTGTTCTAGTAATAAAGTTGATCTGTTCGCGTTGTATGGGCTGAGAGATCGTTTTGCTGATTGTGATAATGATGTCCAGTAGATTCTCTGAGTCCGACATTGGGATACCCTTTATTTCGATGTTGTTAAGTCGGTTCCATTGTTCCCTATCGCGTTTTTCAGTAGATATTAGGGCTATTTTTTCTTGAAGCTGATGGAGGTCTTGTTTACATTTCTCCGGGCGATTCTCAAGGTGGGTAAGCCGTTCTTCAATAACTTCAGTTTTATCGTGTAAGAGTGACACTTCGGTCGCAGTAGCAGCCAGGCTTTTTTCGAAAGTTTCCATGTTGGTCTTTATTTCAGCTACCGATGATACCAGGTGCGGAAGTGACTGCAGGGCTTGGTTAATCATGAAAATACCCTGACGTAGTTCTTGCAACGTTGATTCTATTGCAGGGGTTACAACCGCTTGAGTAACGTGGCTGGAGACGGTGTTTAGTGATGCCGAGGAAGACGAGTCCACTGGTGTTCCGGCGGAGACATTTGTACGGTTGGGGTCAAAGATCTTGCAAGGTTTGCAGAGTAAAGTGGCTAACCTCGCGCCGAGTTTACGGTAGTTAGATTCGGTTATTTGGGCACACTTAAAACAGTATACTTGTTTGCACTTGGAGCACTGTGCTCCATCGGTAAAGTTGATGTTACAAGTGGGACAGGTATTCATTTTTAGGTTAGGTTAGACGCGCTGCGTCGTACGCCGGGCGAATTGATATCGGTCGGGTGGGAGCGAGCTGTGATCTCGAGACACGCGTGAACCGTACGGCGCGACGGAGCGAACTGAATATGTATGTATCTATTGTGTTGTCCTGTTTGTTCTAGATACCAGAAACCCTGTGATTTGAATCAAAACATAGTTCATGTAATAAAGTAATAACTTGTCATTTCTGAAACTTGACATTGAAAGAATCATCAAACCGATGGAAGCTACTGTATAAGAAATTAAATAGTTTTCCCATCAGTCAGAATGTGAACAAACACGAGGACGAATCGTGTTTTTTATGATTCGTTTTTATTTTACGCCGGCAATGCTTTTGTATAACGTGAAAAATTACTTACACATCTTAAGATTTCGTTTGTGTGAAAAAAAAACCCCTGGCTGAAAAAAATTAAACTATTATGCCTGACGTTACCTGGCTTTAAGCCTAATATTGAGAGTAGCATACTTGACTTCCTTTCCGGTGCGACGAAATTAGCCCCAAATAGCTCACTTCCTGTTTAAAACTCCTAAAATACATGTCATATCCGTTTTGAACCTAGGCAACATTGCGCGCGTAAAGTTTCAGAAATGGCGGCAATTGTAGCCAGCGTTATTGTGCGCGCTCAATTTTCAGGTCATTGGCGTTTTGGATTTCTTTCCGTGCGCACGCATTTAACAAATTTGAAAATATTCCAAGTTACTTTTCGAAATATCCTTGGAATTTTGTTACGGTTAAAGTGTAAATTGTTCAGTGTAAAAGCAAAAAATAATCCGTTTAATAAAAACCGCGGTAGATAGCCCCGCGTAGTGAATCATCGAGGAGTGATCGCTACAGCAGTTCCACTTCCACGTCTCCGGAGAGGAGGAGCAGCCGGAGTAGAAGACTTCGGGGGAGTAAGAAAGAATTCAAGGATAATCTGGAAAAATCGTTCCAAGTTTCAGCTAGTAACATCTCGGCAATGCATGATCGTATGCTAAACAGATCGAGTGATGCAATGTTTAGTAACTCACACAATCTCGCAATAAGATATGTTTAATTCTGACATTGAATTTGTTAGGAATATCACTCCCTTTGATATAGGAGTGATATTTATAAGTAGCTATTTGTAACTACCCTCGAAAGTACAAACATTGCATTCATCCGAATCTCACGCCGAGAAAATCATAAGTAAATCCACTCCAATCAGATTAGGTATTTGCCGTTCGCATGAGATACAAATTTTTATTGTTCTGTGCTGGAGTTCAATGAACTCGAGTGCGCCAAGTCCTTAGATGGCAATCATACTTGGCGGGAACGTAGTGACCGCCCATGGTAGTACCACATGGTTTGATCAAGCAGAAGGAGGCGCAAAAAGGGATATTTTCGACGGTCATGTCTTGGCTTGTTGAGCACGAAGCAGATTCCGGCTACAGGGATAAGGTTTGTAATACAATCAACGAGATGTCTTCCGAGGGGGAATATAATAAAATCGATTCTATCAATTGCGAAATATTGACGTTGGACGAGTGGATCTCTACTCAATCTATACTCAATGCATTCACGACCATCGCGTAATGGTAACCTCGTGCAAGATTTTGCCCTCGGTGGATATTCCATAACTAATCCCAGTTTTACAGATTTTATGTCCGAGGAAGGAGAAACCTGGAGATTTTTCGTGAGTTTGACCTCCAGAGCGAGGCAAACAGAGGAGGCAAGCCCTTGTGCAAGGGCTCCCCGCAACTGTTAGCCCGCGCCCGCGCGCAGCGGTGTCGCGCCCCCGCCGCCCGGAGCCCGGCTAGCGCTCCGGGCCGCCAGCCTGCGCAAGGCTGGCGCGCGCGCGGAGGGGAAACAGGAGGCAAACGACGACACGGCGACTGCGTGCATTTTTGTGAGTTCGACCTCCAGAGCAAGGCGAGTAGAGAAGGTGAGCCCTTGCGCTGCTGGCTGCCCGCTACACTTAGCCCGCGCCCGCGCGCAGCGGTGACGCGCCCCCGCCGCCCGGAGCCGGCATACGGCGAGCGCTCCGGGCCGCCAGCCTGCGCAAGGCTGGTGCGTGCGCGGAGGGGAGGCAGGAGGCGAACGACGACGCGGCGACTACGAGCCGCAGCCAAATGTAGGTGCAGCAGCCCAGTCTGAGGGCCATAAGTACACCAATCAGCGCAGCTTGGCTACAGAGAAATTGAAATTCCCTCATGAAGTGACCTGTTGATCAATCTTCGATGGTAATATACCGCTGATACAGTTTCTGCAACTTAGTCCACCTGCAAGGTTTAAAGCGACATTGACATGCAGTTACGTCAACCGTTAGCGGTTATGCCGGTAGTGCCTGCGCGTAAGGGGACATGACGGTTCAATTAAACATCTTGCGCAAAGATGTAGATATCTGATGGCTGGTTGTCGTGCATTTCTAGTATCCCGGCGAAACTTGAGATCTAACTCAGTCTCTGCAACGTTTCCATCTGTGCAAGGTTCAAAGCGACATTTTCATACAGAAACATCGCTTGATGTTGGTAGAACGGGGCGGACAGAGTGGAGGCAAACAATTTTCTTACAGTTTTATTGCAACGTTTTACTCATTTACGTGATATCTTAACCCTTTTTAAACCAGTGACGAAGAAATATAAAATCAACACTATTTTATATTCCATTTATACTAATTACTTTATGTAACTTTCTTTGCTTCGAAATCAATCATTTCCATTTTAGCGCTGCTGCTTTTAATGGATTAAAAGGGAGTTCTAAACATTATGTATGTGGCTGGAGGACCGGCTATCTATATAATACAATACTCAAAGGGTAATCATAAACTGCTCTAATTGTGGTGTTGGACTTACCTTTAATATGTTAAACCATATTTTTAAAGAACTTTGAGTACCTACCTAGTTGATTTCCTCCAACCCCTAATATAACAACGCATTACAATCTAACAACAGAGCCGTCGTTTTTCAACCCGACTACTTTCATCAATCCGGCAGGATTTTTTTTTTTTTTTTTTTACTTTATTAGGAAAACTAACAGCTTATCACTAACACAATAAATTACACACATAGATACAGAAAGCCAACAAAAAGTTTTCACAGCTAGCAATATTTTGAGCAATTAGCACAGGTGAAAGAAAAGCGATACACGAAACACCAGACACGGTAACTATATCCAATAATAGAAGAAGGAAGATGGCACACCATTATAGTGGGTTATATCGGTAATGAGGCCTCAACCGAGTCACAAAACTTAGAGGTTAATACTTTACGGATAACGGAAATACTACTAGCGAACAAATCAATGTCTTCGTTTTCAATACAAAGGTCGTTGAAAGATCGTATAGCTCTGATAAAGTAAGAATTTAGTCTAAAGTTTGTGCGAGCCCAAGGAACAAACAATGACAGTCTTCGGCGAGACTGAGAACGTGAGGGGACGAGGAGATGAAGCTTAGCTAACAAGGCGGGACAGTCGACAAGGCTCTGGGCTATTTTCATCAGATAGGTGATGTCAGTTATGTATCGCCGTACATGCAATGGAAGTAAGTGGAGTTTGATGCATAATTGGTTATAGGGTAGTCTTGGAAGTTTAAATTTGAATTTAATATGTCGAATAAATTTCTTTTGAATGCTCTCTAACTTATTAATATATAATTTGTAACTAGGGTTCCAAACTTGTGAAGCATATTCGAGGTGGCTCCTGACAAATGCACAGTAGATAACTTTTACGGATTTAAGGCGACGCAGATTTTTGCAGGAACGAATAATAAACCCTAAGGCCTTGTAGGCTTTACTGGTAATTGAATTTATGTGCGTATCAAAGATAAGTTTGCTATCCATAATGACACCAAGGTCTCTAATTTCATGAAGTGTAAGTAAAGGTTTATTTTTTAATGAGTAATTGTTATTAAATACGTTGCGTTTACGAGTAAAGGACACAGTAAAGCATTTGGATACATTTAGGTCAAGTTTATTGTTGAGGCAGTAAATATCGAATTGCAGAAGGTCGTCTTGCAGTAATGCTGAGTCAATAGCATCGTTAACAGTTCTAAATATTTTAATGTCATCGGCAAAAAGTAAGAATTGAGAATTTTTAAAACAGTTGGAAATATCAAAAACGAAAATTATAAACAGTAACGGTGCTAGTAACGACCCTTGGGGAACCCCTGAGGGTATATTAGTCCAATTAGATTTATAGCCGTTCAGTACAACTGCCTGAGATCTGTTTTCAACGTATGATGAGAACCACCGAAATAAGTCACCCCTGATGCCAATTGCAAGTAACTTTTTCAATAGAAGGATATGATCTATTCGGTCGAAAGCCTTGCTATAATCAGTATAAATAGCATCCACTTGATCACCGTTATCTAACTGCTGGGTTATAAAATCATTAAACAGTAGTAGGTTTGAGTCTGTGGACCGTTTCTTAAGAAAACCATGCTGCTGGGGACAAAACGACGACTTTAATGCAGCATACACTTGGTTATAGACAATGCGTTCGAATATCTTTGCAATGAGACATAACTTAGAGATTGGCCGGTAATTATCCACTCTATTTTTTTGACCTTTTTTATGGATAGGGGTGATAAAAGCTGACTTCCAGATAGCAGGCACAACACCTTCAGCGATTGATCTTTTGAATATAAGAGATAGAGGCAGAGAGAGGCTATCAGCACATTTAACTAGGAAAACCGCGGGGAGTTCATCAGGACCGGCTGATTTCGTCAAGTCCAAGTTATTTAGCAGCTTTATAACTTCATTAGTCTCGATGACGATTGAGGCTAGATCAGCTACGACTGGCTCTGATGGTTCCTCGAACTGGGTGCATGATGTGGGATCTCTTTCAAGGAAATTTGATAGAAAATATTCGTTAAAAAGATTGCTGATGTCATCGCCCGAAGTAGAAGTAGTACCTAAATAGGTCGGCAATATGCCTACTTCACTGCTTCAGATAGTTATCATTGTAGCAGTCACCTTTCAGATTCACTATCCAAAGATATAGTCTGCTAATATTATTCAGACAGTTATCCACCAGGATATTGTCGGAGCCATATAGAGAAGTTATCTATATTACTTCTCGCAAATGACCTACGTGTCACTGGACCGCGCAGGTCTTCATTCACTAGGTAAGTGGCTGTAAGAATTCACTTTTCAGTATATTAGCCAAAAGGAGCTGACAGCCCTCGAGTCTCTCAGGACATTAGTATAATAAATTTGAGATTATATATCGTGATATTATTTTTTTCACATCTCTACTATTTATTTGGTTGATTCTCAATAGTCGCTTTACTTCGACATATCCCAAGCGAACAGCAAAGGCAGCTTTAACCAAGTCGACGAAATCGAGGTAATCTAAACATAATGTGTCTTGGATGTGGCCGGTGCGGCATACAGCCCACAAGCAGAGTTCCTTAATATTTCTACAACTGTTCCGTACAGTACCTACATAGTAAAGGAATAATAATTATAAAGTGAGAGCAATGTTGTATTGAATATCGGACTGATTTTGATTGATTTTGATTTTGATTTTTGATTTTGATTTCTGAGCATGATATACATTAGCATATTGAGTGTGGGATTGGGAGTGATTGGGGACCGTATGGGAAAAGGCGTGACGCTATGTTATGTTAGGACACCAACCTGGTATTTCTACCAGTGAACTGTTTTTCAAAACTTTTATCCATTACACATTATTATTTTAATGAATGTTATGACCACGCCGGATTATCCCAGTGAAGTATGTACTTTTATGGTTCAGTCCTAGGTAACATGGTTTCACATAATGTTGTCTACACATCTGCGGGTAATAATTAAAACGCGTTCAGATACTTGTATTAGGTATCTGATGAATGATAATTGAATACGATAAATACTAAACTTCCTTATCACTGTAAGCATTTACAAATATGCTTATTACGCGTAAACTTGTCTTTTTCACTATGCTTGCCCACTGTAGAAGCATCTTTAGTTTAGTCAGATAGCCACACTAGCTCCTGTAATAGAATCAGCCACATCTAGCTATTCTTCTCAGAAGCGATACGAAAAGGTATTTAGATTAATTGAGTAACTTTATTATTAAAGTCAGATTACAGACTAGTTCGCCAGTCTTTTGCAAAGACCAATCATATGTGGAAGTACATAATCAGTGGTAATGCATCCAGGAGGCGCACTCCCAATTCAAAATACATCAGCAATTGTAATTTGATTATACCTACTGCTAATCACTAATTTCATCCATGTTTTGTGTTTAAATCAGATTGGCCCTGTCTGTGCAAGGTACAAATTATAATAACTCATTTTCACATGTATTCGATTCGGCACGCCTACGTCTCTAGCTCCGAGTTTCGTAGATCAGGTGACCGACCTGATATCCTGACCTCACAACTGCAATCTTGGTAGTCGTCGAGGTGAATGGCGAGCTAGCAGCCAACCACCGAGCACCAATCTCGGTGAACTTGTACTTAAGTGCTGACTGAAGGGAAAACCTACTGTAAAGCTTTGCATATTCTTAGATTAATATAGATCAGATGAGTCTTAATAGCCAGAAACTAACTAACCAAGTCTAACCTAGCCAGCCCAAAACTCGGCTGGCCTCAAAAGATGACTTCATCAGACCTTTCTTAAGTCTGTGTTTGTTTCTATCTATTTGCCTTATTTTTGAGTTGCATTTGCGCAGCCTATCTTTGCATCACGTACACGATGATGCATACACATTCAGTATCATAATTTATATAAGGTTTCCATAAATGAACTCCTAGTCATATCACATTGGCGTTTTTAACTCAGCAGTCGATACCAAACACTACTCAATATTAGGTTTAAAGCCAGGTAACGTCAGGTATAATATAGCAATTTTACCTGAAAATAAAATTGTTATTATACATACTTACCTGGCTTTAAGCCTAGGTAAATAGCTGCCTGCTGTGCACATTACTGTGCATTGCATGATCGTGACACATTCTTAGACACGATAAGCTCTTTATTGAGTTGCCAATGACCTGAAAATTGAGCGCGCACAATAACGCTGGCTACAATTGCCGCCATTTCTGAAACTTTACGCGCGCAATGTTGCTGAGGTTCAAAACGGATATATCATGTATTTTAGGAGTTTTAAACAGGAAGTGAGCTATTTGGGGCTAATTTCGTCGCACCGGAAAGGAAGTCAAGTATGCTACTCTCAATATTAGGCTTAAAGCCAGGTAAGTATGTATAATAACAATTTTATTTTCAGGTAAAATTGCTATATTTCGCGCGGCGTACTCGCCTTCGCCTCGCTTTATTAAATACGAAAATGTTGCTTTATTTTGTACGAAACTTACTGATTTGGCTACTGTTATTGATTTATAGATAACTACTGTTGATAATGTACACTATAATAATATTATATTATGTTAAATACATTTTTTAAAAGACCGCAACTTGGAAAATTACTTAGAAATTTCACTCACTCCAAACAAAACTCTTGTTTTACACTGTATGTTTTATTACTCCTCAATGGTGTTGCTATTATAATAAAATAGCATAGACAGCCTTTCAATCGGAACGCACATTACTACAGTTTTTATACAAAATGGCAAAAAAAAACTGTTTTTGAACTAAACTGAATGACTCTAGGTGTTTGCATGTGTGTGTGCGTTGCCTTGTATCGTTTGTGTTGCCTCTAGAGTATAAGCGTGTGAAGTCTTGTGTGTGTAGTAACAGATCCGCAACACAACAACCTACCGGAGCTCTATTTTTGAATGACTCGCCTCGGAAGCGGGCGCTCTCCAACCGACACGATTGGTGGAGCTTAGTTACGTCGAGTGATATGAACCAATCGTTGCGCTTGGCGAGCGCTCGCCACGACGCGAGTGATTCAAAAATAGAGCTATCCCTCCTATGTGTAGTCACGGGTCATTTAAAATGATTCCGCACCTATGTACAGGGGTTTTATTTCAAACAGTCACAGACTATATCGATGCAAACAGTAGACTTTCTAGAGAAAGGACTAGCTGATTGTTTTGTTCAATAGTTCAATAGTATTTATTCATAAACAATAGTACAATTGTGTCTGAAATACATCGATTAAAACTAAAATATTATTTAAATGGTATAACAATTCTATACAAGTGAAATCATTATAAGCCAGAAATATAATAAAATGTAACTTAATTGAAATTAAATTAAATGATAGGTAGACAAACAAAATAACAAAACACTTTGACATGTCAAAATAAATTATTCAATACAAATACAAATCACATACCTGGCATAACAGTTATTAGTAATCATAAGTGAAGTACGTCTAATTAAACGTCAAAACTAAAATTAATCATGCGCATGTCACAATAAATAAATAAATTCATAAACACAAGGAATAAAATATCATGTCATAAATAAAAATTGTATAATTTTATTTTGATTGATTGCAGAATTCGTCAATACTGTATGGACTCATTTCCAATAAGAATTTTCTTAGCTTGTCCTTAAAACTGCTGTGCGTAACCATGAGCTTAAGCTCTGTCGGGAGCTGGTTAAATAACCTGAGTGACTGATAACCCGCTGAATGTCTTGCTACTTCTAACCTAGGTGCAGATACTATCGGAAAGTCCTTTCTACGCGAATTCTCTCGTGTATGTCTCTGTTCCTGGCTTTCTATTTTGTGAATATTCTTAACTAGAACATCCATCAGCACAAGCAAGTAAAGCGCCGGAACTGTCAGTATACCCAACCTGATGAAGTGCGGCCTGCACGATTCCGTCTGTTGGATACGAGCTATCGTGCGGATTGCCCTTTTTTGTAACACGAATGCTTTTAAAATATTATATTCATAGCTATTTCCCCACAACTTGATGCTATAGCGCAACTTGGACTCAACCAGAGCATAATAAACCATTTTCAGGTGTCCTTCAGTTACTACGTCCCTAAGACTTCTCAGGGCATAGCACGCTGAGCCAATACTACCTTCCAGGGCAGTAAGTTCGGGCTTCCAGTTGAGAGAGGCATCAATATTAACCCCCAAAAACCTAACTACATTGACTGTCGCCACTGCGTCCCCGTTTAGGGTAGCCTTTATTATATCTTATTAGGTTATTATAACATATTATTAGGACGACTGACGAAATCCCCGTGCACACTAAGACATACAGATACCCCCAAATTCACAAAAAGGAAGTTCAATCTCAGATTCAAAAAATGTTAGACCAGGGTATGATCAGACCCTCAAATTCCGCATGGAGTGCCCCTATTTGGATAGTACCAAAAAAGGTAGACGCCTCCGGCAAAACCAAGTGGAGACTAGTAGTTGACTTTAGAAAACTTAACGAAAAGACAATAGACGATAGATACCCCCTTCTCAACATAACCGACATCCTAGACAAGTTAGGAAATTGCCAGTACTTTTCTTGCCTAGACATGGCTAGCGGATTTTATCAATTGGAGACCCACCCTGATAGTATTCATAAAACCGCGTTCAACGTAAATTGTGCCCCCGGACAATTCGAATTTTTACGCATGCCTATGGGACTAAAGAACTCTCCCTCAACATTCCAGCGCGTAATGGACAACGTGCTTGGAGGCCTTCAAAATGTCATTTGCGTGGTGTACTTGGATGACGTTTTAGTATTTTCAACGTCATTACAGGAACATATCGTAAATCTGCGTAATATATTCCAGAGATTGCGAGAATCTAACTTCAAAATCCAGATGGACAAATCTGAATTTTTGAAGCATGAAACTCCCTACTTAGGTCACATTATCACCCCCGACGGAGTCAAGCCCAACCCTGATAAAATTGCAGCAATCAAAAACTACCCCATCCCCAGAACCCCGAAGCAGATAAAAGGTTTTCTAGGATTGTTAGGCTACTACAGACGATTTATAACAGAATTTGCTAAACTGACAAAACCTATGACAGTGTGCTTGAAAAAAGGTGCTAAAATAAACCTTACCCCCGACTACATAAAGTGCTTTGAACACTTTAAAACTCTATTGACGAATGACCCTATATTACGTTACCCCGACTTTACAAAAGACTTCATTTTGACAACTGACGCTTCGAACTTCGCCCTTGGTGCGATTCTCTCACAAGGACCGATAGGTACAGACCGACCCGTAGCATATGCGTCTAGGACCCTAAATAGTAGCGAAATTAACTACTCTACTATTGAGAAAGAGATGCTTGCAATCGTATGGGCTACCAAGTATTTCAGACCATACCTTTTTGGACGGAAGTTCAAAATAGTAACTGACCACCAGCCCCTTCAATGGCTTATGAATTTAAAGGAGCCAAACTCTCGCCTCACCAGGTGGAGACTTCTTCTTCGGATACCCGCACCGAGCATGTAAACATTGAGCTCCGATATTATTTTAAATTAAAATTAGCAATTAAGTGTTTGACAAGTATAAAACAGTGAATTTCAGAAGACAATGGTACAATAGTGATGTGTTAGTGTTATCAACTTATATAACACAATATACACGGTGTAAAAGTGAAATATATAAATGTGAACTGAATATATCTAAATGACAATAGTGACAATAAATAGAACTATAAATTAGTATCATTACCAACTACAGAGAAAGTGATCAAAATATAACAACAGTAACTTAGTAATTACGCTGTTAAAACGATCTAACATAATTCGATAACGGGACTTTAACGTACGTTTGGACAACAACGACATCTACCTAGAGGACTTGTTACGCCAGAATAACATAGTAGTGTAGTGTCTCAAACTCTCAGTGCTAGGTGAATCTGGGTCAAAAAGTTGGCACTACATATCAACAGATGTCGCTAGCCCTGCGCAAAAATTGATGTGCCTCGATACGGCTGACGGAAACGAAACCACTAATTCACACGCTGAAGTAACTGCGCTCGTGGCGTGTAGTAAACGACGGCGGCTTTACAAACCGGAGGTCAACATATCAAATCCAAAGACTACTAAAACTTTTTATATTTTTTTTTTCTCTCTTTTCTTTTTGCCCTCATCTTACTAATTAAAAATGCAATCAGATAACTCCCGCCAAAACGTAACATTGAGAAAGGGAAGTAGAAATCGTCGACACTCACATGAAGAAACTCTGATCGCATTAAATATTTCAGACGTCTCTGCCAATCCTCCGCTGAGTCTACCAGATCTATCGGATCAACTATGTGAATCAACAGAAGAATTTCAGGAATTAAAAAATAGAATTCTTATATTAGAGACGCAACTAGAAAGTGCACATATTGAAATTGACTCATTGTCGACAGAGAACAATTTATTAAAAAAACAACTACTAGATCGTCAGAAGAAAACCAATTTGCTGAAAAGGATTTGTTCTGAAACGCCTACCAAATATAGAACCCCAAGATCAAGCCACAGGAAAAGAGAACTCACACCGAAACGCCTTATAATTGGTAATACATGGACACCAGGTGGACGAGACTACGAGGAACAACAAAAATGTGAAGATGGAACAGATTTTACAGATCATCTACAAAACCGCTCAGAAACAGCAAAAATAGAAGAAATAGACCTAAAAACCAAACAACATGAAGAACAAAAATCGAGACAAGAGTATGAAATTAAACCTAATCAAGATGAAAACCTAAATTTAAAACGAAGTGATAACCTAAAAAGTACAGAAACCCCAAGGACCAATGGGAAGCACAGGGTTATGCTGTTTGCAGATGAAAGAGGACATGGTATCAGAGAATCTATTCAAGATCTTCTGGGACAGGATTTCACCGTTACATCACTGATAAAGACAAATGCAACATCCGATCAGGTAGTATCTTCCTGTTTGGAGATATGTAGGGACTATACCGAAGAAGATTATGTAGTATTTCTTCTAGGTACAAATGACAAAAACCCTATCAAAATGCAGTCGCATCTGTACCACATCATGAGTTTATTAAGGACAAATGTTTTACTTGGTACAATCTGTTGGACTAGGTTTCTTAATGAGAAAATGATGAACAAAATGTTCAAATTCTTGTGCACCCAATTTGACCATGCGACCTTTGTAGACTTAACACAACAAGAAAACAATGTAGGTGGTATGACTAGAATCCCTAGACGATTAACTATAAGTAGACAGATTTTAAGGGAAATATTGCGTATAACTAATAAAACAAATCATAGGAGCTTTTTAATAAAATCCAAACAGAACAAACAAAGTGTTACACCACATCTGCATGCGGGGAACATACCAATTAGTAGCCCAATATACAACAATAATTCCTGCTCCCACCAGCCAGCCATTTTGCAAAAGGGCACCATTCCTTACTTCTTTCAGAGAAACACTCAGAAGAAAGCCGTTGTAGATCACAAAATAGTAATCACACAATCAGATCTACCCAAAATGGGCACCATTCCATATTATTTTACAAATAAGACGAAAGCCAGCCTCACACCAAATAACACACAGTTTTTTCGTTCCTAACATCGAGAAATCAGATAAATGTATAGGTATACCCTCTACAAGTACCCTTTCCACTGATAGAAAAGCTAGTAATATGGCAAAAATTAACATTTTTCATCAAAATGTGTGTGGAATCACCAAAAAAAAGGATGAATTAGAGATGTACATAGATAGTTTTCAAGAAAATTGTCATTACATCGGTATTACTGAACACTTTCTAAACGAACACATGGCTTCATTATTTCAAATAGAAAATTATAAGATAGCTGCTTATAATACTAGAGTATCAATGAAACGGGGTGGTTCACTTATTTTAGGACATGCGCAAAAAGGTTATGACGAAATAGCAATTTGTAAGAAACTGTGTAAAGATAAGTGTTTCGAGGTATGTGGTATCAGAGATAAAGATACAAATTTGTGTATTATCTGTTGCTATCGAAATCCGGACTATGACACGTACGATGAGTTCATGGTGTGCCTAGAAAAGCTTTTAGAGCATCATTTCACAAAAACCTGTATAATTTGTGGGGATTTCAACATGGACACCCTTAGTGATAATAATAGACTCAACAAATTTTTGGCCATGTTGAAATGCTACAATTATAGATATTTGATAGATACACCAACCTTTATCAGAAATGGTGCTCGCGCATCATGCCTCGACAACTTTCTGACAAATGTGCCGGAAGAGTATATTGAAGGTACGGATGTGGATCATAACGGTATTTCAGATGGTCATGCAGCAATCTTTTGTAACCTTAAACTGCCGAATCTAAGTTTAGCACACAAGGAAAACCATACTCTCCTAATAGAACGCAGACAGTATTCAGAAAGCAATAATGAACGGTTTAGATCCGAAGTTATAAGAGGAAACCTAAATGACAAAGGAATAAATGGTTTTATTTCAAGTTTTGGTAAAATTTTCCATATTTGCTTTGTAAAAAAGAAGAAAAAGATAGCGTTAGAAAAGTCAGGCAAAATTAAATGGCTTACACCAGGCCTAAAAGTCTCAAGTAAAATGAAGAGGGTTTTAGCCAATATGAATAGCTGTAACGAGAGTATCAAGCATTACCGCAGTGAGTATATTAGGATATACAGGAGAGTACTAACACAAGCCAAAAAGCTTGCAGTTCGGTCGGAACTAAATAAAGCAAAATGCTCTATCAAAGCGTTAACGTACTGCATCAGAGCCTGGGGTGGTGCCTATAAAACCCACCTTCTGAACCTTGAAAGAGCCCAGAGATATGTACTAAAAATTATGATAAATAAACCACGAAGATACCCTACTATTAAAGTATATAATGAGTCCCAAATACTTTCAGTACGCCAATCCTACATCAAAGCAATTGTACTTCATCAACATCAAAATTCCTCAACCAGTTCCACCAATCTAATAAAAAAGAAAAATAGACGCCTTATGCATAAAATATTCCAAATCCCTTTTATACGAACTTCATTTGCCAAAAGGTTTATTAACTACATTGGGCCAACTATTTACAATAAGATAAACAAAATAATCAATATTCATTGCTTGAACAAATTTACTTGCATTAGAATACTAAAAAAATATTTACAAGAACTGGACTATGATCAGACCGAAAAGCTACTAAGCCCATAAAATTGTGTTACCTACATTGTCTAAACAACTATTAACTAATCATACTTTATGTCGCTTCTACTACAGCATAGGTCTCTGGCTACAGTTTTTTCCATAACCTGTGACCAGTGTATGTTGGCCTTCACCATGTACCCAGTACATGGTGAAGGCGGACTGGGTCAATTAGTATTGGACTCTTGACCATTCTTTATTGACCAGTGCGGATTGATCCTAGCACTAAGCCTGAACATAGGGATAGCCCGGCCACCATACAGTGGTTGTTAACTTGCTATGCTTTCTGTTACCATGCCAAACTTTTATTAATTCTAACCTACCCTACATTACCGTGACCATACAATTTCGCTTTACAAAGTAAGTTTCTGTGCTGATAAGTAATAATATTACATTTGCTATCTTGAAACAATACATTATCGAGAATCTAAATAAAATAAGAATATCTATGTATCTAAGTATAGTTAAATATTATATTCATTTAATTTTAATAGTTAAATAAATATTTATGTAAGTTTATAATAATATAATATATATATTTAAGTATGTCTATTATAATATAATGGTGTTATTAATATAATAATTACTCATATACATATAATATTATATCAGATATATTTAATATAATACTTGTAGTAAGATACTTAAAAAGTGAGCCATAATTGTCTAGGCTTGTCTTTTAATTTAATCTAGTAGGCATTAGGTACTTGTTTTGTTAAGTGCATTACATAGACTGTGACAACATAATTTTTAATTAAGTTCATCCAGAACGGAAACACTAAACCCCAAGATACAATTAATATTAGTTTGGGGTTTAGAATTTACAAAAGTTTTTGTAATTATGTTTCTTTTGGCTCAATCAATACATTTTGATTTGATTTGATTTGAAAGCCTTGTGGAAAGTAGTGAACAAACACAGAAATAAGAAAACAATCTCGGTTACAGAAAAGTTATTGCTAAAAGTAAATGACAAAATAATTCACAAACCAATCGAAATAGTAGACGTCTTCGCAGACCAATTTGAGGTTAAATCCGTAGGAATTATAAATGGTTCTCAGCAAGCAGTAGATCTGCTAAAAATTAACTGCCCGAGAGTCACAGGCGAGATGGACTTTAGACAGACGTGTATAACTGAAATCAAAAAGATAGTCCAACTTTTTGAAAGCAAGCCATCATGCGGTTACGATGACATGCCAATCACAGTTATCAAAAACAACATTGATATTTTAGCAGAGCCACTTACAATTTTCTTTAATAACTGTTTAAATATGGCAATTTTCCCAGATCAATTTAAGATCGCCCGTGTATTGCCAGTTCATAAAAAAGGAACAAAAGAAAATCCGTCCCACTACAGACCTATTTCATTATTGCCAGTCCTATCGAAGATATTTGAGAAAATTATCAAGGCAAGATTTCTAGCGCACTTGGTAAATTATAAAATACTTAGTGACAGACAGTTCGGTTATCGGAGAGGTTTGGGTACATCTGATGCTATTGATACATTGGTAGATGACGTTGTAGGTAAACTAGACGAGAAAATGAAAGTTGCTGCACTTTTTCTAGACTTGAGCTCGGCGTTTGATTTTGTTGACCATGACATTTTAATAGATAAGCTGGAACATTATGGTGTAAGAGGGAAATGCCTGAATTTAATGAAATCTTACCTTCAAAATAGGAAGCAGTTTGTTGAACTGTGCTCGACTGATAGTGGATGTCAAATGATAAACAGGTCCAGATTAGTTCATCTGACTAGAGGAGTGCCGCAGGGTTCTATTTTGGGCCCAATCTTCTTTATTGTTTTCACTAACGACCTGTTTGAGTATATTGGTAGGGAAATACCTGATAGTCAACTTGTAGTTTATGCGGATGACACAAATGCTGTCGTTTCAGACAAGGATATAACATCACTCGAATCTAAAGTTAATGTTATTCTAAAACTGTTTGATTCCTGGTTTACCAACAATAACCTGAAAATCAACACCACTAAAACTAATCTACTCTTATTCAAGACCACCGCACGAAATAATGATCCTTCTTCTTTGTGGGATTTATCAATAAAATAACACGGCCACGATAAAAATATTTAATTATTATTATTTATGAATTGCGTCTTAAAATAAAACGTAGTTATTAGTAAAACTTAAATGAAACTAATTCAACACATAATATTCTGCGCCCTCGTCCAGAGTTAGTCCTCTCACATATAGTTCCATTGCGGTCCGATAAAACACGCAAAGACCCTTGGGGGTCATTACCACCTGTTCAGGCTTCTCGGCACCCGATGACCTCGCAGGGGCCCATAGCTACGAGGTAGCGTAGCTATCAGGTGTCAAGAAGTGAGAACGTCGGCGCTTCACCGAGCTAAAGTAAATAGATTCTATCTGACCTGGTCTGTGCTTCGTTCCCGTCAAACTCCTGTCTCTCTGCAAGGCCTGGGTGCACCCTAGGCTCTTCTTGGTAGACAGGTTCTTCAGCCAACCAGGTATGGCTGGCAGGCCAGCTTCGACCGCACAATTTACGTAAATACGTACAGTATCTGGTTCGGAGAACCACAATACACTCAGCTATAAGACAATCCTGAGGGGAGCCCGAATACAACTCCAGATGGCTTACGATTTAATTTTAATTGCCCAAAATCAATACACGTCACATAACGGGGGCTTTTCGTCAGTCAGTTGTCAAAAATCTGCTCTGTGGCAGCTCCGTCAAATTCAAAATGGCCGTTCCGGAACCATAGATCGAGTATCGATTTTGAATCGAACACCACCTCTATGGCAACAAAAATTACAATTCAAATAATTATAACACTCAAGAAACGACACACTAGGCCACCAGTGGGAGCAATGGCAAATATAGCCCCCATTAGAAACATAAAATGTCGGCATATTGTGACTTTTTGAAATCAATTACTTTTTTGCGATTTGAATGTATACAATGTAATAGTAATGCTGCCAGTGTAATGGACACGTTTGGTGCGGGCGTTTCTTGGGGCGGTTTATTTTCATAGATGTGGATTTTGTTTCTTAAGTTTAGTTACTAGTTATTTTATAGAAATTTGGAAACTAGAAACTAAAAAATAAAATTTGTACTAGACTAAAAACCTAAATAAAGTAAATCAAACTACGTTTTTATAAATGTACATTTATAAGAACACTGCAGTAAAATCACGTAAAACTAATACCGTATTTGAAATCTTCATAAAATTTCCATCAAAATTTTACTTGAAAAGGAATTAGCAGTTACTAGATAAAAATTCTACTTCCACATTACTTGAAAAGGAATTAGCAGTTACTAGATAAAAAATAAAGAAACATGAAAAGCTTTACCGTTATGTTAGATGTCACTTTGAACGACGATGATTCAATAATATCTTCGTTATTTGGTTATCTGCATGGAGTCATTTTAAATGAAAATACATACCTAAATTTGATGAAATTTTACTTAACTTTACTACGAAAATCTTCCAAAAACTTGATTATCAACTTCACTGCTCACTCGCGTCGGTAACGGTGAGTGACCGAACTATAAATGAGTTCTAGTAACCATTCCTTTGAACTCATTCATGAATTGACGTTTGTCTATAGTCAGTTGACTAATCAGGCAGGCTATTGTTTTAAATATATTTTAGACTTCTTGTGCGAAGAATGCCGTTGTATTGGGCGGTCCTGAACATTTTCATAATTTCAGCTCAGATATATGTTCTTTATCAAAAACCCATCTTTATAAATCCTGGAACGATTCCTGGCAAGATAGCCGTCAGGTCAAAGGTAGATATTATGGAGATATCGAGAATTTAGTCCCGCCGAAACCCTGGTTTTTCAAATACCGCGTCGCGGATAAACGCACTGTTGAGATGTACAGCACTAGCTGCGTGTCTCCACACTAGTAATGTTGACTGGTTGCTATGGTTACATTCTCTTGTTATGTAGATTGTGTCGTGGTAATGTTTCTATGAATATAATATGGCTTGTGATAAATAACAGTTTGCTAATTCTTCTACATAAAACCTCAACATGGTAGCAGATCGCGTGCAGTAAGTAAATAAAAATATATTGGGTTGCGATCCACGAAAAATAATATCGGCGAAATTTATAAGAAAGAAAGATGACAGCTGCGGGGTCTCTCTTGCCGATTTTGATTGAAAATTCAAATTTCAGTCATTGGAAATTTAGACTGAAATTACTGCTGGAAGAAAAGCAATGTATTGTTAAAAGAGATACCGACAGATAAAGATGCTCTAGTATTATTTTTGAAAGATGACTCACGAGCTAAATCAATTTTGGTACAATGTCTGAGCGACAAATATATTGACATTGTAAAAAATGCGAATACGACCAAAGGAATGTTAACGTCATTAGAGGCAATATTTGAACGGAAAACAGTCTGTAACAAATTTTATTTAAAACGGAAGCTCATAACAATGCGGTATGACAATGAAAGTAATTTACAACAATATTTCCTAAGATTTGACGGAATTCTTAGTGAATTAGCGGCAATCAACGTAAACGTCGATGTAGAAGACCAAATTTGCTATCTGCTGTCTTCTCTTCCAAAGATATAAGATCAAGTAATTACATCAATAGAGACTATGGCTTCCGAGAAACAGCTAAACATAGAATTTGTTAAAGCAAGACTACTGGATATGGAGACAAAGTTAAAAATGGACGGAAATAGTGAAAGTTATGAGAATAACGCCTTCCTCACGTGCCACTCCTGCGGGAAACGTGGACACAACTCGTTCGAATGCAGAGGATCAGGACGACCGAGTAGAGGACGGTCATTGACACGAGGACGGAGCTACCAAAGGGCGCGTGGACGCTCATTTAGAGGAAATTCAGGTGCACGACATGCAACGTATCAACATGCTTCAGCAGCAGGCACAGAAGACGAAGAAATAGGTTTCTTTGCTAGTGATATTATTGCTAATGTGGGTGAGTGTGGTAGCATAGAACTAATTGTAGACTCGGGATGTACAGAGCATTTAATAAATGAAAAATATGAAAATTATATGACGGATATTACGTACTTAGATAAAAATGTAAAAATATTCGTAGCTAACGGCCAATGTATTACAACTAATAAAAGAGGTAAACTTAATATAAAATACCAAAATACTAAGATCAATATTGATGCTCTAATTGTGAAAGATGTTTCATACAATTTGTTATCAGTGAAAAAGATTGTCGAGGCAGGTTTTAACGTAAACTTTAATAAAAACAATGTTAAAATATTTAATAAAAAGACATATTTATGCGGCAACGTGCATGGAAAGTTGTATAAGTTACAAGCAGAATTATGTAAGTACGAAGTCTGTAATGTTACTGATGCAGCAGATCTATGGCATAAACGTTTAGGTCATTTGAATAGGAAAAGCCTACATATATTAAACTTACCTGTATCTGATAGAATTTGCAGTCCTTGTATGGAGGGTAAAGCCACCAGAAGCCCATTCACGCCTGTCCCAAAGCCTAGAACGAGTATGATAGCCGAGATGCTTCACACAGACATGCTGGACCTATCAGACAACCAGGACCTAATGGTGAGAAATATTTTATGACAATTATTGACGATTTCTCTCATTTTTGCGTAGTATATCCCCTGAAGAGCAAATCTGAAGCAACAGAACGACTGATGAACTATATATTAAGAATTGAAAACGAAACGGGGAATAAAGTAAAAAAAATTAGATGCGATAATGGTGGAGAGTACACTGCCAATAGTTTGAAACTTCTATGCAGAAATAGAGGGATTACTTTAGAATATACATTACCGTACACGCCACAACTTAATGGCATATCAGAACGGATGAACCGCACATTATGCGACAAAACGAGGACTCTATTTGCGGAAACCGATTTGCCAAAACATCTATGGTGCGAAGCGATACAATGTGCAGTTTACCAATTGAACAGATCGCCATCATGGGCCATATGCTTCAAGACACCCAGCGAAATATTTTTTGGTAAAAACGACCTATCGAGATTGAGAGTATTTGGTTCCAAAGCTTGGGCTACTATAGTACCCAAACCGGACAAGTTAGCCAAGAGAGCAAAACAAACAAGAATGGTAGGTTATGGAACTGTTGGTTACAGATTATGGGATTCAGAAGAAGATAAGATAATTATTTCCAGAGATGTAAGATTTGATGAAAGCGACATTAAGTTCAAAAATAACGAAGAAATGAAACAAGTAAGGTATATTCAAGACAAAGAAGAAGAAATCAATACAGAAAAGAAAGATGCAGATGAAGTATAGTAGAAGATGAATATGAATTTAAAGATGCAGAAATGAACAATGACCAAACTGAAGAAGAACCAACCAGACCCAAAAGAACAATAAAACCTCCTGCTTATCTTAAAGATTACGCGACAAATGTAGAAAACATAAATGAAACTAACATTGTTATATGCCTTAGTGCAAATGCACCAGAAACTTTCGAAGAAGCTGTTAAAGAACCAGAATGGAAAAACGCAATTAATAAAGAATTAGATGCACTCCAAAGATTACAAACTTGGGAAGAACAAGAAATACCCGATGGAAGAAAGCTCATAGATACAAAATAGATATTTAAGCATAAAGAAGATGGAACAAAAAAGGCAAGACTGGTAGCCATAGGCTTCCAACAAAAGAAAGAAGATATTTTCGACAGCATTTATGCACCCGTTGCTAGACATTCTACAATAAGAATGATCTTATCAAAAGCTGTACAAGATGATTTAAAGATTATTCAACTGGACATTCCTACTGCATTCCTAAATGGAAAATTGAAGTCTGATGTATTTATCAAAATTCCTCAAGGACTAGAAATAAAAAATAATAATACAGCATTAAAACTAAAGAGAGCATTGTATGGATTGGTTGAATCACCAAAGTGTTGGAATGAAACACTTGACGAATTTGCGAAAGCTAATGGATTCCAAAGATCAGAATATGATTACTGTTTGTATTACAAAGAAGATTGCTGGATGCTGATTTATGTTGACGATATCCTGATCACTGGAAACGGGGAAGATACTATTACAGCACTTAAGGAGGAGTTTAACGCAAAATGTATGGGCGAAATTAAGTACTTTCTTGGAATGGAAGTTAAAAGAAATAAAGATACCTTAGAACTTAAACAAACTATGATTGAAAAGATATTGACTAAATTCAAAATGGATGAATGTAACGGAATTAAAACTCCCATGGAAATAAATTACAATATAGAAATAAAGGACGATACAAAAGTTTTAGATGTACCATATCGAGAACCAATAGGAAGTCTAATTTATCTTACTGTTACAACAAGACCGGATTTAACATTTGCAGTATCATATCTGAGCAGATTATTAGATAAACCGAACGAAGAATTATGGAAAGCTGGAAAAAGAGAAGTACGTTATTTAAAAGAAACGAAGGAAAAAGGATTGTTATTTAAAAAGACAAATGACAATAATTTATACGGATTTTCTGATGCCGATTGGGCTGGAGATAGAAGCGACAGAAAAAGTGTTAGCGGTGGTATTATCCTACAAGGGCAAAACCCCATTGCTTGGTTTTCAAAGAAGCAACAATGTGTAGCTTTATCGTCTGCCGAAAGCGAGTACATAGCTGCCGCATCATTAGCACAGGAAATCGTTAATTTAAAAGGCATATGTAAACACTTAAATTGTGATGTAAATGCCGTGTTACTTGTTGACAACAAAAGTGCGATATCAATGGCCAAGAATTACGAGAATTCTAAGCGTACAAAACACATTGATATACGGGTTCACTATTTAAAAGACTTGGTTGTCAATAAGGTGATCAGTATAGAACATATTTGTACCAATGAAAATTTAGCGGATGTTATGACTAAAAGTTTGAGCACAGAGAAGTTTTATAAATGCATTGATAAGTTCTTGTGCTAATTCTTAGTTGGTTAGTTTACTGTTTGTTTAGTTAAGTTAGATATAGTTGTGTATTAAATAATAACTGTAAACCATGTTATCATTTAGGAGGAGTGTTGAGATGTACAGCACTAGCTGCGTGTCTCCACACTTGTAATGTCGACTGGTTGCTATGGTTACATTCTCTTGTTATGTAGATTGTGTCGTGGTAATGTTTCTATGAATATAATATGGCTTGTGATAAATAACAGTTTGCTTATTCTTCTACATAAAACCTCAACACGCACAATCTCTACGATTTGTCGACTCCGTTTGGGTCATGCCTGCACTCCTCATCTTGCTAAAATAAGGGTCAGGGACAACTCGCTTTGTGAGTGTGGTCTTGCGGAGAGTTCTGCTGACCACATCTTTTTTGAATGTAGCAATCTTAAATTTTCTTTATACAATTATCTTCCGCCGTACGTTCCTAGACCTACCAATTTGAAAACCCTATTATCATGTGTCAATTCTCCATTCATCCAAATCTTGTGCAATTTCATTAATGTAAATAACATCAAACTTTATCTCTACGTACCTAGTTGTATTTGTTGTAGTCTTACTAAACTAACATTATTGAATATTTATGTATCTATTGTGTTGTCCTGTTTGTTCTAGATACCGGAAACCCTGTGATTTGAATCAAAACATAGTTCATGTAATAAAGTAATAACGTGTCATTTATGAAAATTGACATTGGCAGAATCATCAAACCGATGGAAGCCACTAATAAAGTAGAAAATCAATAAAAATGTGGCTTAGTCAGTAGGGACATGGATCCGTGACTACACAGACGAGGTACCCCGCCCCCGCGCGGATCCGCGACAACGCAGACCAGCAGAATCGTCTTTCAGAAATCACGATACGATGTACCAAGTGTAAACATCTATTCGGATATTCATCTATTGACGAATCGTATGAAACACGATTCCACATGCAATGTGAACGTCCATCCGTCATGATGTGTAGTGTTTTTTGACGAATCGTCAATGACGGAGCCCATGTGAATGAGCCCTAAGCCACCTAAAACCTTTAGCATTTCGGCAGCATAGGTACATCGTGAGTTTTCTACAGTTTTACAATTGATACTATTTGGTACCTGGGCTGAATATACGTAACATCATTTTATAGTGAAGAGTTATTTTTAAGTGACTGCTGAATTTTCTGGAATGTATTTGTCGTAACGAATGTTCAATAGTGCCATTGAATTTTTCTTTCAGAAACAACCAGCCAAAGTAACCGTTCAAAAGTTTTCATTAAGTGAAATGTCGATGGGTTTCAAACTTTATGTAAAAAAGTAATTATACATCTATTACTCAAAATTTTCAACTAAGTTTCTTGAAATTGGCTAAAATTTTATAAAATAAAGTGTTATTTATATTTCCTATTGCATGCGGCAATGTCACTATTGGTTGTATGTGCCAAGTTAAACTTTAGTACCAAGTGATATTATAACGTATTATTTAATAATAAATAAGTTATGGTTTTTATGTTATTTTAAATAATAAGTAAAATGTATTTTTTAATAATACGGTATTTGACAAGATGCTCCAATAATAGTAGATAGTTTATGATACTGTTGCATAATAAGGGTTCTTATAACTCGAGTGTGTTTTAAAAAAACAGCCATAGGCGAGTTTTTTTATAGTATCACACGAGTGTTATAAGACCAAGTTATGTACAGTGGCATACACTACTTACATACATACAGCATACAATACTATAATACATAAAATAATATTGCAAATAAAACGCTGAATATAATAAGAAATTTATTTTTACTTGTAATAATTTTATTGATGTTCTGAATATTACAATTATGAAATTGAATTTGAACCGGACAGGAAGCGTTATTGGAGGTACTCGGACAGGGTATGTTAATGTTGACCTCATTCTGTTATTTTCAATACTGTTAAGTATTGAATTGGATACAGCGATCTTATTAGTCATTGAATCATCTATATAGGCTTCTGAAACTGTCGTTGACTTCCAACACCACCGTGTCGCTTAAGTGCCGTTATATCTCCACCAGCGTTAACTAGGAAGGTCGCAGATGTTCGGCGAAAGCAGTGTCCTGTGTACAATTCGGGGTTGGTAAGTTGAAGATAGCTGGTAATAACTTTGCCTAAAGCTCCAAATTTGTTAATGCCAACTCTCTGTGTCGTGCATTTTCCGACAATATAGTTTAAAAAAAACTGGGATTGCTGCACTCAGTTGGTCGTAGCTCTATGTATTTTTTGCATAATATTTCCCAGTAATGGTAAAAGAGCGGTCTATCTTGGTTTTAGTTTTACTTATTTTGATCAATAGTGCAGTTGCGAAGACTTCAACATCTTTGAATTGTATGTTGTATATCATGCATATTGACATGTAATGAAATTTATGAATAAACATCTTTTATCTTCTAACTCTTGTCGTCTACAAGCACCCATTATGAATGAATGAATGAATGAATGAATGGTGCTTCTCCAGCCAGGGTTCTAAACCTGTTCCGGTCTTTCGGCCGGCATACCAGAGAGCACGAGTTTTGAGGGGGGGCGGAATGACCTGCTCGATAGGAGGGGAAGGAGCGTGAATTCAATCGACCGACTCTTCAGCCTGAAGCCAATATAGGATATGTGGAATGGGGAGGATATAGGATTTGGAGAGCAGCTGTTGTTTTCTTCAAGTTCATGTTTTCCTTCTATTTTCAGGTATTGTTATAGGTTGAGTTTCCTGTCCTGTCGTGTTCGTTTGGGTTATCCGGTAAGGTCTCCGTTTCGCTTTCGCTGTCTGTTTCTGGAATATGGTATATTTGGCTCGATGCCTTTCTGACTTCGTCCCTGTTGTGTGCTGATTCTGTCCAGTAACTGTGTTCTTTACCGTAGTATTTGATGTCATGCTTAAGGGAATCTTTCCATGTGTAAATGGGTCGGCCAACTTTCTTCTTCTTTGCTTCGTATTTCAATGCAGCGTGTAGTAGGTGTTTTTGTGGGCGTCGTAGAATATGTGTATAGTAACACATCCGATGGTTTTTGATTTGTTTGGTTATTGTTTTGCCCTGTAGTAAGTCATGAATTTTGTGGTGTCTTGGATAGCTTCTGGCGTTCTCAAACATGTCTCTGAGGATGAGGCGTTCATATTTTCTTAGTCTAGAACGGTTTGCTTTGGTGAGGGCTGCCGCTTTAAGTCCGTATTTTATACACGGTGCAATAACCATTTTGTAAATCAGGCGTACTATTTTCCAGTCCATGTTGAATTTCTTTATATATGCATTAGGGCCTTGGAATTGCCTATGGCTTGCCGGCATCTCTTCTTTATTGTGTCTCTCCTACTATGTCCTGCCGTTATATTTGTGCCGAGATATTTTATTTCGTCTACGGGTCGTATTGGAACTCCGTCCAATACGATCACTTGTGTGGGCGCTGGGTGTTTATGGGGTCTCTTATAAGAATTTTCGTCTTTGTTTCGTTAGTATCGAGACCTACTGTTTTTAATTGTGCTTTCCATTGCGTGACGATTTGGTCAAGGTGTTGTAAATCTTGACAAACGATGATGAGGTCATCCGCGAAGGAGAGAATAAGTGGTAAGACTATTTCTTCATCTTGGTCCAGTTTTATGTTGGGAATTTCTTCTTCCAGTGTTTTGAGGACATCATCCATTAATATTGTAAATAGTCTTGGTGACAGTGGACAGCCTTGTTTTACTCCTTTTCCTTTGTTGATCAAGTTACTTTGCTGTCCGAACCATTTGATGCAGGTCCGTTCATACATGCAGGCTTTTATTATCCTATTGGTTAAAATCTTATTGGTCCTTGAAAGGAGAATATCCTTGAGCACGTTTAGGTCTATAGTATCAAATGCTTTGGCGATATCTAGCACCAGTACATATGTTCTGTTACCCGCGCGCCATTCTTCGTCTAATACTCTGCGTAGTGTGAAGATGTGGTCATCGGTGGATCTATTGCGGAGAAATGCTGTTTGGTAGTTCCCGAGTTCTTTTGTTATCTCGTCTAGTTTGATGAGCAGGTATGTCGCGTATATGCGATATCCTGTATTACACATTGTTATACGGCGATAGTCATTGGTGTCTTGAGGGTTTCTGATTTTGGGGATAGGTACTTAGACCGTTTCATTCCCGGACTCCGGTATTATATTTTCTGTCCATGCTCTGTGCATTGTTTTGGTAATAACATTTAACAGTTGTGGCGGTATTCCTTTGTACAGTTCCGGGACTACTTGATCTGTACCCGGCGCTGTTCCGTTACGCATGCGGCTGATTATCGTTTTTATGTCGGCTATTGATGGACCATTTTCTAGATAGTCAGGGTTTAATGAAGTTTCGTTAGGGATAATCATAATTTTAGGGTCTTCTGATTTCCTTAATTCCTGTTCCCAGCGTGACATTGGGATAAATCGTTGTTTTTTCCACCGTCTCGATTGAAGCTGGTGTCGTCTGTAATAGTGGTACACGATTTGCATGCGTTTGCTTGGGTGTTTTTTTCCTAGGCCTTCAAAAAATGCTCTGCATTCTCGTTTTTCTTCATTATCAATAATTTCCTCAAGACGTCATCGGCATTCTTTGAGTTGTTTAATGATTGTTTGGTCGGTTGGTCGACGTCTTTTAAGGAATTTGGCCTTTTGTAAATTTGCCAGAGCAATTCGGTGTTCCCGCGATCTAGCGGGTTTTACGGAAAGTGTTTTTTGGGCTACTGACTTCATAACCCCTGTAATAGATTCCCACGGAATTTCGGGCGTATATTCGTCGTCATTTTCTATAAATATAAAAAATATATATAATACCTTGGACACTATTTACACACATTGACCTAGCCCCAAACTAGGATTCCCTGTATCTTGGGTACTAGACAACGATACACATACTTATATAGATAAATACTATACTTAGATAGATAAACAACCATGACTAGGGTACAAACATCCGTTCTCATCAAACAAATATTTGCCCTCACCGGGACTCGAACCCGGGACCCTTGGCTTCGAATATGTAGTTGTTCGCCGTAAGTTCTTCCATAATCCCGTTATGGTATTTTACTTTTGTGTCATTCATTTCATTTCGTGCTAGGGCGGTGAACGAACCCTGTTTATAGTTGAACTTTAAAGCTGCTATCGCTTTGTTCTTAGTTTGGGTTGTACTCTTTGTTGATTCCATTTGCGTGTCGCCAGTTCTTGGAAGCAGGTTTAGTGGGTCTGTTTCACCCCAGATTATCTTGTGGTCGGAAATATGCAGGTCCTTTGATGAAGTTAAATGTGTGTGGCGCATTATTCGAGATAATTATATGGTCTAGTTGTGATTTTGTTTTTCCGTTAGACCATGGGCCCGACATGACTTGCGAGCCCAGGTGGTTTCTACTTTTAAGTTTTCGCGGGAACAAATATCCATTAGCATTTCTCCGATGATATTTGATGATTTGTGTAGGAGATTTGTTCCTATAATTCCCTTTTTCCTGTATTCCTTTGTATCGCCTAGTCCGATATGCGCGTTAAAGTCACATAGCATTAATATATTGGCTTTGTTTGGTTTCTTTTGAATAATCTTTATAAGTTGCGAAAACGCTGCGGTTCGTGGAAGAGCTGGGGATATGTGCGTTTATTACATATAGTGTATTAGTGGCCGATGTTATTGTTGCTGCCATGGTTTCCAGGTCTCGATTTATATTGTGGACCGATAAGTTCAGGTCCTTTCTAATTAGTATAGCTAAGCCACAGTGTGCGATGCTGGTTGTGCCTGATAGATACCAGAGATAGTGTTTTGACACGTATGTCCCCGATGTCATGTTTGTTTCCTGTATACAGGCTATATGTATGTTTCTGTTTGTCAATTCAGCATCAATGTTGAGTCTCTTAGGTATTTCGGCGCATCCTCTAACGTTCCAAGTAGCAATGCGCATACGCTCGCATGTGACTTTTTGTTTAAATATGTGGATGTGTCGTATCATCGTATATCCGGTGTTGTCAGGGATGTCATCTATTGATGTTATGGTTGACCCTGAGGAGGTCATGGGTGTTGCATTAAGTATTGGGGAAGGTATGTTGTTATCAGTTTGGCTGTCGGTTGCTAGATTCATGGGTAAATTTTGTGATTCAAGCAAGTATACGCTGTCGTAGTGGTTTCCTGTGAAGTTGAGGTTGATAGATCCCACTGCATCCCCGGGGTTCTTGGGCCTGTATGTGAGCGATGGTGTATTTTGCTGGTGGATTGTTACGTTAATTAGAAAGTATTCGGCGGCTGCTATTATAATCTCCTCTCCAGCCCAAGTGCCGTAATTGCGCAGATTTTTAATGCAGTCATTGAGGGTTTCTTCAGGCTCGGCGATTGCAAACTTTATCTTCTGTTCATCGCAGTTTTCTTCTACATATTTAACTATGTCCTTACGAATGTGGGTGTGGTCGAGTGTTAATTGATATAGGTGATTAATTTGGTCAGCAATTGCGTGGAATAGGCAGTTCACATCTCTCGGCATTGATAAGGCTTTCATCTTTTTGGAATGTTGTTGAAAGAAAGAACTTAGAGCTAATTTGATTAATTTGAACTACCTACGTACCTATTGTTAATGGTACGGGTTGTGGCTGTCAAAGTTTGTGCGTACCTTTGCGCACTTATTCTCGGTATTTTCTAAGAGAATTGGAGGCTGGGCCTGGAAGCTATAAAATGGGCGTGAGAGCGACCCGCTTAGGACAAAGAGTCTTTGATTTTATTTTTGTTATTGTTCGTCAGCTGCCTTTCGTTAATTGCCTGTTTTCTGCAAGATGGTAAAATGATCCTTTTATGATGTGCAAGGGTTGGCTTTTACTCGCTATTTCTCAGAATATGCAGTAGGCTTGCATTATTGTTTATTTTATTTTTGTAACAGGTCAAGATGGGCTGGTTGGACCGGATGGTGGCAAATAGTTTAGTTTTGTTTTATTGTGCTTGGGTAGGTTCCTGCCTAGTTTTGTATTTTCGTATACCTATCACCTACCTATTTGTACGGGACTATGCCTATGGAATAGTTTAGAGTTCGCGTAGTAATTTGGAGCGAGAGCGGTATCTGTTTATGAAATGGTAACCAGCATTACGAAGGATGTTACCTGCCAGATATAAAGTTAGTTTTTCTGTTTTATCTGATATAGGGCTATCTTAATCGGAGCAATCTCACCAGGTTGTTGCTCAGCTAGTGAGACTCTCTGCACTGACATCACCTACTTCAGTTCACTTCATTAGTGCGTAGTAGTGAGGTCCGTGACACGGGTCGAGGTCCAGTCCCTATACAAGGCCCTATTGTTTATTGCTCGTTGGAATTCGTTTTTTCTTAGCTCGTTGAAGAGAGCTCGACGAGAGAAGGGGCTTGTTGCACAAAAAAATAACGTATTTGCTTCGCCGTTTTGCAGCTGTGTTAGTTTGAGGAATGTTTTTTGTCGTAATTTATCTCTTTTATTTAACTTTTTCTGTCCGGTATTGTTTGGGTTTTAGTGTCCTTATTCACGTGCCTGCAGGAAGTGCATGAAAGGGCCTGATTCTTGGCGTGGGATAATACCACGACTCATTGCGCAACTCTAGTTTCTATTGACTAAGTATTTATGATGATGTATCAAGCACCACGAATGTCTGTGATGAAAGGAAATAAGTCTGTTTCCCAGGTTGTTGCTGTTGAGAGAGCTTAATTTTATGGGTTAGATTCACTTAAGAAATACCTTAAATAATGAAGCTTCTACGTCCTATGTAATCCTTTGTGTGTCCGGAGAAAGCAATTCATTGATAAGGTTAGGTTATTGCTGAGGAGATATCCCAGTGTCATGCCACACACCTAATGTGCTGGATAGGGTCGGTTAATACTCCAGGATAACGGCGTGTCGTTAGGGAGTACTGTTATGTATTGCGTGAGACGTAAACTCGGGGTCTCTTCTAGTAGATTCGTCTGTGGAGATAATATATGTGGACACTGAATAGGAACGGGCTCACCAGGCAACACTCGTTGAGTTGTCTCAGCTATGTGCACCTATTGTCGTACACAAAATTGTACACGTATTGTCACAGCAGCGTGGCGTAGCCTATCATCTGGTAGGGCGCAGCTCAGAACCTATCTAATTCACACTTTACGCACTCTACTTTCACACTTGTAGCTATATTGGACACTCTCATATCATCTCGCTGATACAAAATCTCCGAAACGCGAGAAACCAGAGACAGAACAAAGGCGCGCGCCGGGTTGCAAACTATTGTTTGTTTAAATGCGTTTGCAAGATGTCGGAGGTCTATAGACACGTCCGTTCGGTCCGGCAACACAAACGCCACTCCTGTCGTCTACAAGCACCCATTATACCAAATATTGGTGCAATCTGTAACAATTCATATAAATATTACGGTAAATTAACTCAATATTAACAAAAAAATATGTACAAGGTTAACTGATAAATAACTAAAAATACCTTTGTGAAGAGATATAATATGTCTGGGGCTTCATTTAAGAACTTATTTATCTGCTGTGCTGTAAAAGTCTTGGATTTTTTCCCTTTATATCCTTGAGTTTCGTTTCAAAAATGCAATCAGCTGAGTGTACATTTAATCATGGAGTATTTAACCCACATACTTGACACTTTATATTTTTCAGATTTTTTTTATTTATTTTATTTAATATACAATTACGATGTACAACATAACAGGTATACACCCAATGCGCTGTACAAAGTCTAATAGTTATACAATGTCAGAATCAATTTAGGTAAGTCGATTTCACAGGTAGGGAACAAAGGGTACAAATTCGTAGAAAATACTACATATCAAATCACATTAAACATTAACTTTAGGTCAAATTCAAATAGTATTAAACATTATTAGGTATGTCAAGGGTACTAAATTAAAATGTCAATGCAAAAAATAATAATAATAATATTTCTAAGCAACACTTTCACTCCTTCATCTCGCAGAACCTGCCACATTCTCGCACAATATGCCTTACTATATATAACTCTTGAAAGTACGCTAACAACACATTTTCAGAAAATGATGTAGCATTTTTATTCATTTTCCATTCCATGAACTCGTGGTAACATTTATTATAGTTGCTCCTAGATTTCGCCGGTAACAGGTTCATGGTCATGTTTGATGCAGCTTCCAGAATGTCTGGTGGTGTACGATTATTTTACAAACAAAACCAAACTTTGTTTAATTTAAATGTAAAATGTTGGCGCCAAGGCGCAAACATCGATTGCGCATGCGTGTTTCTTTTTTTTCCGAATCGGCGGCCGGCGTCGGCTGCGGAGGCACTACCTTTGTTTAAAGTAGAGGTTCAACCTTCTTGGTCCAGCTGGAGGTTGTATGAGGTATCGTTATGATTAAAAAGTTATTTAATGATATAGGTGTCCATACAATACCTGTATCGTAATAAAACTTTTTTTTTGGCCTGTGCGTAATGTTTGTCATAAGAGTTTTGATTTCATTTTTATAATCTTTGTATTATAGTATCAGAGTAGATAAATCTAGATTCAAATATTTCAAATATTTATTCAAATATTTATTTATTCAAAGAAAAGAAACAGAAAACGTTTACAATATTTGAGGCCCTTAGCTAAAATGTGACACATGATAATTGAGTCATCTGAGCCTGAGCTAGGTGTAAACCTGTATTTCAGACTACAGTGCTCTTCCTATAATATATAAGTATATAAAGCTAATTTAAGTTACACGGACACTTTTTTATACAAAAATTACTGACTAATACTGACTAAAGACAAAGTTATAAAAATATGAAAAAAAAAATGGGTGTGTGGGTGAGTGGGTGAGCCTCTCTGTGTGTAGTATGAGTATGAGTGAGTGTGTGTGAGTAGGTGTGTGAGGTAATAAAAATAATAATAAAACAACGTTACCATGTCAATATAGTGTACAAGTCAGATTAATATAAAGTATGCGTTATATATTTATATTTTTTAATAGATGAATTGATGAACTGCCTTGTGCACCTTTATGAAGGTAGCTAGGTAGTTATGATCAGTAGGTCCTCCGTTTTGTCATAATTAAGTGATTTCAATGTTTTATAGACAATCTTTTTAAGTTTATAGTTGGTGAGGGAATAAATATTAGTTATTCTATTAATTCTATTATATATGAAAGGACCGAGGAAGCAGAAGAATTTATGGGCAAAGGATGTTCGGAATAATGTATAATCCAAACAGACTCTATCCTTCCGCCGTCTGGTCAGCAGATAGGGGCTATATGTTAAATAAGAATGCTGTTTTAAGACAGTGTGATACATAAATAGTTGCCTGACCGTAAGTACGTCACAAGAATTATAAAGGAGATCAGTGGGGAAAACAAGGGGACGGAAAGTGGAAACCTTGAGTACAGCTCTTTGGGCACGTTCTAATTGAAGGATAGATGTCTTGGATGCGCCTCCCCACGAGGTAATGCAGTAGGATAGCACAGATTGACAGAGTGCCATATAAACTCGTTTTATCAACCCGGCATCAGCGACATGGCGAAGTATTTTGAAAATATATATAAGTTTGCGGATTCTGCCAGTTACCAAGTGAATATGAGGACCAAACGTGAGATTTTGGTCGAGAAGAACACCGAGATATTTAATAGTTGAGGTTTTAACTAGGGCTGGGCAAGAGCAGGTTCCACTACTAGGGTCTATGCAGTTGTGAGCAGTTATCGAACCGTCGTATGTGCTCTGACTGTTTCTAATGGAGAAGGTAACATATTTAGTCTTATCCGAGTTAAGCGTCAAAATGTTGTCCTGAAGCCATTGGGTGGCTTGATTAAATCCCCGCTGGGCAACCTCATAGGTCTCTTCCCAAGTTTTTGCCGAGAATAAAAGGGCAGTGTCGTCAGCATATGTAATCACTCTGCCATTTTCGGGACTTAGGTCACATAGTTCATTGATGTAAATGAGAAATAGAGTGGGGCCCAATATACTGCCCTGTGGGACACCGTACGCAATAGGTAGATCACCACTACAGTGATCTCCGATTTTTACATACTGAAAGCGACCGGTGAGATATTCCTCAAAAAGCTTCAACTGTACCCCTCGTATACCAAGTCGATCTAGTTTTTCCAAGAGGATAGGAACAGAGACCGTGTCAAACGCCTTAGCAAGGTCAAGGAAAATGCCTATAACCTTCTGCCCTTTATCAAGGTTCTTTACCACATAGTCAGTGAGTTCGTGCACAGCATCACTGGTGGAGATGTAATTTCGAAACCCAAATTGGCAGGCAGATAATAGTTTGTTTGATTCAAGATATTTAGTTAGACGTGAGTTGATGATTCGTTCCAGTATTTTAGATATAGAAGGCAGGATAGAAATTGGTCTGTAGTTGTTGACACGATCTCTGTCACCTGCCTTATGTATAGGGAGCACCATCGATCGCTTTAAGGACTCGGGGAAGACGCCATCAGTAAGACACATATTGAAGATATATGTTAGAGGTGGAATAAAGAAGTTTTTGTGGAGCTTAAGTACACGGTTTGAGATGTTATCCCAACCAACAGCGCACACGTTCTTCAAGCCAAGTATTAATCTTTCCACTTCACACATACCGTCCCTAGTAAGGCAAATGAGGATTTACATCTGCTCGGTAGAAATGTAGGATTGTTGGAAAGTGTTGGACCCACCGCTTTCTTAATATTTTCAGCAAGGTCCTTACCAACATTTACGAAGAATTTATTTACATCGTCGGTAGTATTTTGATTGGCAGATGGTCCCAACAACTCAGTTGCAACGCTTTTTGACTTGGCAGTGTTTGTGATCCCTTTTATGGTTTTCCATAACTCCTTAGAGTTGTTGCAAGCCTTAGAAAGTTCATGCTTTTCATGGGTTCTCTTGAGTTTTTTAAGAAGATTATTACAGAAATTACGGTATCTTTTATAAGTGATTTTGAGAATGAGGTTTTCCGGTGCGGCAGTTGACTTTTTATGTAATCTGTCTCTATTACGCATGCACTTTATAAGGCCTGGTGTGATCCAGGGTTTAATTACCTTGAGACGACGTGAAAGTTTTTTAGAGCAAGTATTAGCATCGATTGCTTGTTGGACGGAAGATGTGAGATATTGTAGAGCAGTGTTAGGGTTGAAAGAAGAATAGACAGGTTGCAAATCAATTTTCTGTATGGCATCATTTAATCCTATTTGGTTGATCCAACGGGTTGTGGTTTGACTAGGATATCTTGTATGCTTGTGGCCAATAGAGATAATAACAAGGTTGTGGTCGGTCACAGTAGAGTTGGCAACCAGGGTAGTAGCGGGTTTTATGGTCTTTAAAATGATATGATCCAGACATGACCTGTCGAGTCTTGTAGGTAACGTATGTGCCGGGAGGAGGCCGTGAAAAGCGCATAAATTGAGATATTCATTGGCTTTAGCATTATTATCTAATTTTATGTTTATATTAATATCGCCTATTATTAAAGTATTATTAAAAGATTTCAAGGACTCTAAAATCGTGTTTAGAGACTCTAAAAATGGATCCACGTTGTCTTCAGAAGGAGAACGATATATGGCCACAATTGCTGTTTCCATCCCAATTTTAATAAGGAGACAATTTGCGCCCGTGCATAGTGGTTCCACAACTGAGACCTTTAGTTCGTTTTTGATATAAACGACCACACCATCGTTTTGTAGGGGGTTATTCACAGTGGCATAATGAGAATAATTTGAAATTAGGGGAATAGTAGTTGTACGTGATAGGCGGCATTCAGTTAGGACTATAACATCGGATTCCACATGTAGTCTCTCTTGCAGTACCAAAAATCCATTGAAATTGCACGAGATACTTCGAATATTCTGGGTAAGCAGAGTGAGGCAGGTAGGGGGTTTAGGGAGATATTGTGCGCAGTCTTCGACATCACAGGCCCTTGACTCAGACACTGCTATGTTATCCAGCTCCACGGTAATAATGTTATCAAGCTCTGTAGAAGTGGGTGTCGTGAAGATACGTGTCTCATGCTGAACATATTTCAACAAAAACTTTTGATAATATCAGACTTGTATATTTCAAGCAGTTGCATTTTATAAACTCAATTTTGTTTTAAAAAGACTGCATTTGACTAAGACGTCACATGCTAGTATGTCACAGAACTCGTGAACAAAATTACCATTTTAAAAGTTCCTAAAAAGTATATATTTTGATTAGCAGTCAAAGACAAGACAAAGACAAAAATGTTTATTTGTTCATCCGTATCCGTAAATACCGTATTTTAATGTCTAAAAATTATTACAAAATAGTAAAATCTGTCATATCAACTTCTTTTACCACAAAGAGACACAGTTCTCGTCACGTAAAATGAACGCTGGGTTGCGTACAAAATGTCTTGCAGAAGCTTTATTTTTAGGTGACGGGAACTGTACCTTGCATTGTGTGTACTGTGTTTGTTCATGAGCGAGATGAACTCTTATGTTATTTGTCTACCAATATGATACTTTGTCTTAAACTAGCTTCTAGTGGAATGTTCTCGAGGCTTGCTCTCGATGAGTTTGTTGTGCTCCATCATGAGACTCTGTAAACAACAGTTCAAAACTTCTTTCACATCCGTACTCTGTATAAAAAAGACATATATTTAAGAATATAAACCAAGTAAATAGGCTTCTATAACAATTTAAATCTCTGTATATTATATTTGTGACTGTAAAATCCTTAAAACAATTCATGTCTACATTTATCTATAATTGATCCCAAAAATTCCTTAGAAAGTACTTTACAATTGTAATGGGGCCAGGCTTGGTAGCTGGCAGGCTGTGATATTCGAGTTCCACTCTAATCCTAAAACTAAACGCTACATGCCATGCACTCATGAATGAGTGGCCCATGCTCCAGACCCTCTGGACGTGACGTTCGGAGCTACAGCACGCGAGATGTTGGACTGATTGACCTCAGATCTGCTCCACCGCCGCCTTGGAGCATGGGACGTCATTTAAGCCTTGGCCACACTTTCGGGAGTCGGCAAAGCTTTTTCTTTGTGAAGAAGAGACAAATCACGAGACCCATAGATTTGCAAAAAGGAGGAATCGAGATGGGAGGTTATTCCACCCCGATGGTGTGGCTCAGGCATGATGAATGTGGCAAGTAGTGAGTAGTGTCGCGACTCCTGCGCCGTTGCTCAGTGCAGCACGTGTTGCTCGGCGACGCCGCTGTAGTCTAGGATCAGCCGCTGATGCTCCTCGCTCAGCCCCTACACACACACACACAAACAGCATGTACACTCGCAGGATACCGTTCATGTAAATCATGGTTGTAAGTTTTATTCATATCACTTGAATACTTCCTTAGTCCCAAAGAGAGATTTGTTTATAAGGACGCAACAGTGTAAAAACAAACACTAGGAGGTTAAGGTAAACCTTCCCAATTTTGGTATATCAATTGTGACTTAGCTATAAATACATGCGTTTAGATTTCGAGTAATAAACCTGGTTCATTAACATGCAGTATCCTGGCCTGAGTGTACACCCTGCATTCTATAACCAACACCACATACATGCATCTCTAATGACTGATACAATAACCTTTCAAAAGCAATTTTGGAACATTCAGCGTGAAAGAGTTGATGATAAAGTCAATGCGCCGCTGTAGCAGTTCGTCTGAAGCTGACAGAACTTTTAGCACACTGAGATATCCTGTTACCACCAAGGCAAGGCTCAAGATCAGGGCTCTACTTACAATTGTATCGGATCAAGTCTCAAGTTTAGAGTAGTAGTAGCAGAGTAGCGTGCAAAAAAAATATATCAATTTCAGCTGGAGTGTGCAGCTGTTGAATTAAGCTTGATTACAAACAACACCCCCTTGTTTTGTACCTCCAATACACAGCACGTCGACGCAGTGTTTGCCATATTATATGGTATCTTTGTAATTTTTCCATAAATTTCGGTCATTTGAGTTACAGAGTATGAGGGTGTTTTTCTTTCAAAGCGAAAGACTGCCTGAGTTGTGATCACAATAGCTACCGTACCTTGAAGTACTTGACAGTCTTGACGCGCAGCTCGAGCGTGGCGTCCTCGTCGCATATGAACAGCGCCTGCGCATGGTGCTGGAAGGCGGACACCGTCCACATGTGGTTCACGCCCTCTTCCACCGCCTTCGCCAGGGCGAGGGCTTTGTGCACGCCCGTGATCAGGATCATCACCTGACGGCACCAACAACTTATGTGACCAGATAACAACTAGGCGCATGACAGGCATCTTCTGTCTCATGTTTACACCTTTAAATCAAAACATGCTTCAAGGCGTGCGACATGAGATGCAAGATGCCTGTCGTGCGCCCCTTCGTTTCGGTCACGTGGTAGGTAGCGTCACGTCGTTTCCCATACGGGGTGACAGGCGCAATCGTGCCCACGTTGAGCCCGGTAGTCAATAAGGCATTATTCGTGACATATCTATATGCTACTATCGCTGCTACTGGATTTCCTCACGGTTTGCGCAATATCGGTCCTGGGTTGAGGTCTGAGATTGACTTTTTTCTGTTCGGAAAGTTTTATTTGGATCTGGAGTGTTCATAATTTCATAATTTCTTTATTGCACACAAAACATAAAGCAAAATTACATTTTAGATAAAACAGTGCACAACGGCGTACTTATCTCTAAGTAAGAGATCTCTTCCGTGTTTTTCTGCGGTTCTGCAGAGTCTTGTTGCCTAAGTCAATCAACGATCTGTGAACGAAGAAGTGTTCGAAAGAAAAAGTAGTTTACCTCATTAGCGTCCATAACAGTGCCCACTCCAACAGTGAGCGCCTGCTTCGGCACCTTACTGATGTCCCCGTTGAAGAAGCGCTTATTAGCCTCGAGCGTGTCGTAGGCGAGCGTCTTCACGCGCGTGCGCGACACGAGCGACGAGCCCGGCTCGTTGAACGCGATGTGGCCGTCGGGGCCGATGCCTGCGCTCACGACATGTGGTTATACTTCTTGCAAGGCAAGAGCAACGGGTTTTGGATGGGGTTAGGACACAGACACGACACCACGTTGCATGTTATATTTTATGATTAGTATTTTGCGAATGTGGTTTCGTGCAAATATGAAGTTTTGCGAGCATGCTGTTTTACGAATATGATAATACAGCGACTGTCCGATATAACTGTATCACAAACCGTGTCACCTTTGGTACCTCTTCCGGAACTTCCAGGCATCCCATCTACAGTAACTAACCCTTGGTCCTATGGCAAAGCAGGTACACTCACTCACCCCACATCACAGATCACCCCCAATAGATACCGTATACAAGGCAAGCGACGCGCACCACGCATTAGCTCAATAGGTATTATACGAAACAAAGCTTGAATGCGCTTCTTCAGTCGCGACCAAGTGTCAGACCTGTGCGTATTGTCAAAAATTAAACCTTAAAAAAATATTGTCCGAAAAAAACAAACCATTTTAATGCCGTTTTGTAGTGTAAAGTGGTGTAGGAAGTCTACCAAGACATCAAACTTCCAAAGAGATGGTATAACATTCCACTGGTAAGTAAAATCCTCAACAAATAACTTTATTTTGCCAGTGAAGCAAAGTTCAAGATACAACGGTTCATAATATTCAATAATTAATAGAACTTGCACTACCCGTTGATGTCTTTTGAAAATGTCTCTTTCTCACCTGCGGTGATGAGAATTACTTGTCTTTTTTTAGCAAAATCATGCGATATCACTAGTGTTGTGTAGTGTTTCGCGCTCAAGTTTTTATCGATCTTTTTATATAAATGATGTTGGGATTTCGCCAAGTAAATTATCTTAGTTTGAAAGTGCTAGATTAATGCGAAATAATTGTATTCGTTTGTTGTATTAATACCTTTATGGCGCAGCGGTTGTGGCTCTGCCTACCATGCGGTACTCAGAACTCATATTAGGTAAGTTGAGAATAGCTACTAATATGTATCTTTGTACCCTCAAAATATTATCTACACAGTTATTTTAAGTGTGTTCTGATATAATTATGTAAATAAATTGCTGAATAAAAACTTTTTTTTTTTACTTTCTAGCATATAATTTATTTGATTTTTTTAACATAACTTATACTATTATATATAAATATAATGTTAAATCTGTGACTTTAATTGTGGTTCAGGTAAATTGTAGGTCTTATGTCGGAATTGATTCAATGTCACTGACTGACACCGTATGTATCGATAAGTGGCTATTTCAGTAATTTCGATGTCGCATCACTAGATCTTCGGTGCTTTCTAGCGCGAACTTGAATTAGCCAATCACACGCCCGCTTGTTTGTTCCCCGCACACCCTTCCTTCCTCCGAATTCGGTGAGTTCGGTCCAGTGCAAATGTCTCATCATGCGGTATCTATTGGGGGTGATCTGTGCCCCACATACATGCTTTGTATTATTTTTGGCTTGTATACGTTGTCTTGTTTTTTAGGGTTACCTAAGTGCTAGACAGCAACACGTTAGAATTAGTAAATGATACGAAGTTTCTTGGAATAACCATTGATGGCAAATTGCAGTGGGGACCCCACATAAATAAATTGGCAGGTAAATTAAGGTCTGCTGCTTACGCTGTTAGGAACATCAGAAAAAACACGGATGTGGCTACATCTAAGCTAGTATATTTTAGTTACTTTCATAATGTCATGTCCTATGGTATCTTGTTGTGGGGGAAAGTAGCGGTTATTCAAACTATTTTTATTTTACAGAAAAGAGCTATAGGAGCAATTTATAGTTTAAAACGAACATACTCCTTAATGATATTTTTAAAGATATTGACATACTAACTGTCAGAAATTGACATACTAAGCTAGTCAATTTATTTTCGAAAATATAATGTATGCACGCAAGAACCTTACAACATTTTCCAAAATTAGCGATAGCTGTAATGTTTACCTAAGAAATAATCACAAACTAGTTGCCCCGACTTAGACTCGCGAAGGTTAGCAACTCTTTCAAGTGCATTCTCTACCACAATAAGATACCTCTGGAGATTTTGAAATGGCTTGTGTTTAAACGATTACCAAAAACGCACCTATTTTACTACCAATAAATTCGAAATGACTGCCAGAATGGATAAATGTCCACCAAATTGTGTTTGGATAAATGATCACCAAACTTCTTTTTATGTTTTGTGTACTTAAGTTTATGTTTTAAGTATTTTTTGTTCTTACATGTTCAACCTAACACGAAGGATAAAGGGGGCTTCGCTTCGCTCACCCCCTTTACCCTTCACCTAAGCTACCACAGTATTTTGCCCTGATATTTTTTGCAACTTTTGGTGTTCATTTATCCATTTTGGGTAGGGAAAAAATATTTTGGTGATCATTATATTTGTTGCCTTTTGAAATTGCCATTTGAGCAATTTAAAAAGCATGTTAAAGCGACTGTCGAAAAAGGGATATTACAATGTTCAAGATTACTTAAATGACGGGACTGTATGGGGTTAATCTGGCTCAACACAGACCTTGCTGTTAATAATTTTGTAATTATGTATTCCTGCCTGCTAATATACTTAGTAATATTTGTATTAGATAAGCACAAGCAATTTTTAAAAGAGATCTTATAATCAACCTGTGGCATTTTCTACGCCCTTCTGCGGTGCAATGTCGAGAAGAGGCAAAAAATGACGTTTGCTAAGTATATGAAAATATCTACAGTAATAAAGAACTTTTTTTTTTAAAGAAACTCTTAAAGGATCGCTTTGTTGTCCGGCCGTTTGTCAACACGTTAAATGCTATGTAGGTCACCGGTGACCTCACCCAGACTAAAAAACTAAGAAAAAAACTTTTTCGAAAATTGGCGTTAAAAGTGTTAAGGCAGGAACGCTTCAAGTTGAAATATCGTTTACTCAAGTATGCGGTCTGTTATAGTTGTGAAAAAATCAAAATTATATTTTACTGAAATTGCTTGATATCCACAAGGGAATCAAAACCGTTTATGGAATTAGGGAAGGTTTATGTGGGGTTATTTCCGTTGACCTAGAATCATGAAATTTGGCACGAAGTAAGTTCTTTTAAAAAGCATTTTGGGCGCAACCCTCGTTGCGCACTTTCTATTGATTGCCCCAATTCGTAATTGGCATTTTACGTGTTCTCAATCAATTGTATTTGTAATTTTTTTAAACAGCAAATAAACCAATCAAATGAAATACACTTGTAACCAAGTGCCAGACGTTCTCGTTATGTGCAAGAACGGTAAAAGGTAAGATATAGAGCCGAGTGGTTACTTCTGCTTGGGTCCCTTACTCCTTGTGGAGCATAGGACCTAACAAAGGGGCTCCTTTAGTTTGGCCTACAGGATGTCAAAATAGCTGAAGTGTAACACCAAACCGCCTTACCCCCAATGAACAAGTGTATCCCACCCGCCTCTTTGATCAGCCGCTCGTACTCCGTGCACTCCGCGACCAGGTCCTTCGCGTTGCCGTCCAGCACGTGCGCGTTGGCCGGGTCGATGTCGATGTGCTTGAACAGCTCGTTCCACATGTAGTAGTGGTAGCTCTCCGGGTGGTCGCGGGGGAGGCCTGCGGTGAAGGGGGAGGTTGATTACCAGAGACAATAGAGAGAACCACTGATGCAACAATTTTATCGTTGTTTGCCTGGTAACATGAGGGTAGTTGGCAATTCGGGTTATAAATAACGATACTGATTGCAGAATGAACTGCCTAAGCCTCGGCGCACACGGACCACGAAACATTTTATATGGACTTGCCACACACGTTAAACGCGGGTGGTCTCATCTTGTGACCCGGGCGAAGTCATTTGTGACACTGCTGACGCAACGGGGTAAAAAAGAAGCGGCCACCGACCAGTTGTTGCGACGCTTTCTGGTCCGTGTGTTCCAAGGCTAACAGTTCAGATACTGCAACAACTTCAGCGTTTGCTATTCCCGCATATAATCCCAAGTGAAGCGAGTGACAACGTACCAACATACTCGTCCATGTTGAAGGTGGTGACGTGCTTGAAGGACAGCTTGCCCTTCTTGTGGAACTCTATGAGCTTGCGGTACATGCCGAGCGGCGTGCCGCCGGTGGGCAGGCCCAGCACGAAGTGACGGCCCGGACCCGGCGCAAACTCGTTGATGCGCTGCGGATTTATGTTTAAAATCATTTACTGCATCTGCTGTTTGTGACAAACATATGGTATAGAAATGATGTCACTTTACTATGCTCTGCACTTACCTGGGTAGGTATATTAATGGATTTAGCATTACTCAAGAAATTCTTTCGTTATATTATTCATTTAATTCTCGTAGCATACGTCGCCTACCTATTAGTTAGGTATCTACTACCACAGAATTACTAATGGCACTACTCAAGGCGAGAGCGAACATTTAGGTCACAACCTTCGACACGCGTACAACATTCTACTATCAAGATAGTCTTGCAGAGCTGACTTTGCAGGGGACCGATATGCGTGCGGGTTAAAAAAGTAGCTTTGCTCGACTCTCTGTAGCCTTTTCCAGCGGATTTGTCCACCGTGTATCTTTGTTCCAAAAAAAACATGTTGTGATGATCATGGTGACAAATAAATTCCTAGGGGTAAACGCGTTTTCATACTCACTTGCATTACAAATTGCGCTGCCCATCCTGCGACCGCGTCTTGGTCATCCAAGATAATCAGACGCATTGTGTTCTACTAGATTGACTAATGAAGGAGGGATGCTGAAACAAATATACAAACAATTGTATAGATTAGTACCTACATATATAAAGGATGACTTTTAATTAGCTGACCAAATTTCAGGGTTCTTTCAGGTACTGGCTAAACGTGGGCACAATTGACAACATTTCAAATTATTAACCCCCTAATTTTAATAGCTTCGAAAGTTGGTCGAGAGCAGGGATTTTCATTTTACCATTTTCCAAATTTTTTATTTTACATATTTAAATAAATTTTTAAGTCTCGAGTTTTTGGAAAAAGTTATGTTGGCATAATGGATCATGTTACCTTTGCCAGAACATAAAAAAATATCACTGTTAAGGCTTTGTCTTTGCATGTCCTAGAAAGTAAAAAAAAACAAAGGCTGCGTTCGGTTTGAACGTCTTAGTTGACGCCCGCCATGAGCCTTACATGCTATCTCTTTTGCAGGCGTAGAACTTGTATAGTGCTATTCTTCTGTTAGTTCTATGCGGGTGTGGGTGGACGATCAAACAAATCGAACGCACGGTTATGCTGTAGGTTTACGATACAAGTTATGTGACATTGACAGCTAGTGTCAGCTAGTATTTTTTTAATGCTAGGCAGTATTTGTAGTTCTTCTGCCTACATCCTCGATATCTGAATTATTGTCAAAGTATCTTTAAAACGAATTAATAGAAAATTATATTTATCTACACACGTATCATAAACCCTCTTTACTGCGTACAAAAACCGCACGTTACGATCAGCATAATGTTAAACTACTTGGTAAAAACTCATTTCTTATCTGAAAAATTACACATTATGACCATAATGTGTAATTTTTCTACACATTATGACATTCAAATTTCAAACGCCGACGCCCGCCTGCATGCCGCCCCTAGTTTGTCTGTGAAGTTGGTACTGACATTCAAATTTCGAACGCCCGAAGTTGGTACTATAGAACAAGCTAAACAACTGCAGAGCCAAAATGCCGGTCAAACATGCGGTTCCTGTAAGCATCAAAGAGAGCTTATGATATGTGTGTAGATAAACTAGTTTATGTAACTGTACATAATTAGGCATTAAAACTCTCGAGTGATATTATTATGAAACTCGCCTTCGGCTCGTTTCATAAACCCACTCTCGAGTATTAATGCCCTCCATTATGTAGCAGTCACATAAACTACTATTAAATGTGTTTCGTATTAAGCATTCAAATATACCTCAATGGACATTAAATATTTTTACCTAAACAAAAATGAAATGTTGTCAATTGCGACATGGCATTTGGTTTTGTTGTCGGTAGGTATCTTATACGACGTAGGTATGGCCGAATGCACGTACTGCTGCTCAAATGAAGTGCTCAAAATGAAGTTCCTCGAAATCATTCTTCACCACAACAAGGTCCTCCTCGGTGTTCTTTATAGTCCCTCTCTTCGCATCGATTATTTCGGTTCCTTTGAATCACTCCTCAATGAACTGACACCACTTTATAATGATTCCCTCATTCTTGGTGATTTCAACACCTGTCCTTAAACACAATCCACGGTCTGCCAGACTCAAGTCCATGGTTGACTCCTTTAATCTGCATATGCTGCCGCTTGATGCCACCCATTTCCAACCTCGTTGCTCTCCCTCGCTTCTCGACATTATGATCATTTCCAATTTGGACAAGGTCGCAATACACGGTCAGCTAAATTCTCCTTTCTCTTATCATGACCTCATTTATCTTTCTTATAAGATAAGGCCTCTCAAGAGCAGAGCGAAATTCCTTTATATCCGGAACTTTAAGGATATCAACCATGAGTCCCTTTTGTCTGATGCCATGTCGATTGACTGGTCCCCTGTCACTACCAGTAAGTCTGTTGATAATAAAATCGCCAATTTTAATTCTATAGTCCTGGGTCTCTATGACAAGCACGCACCTTCAAAAAAAGTGAGGGTTAAACACCACCCTGCCCCTTGGCTAACAGACACTATTAAGTGCCTAATGGCCAAGAGGAATAGAGCCAAGTGTAGATACCGCAAGAATCCGACAGATGATAATTTCCTCTCTTACAAATGTCTTCGCAACCGTTGCAACCGTCTCTGTCGCGATGCTAAACGTCGGCACATACACGAATGCATTGAGAACTACACTCCAGCTCAGGTGTGGAAATTCCTGAGAACGCTTGGTGTAGGTAAGGCCCGGGACCTACATGCTGGTAATGTAGATCTCAACGGTCTCAACCAGTTTCTTTCTGCCCCGCCTGTTGTGATGGATCCCACTGTCAAACAAGCTACGCTTCAGAGCCTGCGCTCTAAGTCCTTACCCAACACCACACCATTCAACTTGAGTAATGTTGGAATCGATGCGGTCAAGAAGGCGCTATTAGCAGTCAATTCGAAAGCTGTAGGTGATGACAAAATTTGCTTTAAAATGCTACTGACAATCCTTGACGAACGATTACCAGCAATAACACACTTTATAAACTTTTCTTTAGCTAATGGTGTCTTCCCCACAGTGTGGAAGAAAGCACTAGTCATCCCACTACCCAAAACCTCCAGTCCCACCTCCTTTAAAGAGTACCGTCCCATTTCAATCCTGCCCATCATCTCCAAAGTCCTTGAGACCATTGTCCATAACCAGCTTTCCTACTACCTCTCCTCAAACAATCTGCTAAACACGTTCCAGTCAGGATTCCGACCGGGTCATAGCACCGTCACGGCTCTGCTGAAAGTCACAGATGACATCCAGCTAGCCATGGACCGCAAACAGCTTTCCGTGTTGGCTTTACTTGATTTCAGTAGTGCCTTCAACAGCGTAGATTTCGACATTCTCGTTGAGCTTCTCAGATCCCTGAACGTCTCTTCCTTCTCTGCCAGCTGGTTCGACTCTTATTTGAGGGATCGGCAACAGCGAATCAGGACGGAAAAGACATCCACTGAATGGTGTGACCTCCTTTCAGGCGTCCCTCAAGGTGGTATTCTTTCTCCTCTTCTATTCTCGATTTTCATAAACTCCATCTCGGACATCCTGTCTTCTTCATATCATCTTTATGCTGATGATCTCCAGATTTATCGCCACTTCTCTCATAACGATGTAAACTCTGCTGTGGAGGCATTGAACGCTGATCTGGAGGGGGTGAGAAGCTGGGCTTCATCCTTCGGACTCCTGGTTAACCCGAGCAAGTCCCAGGCCATGATTATAGGCACCAGACAATCTCTTAACTTGTTGCAGCAACAGCCCATTCCACCTGTCACTTTTAACCTCTGGAATGTCCCTGTACAGCGAATCTCGTGGACCCTAACGCGTCCAAGGTTCTGGCGAAAATAAACTTTCAATCGACTTGCATTAGGAATTTGATAAGTTTGTTAGGTTATTTTATTAGTTTCCTAACATGTTATGTACCATAATAAAGTTTATGAAATTACCTATCTTGTGATGTATAGTACTCACATGTGATAATAAAGTTGATAAGGCTTTTCATCGATTGTTTGCAGAATCCATTATTTGACACTGACACCTCTAATTATATTTCGTTCTTACGGGCCAAACACAAAACATACACTATTTTCCATTTTTCACATCACCACTATTAATTTCTCCAGCGATAAGATGTATTATTTTATTACAAAACACAGTAATTACTTCACAATAAATAAATATTGACAAACATAAAATGTAAGTCTGCCGCCGGTCGCCTGCCCAAAATGGCGACATGGCTTGGTATTTTATTTATATTGATAAATAGGCTGTCTCAATGTCAGTTCCAATCATATCACACGGTTGCCAACTAAACTACTCATAATCTAAGACTACTTCCGGGAACTTTCTGAAACTTGGTGAATATTCATAAACGTCGAAGTTTGCAATACTTTCTATGCGCTTATGCAGCGCATAGGACGCTAGCCGCCCAAAAAAGTTATGCGCTTATGTAGCGCATAGGACGTTTGACGGGTTAATGGTACCACAATCGTGTATAGCGATAAAGCTAAAAACCTGGGTCTTATCTTCGACAACCAGCTGTCCTGGTCATCGCATGTCAATGAGGTCAGTCGACGAGTATTTGCTACTTTTCACTCTCTCAGGAAACTTCAGTACTTTTTGCATCGACAGACCAAAATCACTCTCGCTCAGTCTCTCCTTCTACCTCTCATCGATTATGCTGATGTCTGCTGGGTCAGTGCTAACGAAGAATTACTGAACAAACTCGAACGACTTCAAAATCTCGGGATTCGGTTTATCTTTGGGCTGCGCAAATACGACCATGTATCACAGCATCGCAAAGAGCTGAAGTGGCTGCCAATACGTCTTCGTCGGGATTCTCACATCCTCAACATCCTCTGCAACATTTTACGCAATCCACGCTATCCAACCTTCTTACGAGACCGTTTTCCATTTCTTTCTTCCAGTAGGCCTCGGAGAACTCACGCGCTTTCAATGCTCACAACCCCACAGCATAACACCGCGTCCTATGAGCATGGGTTTAGATTCCGGGCCATTCAATTGTGGAATGCACTCCCCTGCACTATCAGGGACAGTCCTTCTCTTAATACACACATCAACACTGTCTAGGGATATTAGATTTTTGTTTGCATTTCTTAGTTTTTCAGAAAAACTACTCAGAATTAGGAAAAAGTTTATATGTGGAATTAAACCTCCTTGTTCCATTTTCAAACTGACATTGAAAAAAAAAAACAAAAACTTATGAAAATAAAAGAAAGCGCGGGAACACGCATTTGATTCAGTTTACAGTGCTAGTTTTGTGTTGAGATTTATTTAGAAAAACATTAATTAACTAACTCTATAAATTGTTTTGGTGATTTTTACTGTTTGTGTCATCTTGTTGGTGCCATGCAACGTCGACATCTGACGAGAGACGAGATGATAAGAGCGGTAGGAATGTTGGAAGCTGGCGCTATCCAAAACGTTGTTGCGGAGACCCTAGGCACCAGCCAGAATGTGATATCAAGGCTCTGGTCACGTTATCGTGATACTGGGGAAGTGGCGGAACGGCATGCTGGCAGAATTCGGGTGACCACCCCTAGAGAGGACCGTTTTCTCCAAAATACCGCCACGAGAGAACCTACTCTGACGGCCATGGAAATGGTACAGAGGCTCCAACAGGAGCATCAGCTGTTGGTTAGCGACCAAACTGTCAGAAGAAGGCTACATGAAGCTAATCTTCATTCTAGCAGGGCAATTCGTGTTCCTGCTTTGCGACGAGGCAATCGCGGTAGGCGACTATTGTGGGCCCAAGAACACGTGTTATGGGATAATGAACAATGGTCGACAGTGCTCTTTACGGATGAGTCTCGGTTTGGATTTCATCTGGATTCGCGAAGAACACGAGTTTGGAGAGTTCCAGGCAGGGAAAGCCGGCTCCAGCATCCACAAGAGGTTCATTCGTACCAAGCAGGAACAATCATGGTATGGGCAGGAATTCGTATAGGCGCGCGAACCGTCCTCGTTTTTGTAAGAGGCAACATGAATGCTCAGAAATACCGTGATGAGGTGGTGGAACCTGTTGTTATTCCGCATAGGGTGCAAATCGGCCAGCAATTCGTACTCATGCATGATAATGCTCGTTCACACAATGCGAGGCTGGTATCAGCCGCACTTCAAGAAAACGACGTCACGGTAATGAGATGGCCTGCGCAGTCGCCCGATATGAATCCCATCGAAATTGCGTGGGACATGTTGCAGCGAAGGGCTATGCATGCACTCCCTCCAAATCTGGCCACAGAAGAGCAACTTTTCTTGCACCTGCAACAAACCTGGGAACGCATACCACAGCAAGACATCGACACCTTAATTCACAGTATGAATAACCGATGCCAAACTCTTATTAACGTGAGGGGTGGCAACACTGATTATTAAGAGTTAAAATGTCTCAGTTTAAGTTGTTTTTTTTTAATAAAATTATCTATTTTATTCATTAATTTCATTCGTAGACTTAGCACCATTTTTAGTCTCTTTGTTATTTTATTTAAAAAAAAATATTTGAAGATCTAAAATGATTTTTATTCATATAATTAAGTTGGGCATTAACTGAGGTTTAATTCCATATATACTTCTCTGAACAAAACATTTATAGTTTATCAAAAAATTTAAGAAATACAAAATATCCCTAGACAGTGTTGATGTGTGTATATTTAAAAGTTGCGTGAAGAAGCATTACCTCTCTCTTTAGAAATATAGGTACATAGTATGTATGTATTTATTAGTATATTTATTTAAAAATTATATATATTTATATAGTATTTATGTTTAGCATGTACGAGTATATTATATGATATTTATGTAAGCCCTCGTATATTTAGTTAATATTGTTTTATATTAGTTATTTAGATATGTACTAAATTATATTGTTGTACACATTGTCACCCCTGCTCAGCAATCGACCATTCCCATCCTAATTTGGTTTGCTGGAAGAGATCTCTTATTAGAGATAAGCTCGCCTTTGTACACTATTTTTATGTAAGTCTTGTTGTCCATATATTAGTTGTGTGCAATAAAGAAATTATGAAATTATGAAGTGCCGCTCAAATGTCATACTGCCGCTGTCGTTGTCTGAGCGAGAAACTTCGTTCTTTCGCCTGGATTGGATGGTATATGCATAGGTACCGAGGTGGTAACTCAACTTTTTAATTTTAGCATTGGTACCTACTGCAGCGTGAACTCGCAGACGTCGTTTTAAGACTCCTTTGTAATGCTAATTTTTATTTCAATTTTATTGGGATACAGGCTGGTTGATATTTTATAAGTCTAAGCGAAATTGAAAATACGAATTATTCTAGATTCTTATTGGTAGTTGTCAGTTTTGACAGGACTGTGAAAAATTCATTTCATGGAGCTGTTCGAGTCAAAGGCATTTTGAAACACTTTTTTTTCATTTAGCCAGTTTTTTTCACGTTAAGTGTTATCGTGTGATCCCTCAGTGTTTTGGACAGTTTTATGGAACTGTGGCCACAGGAATAATGGTCTGTCCTTGTCGTCAAGAATTGACGCCGGCCTAAACGATTGCTGGCGTTTTCCTTTTCCTATATTTTATCTGAAGTCAAAGGCCAGACGTTGGAAGCGATCTGGATATGTATTTGGTGTTTATATTCCGAGGTGGCATTTTGTCGTGTTAGCGTTATTCTGGAACTTATCATTATTTCTTATTTGTAGCTTTTGGTGGAGAGCTGCGCATCGAGCCATAACTTCATATTTGATACCGACACCGCGGACGCGTAGTCCTCGCTAAGGCGTGCTTTGGAGCTTCGAAGGAAGCTTCAGGAAATCCCATATTTTGATCCATACCATATTTTAGTTTGTCTGAACTGTCGTAGGTAAATTAATTTAAATTTGTTTCTTAGCGCGGCTGCTCTCTTTGAACGACATTCAATCTTTGAACAGGATTATGTCGTCTGTTCATCAGTATTCATCTAAATTCCTAAAGGCATTTGCACGCCACCGTTAAAGATATTTTCGGCATACTTATTGGGCAATCATTCATATAACCTCTCATCCACTCCATACGCACTTCATAACCTACTCATACAATCATTCCATTTTCACGTCGAGTCCTGGTCAAAGTGCGCATACAGCGTCAAAAGCGCGTTACGAAGAAATTGATTTCGTTTTAAACGAACCAGCAAATTCAGTGTTCTTTTGCAACGTAGACAAGTTCAATTTGTGATCTCTTTCTGGTTTAATTTTCGGTCCTGAACACCGATACACGGTAATCAATGTTATCATTCAATATTTTGTTATAAACTTTTGATATTATTATTAAAATAAATTATACGTTTGTCAGTGAATGTTTTATTACTTATTTATACTACCTAGTAGAAAGGTAGGTGCAGGCTCGCCAATTTTCTCAGTTTTTAAGCGAGCTGTACCTCTCTTTCTCGCATAGGGTAAGGGTGGCGTGAGATAGAGAGAGGTACAGCTCGCTCAATCACAGACAAATTTGGCGCGACCTGTATTCTAGTTTGATATTTAATGTTTGTTTATATTATTGATTCATCGACGACGAACTATTGCCCTATCGTAACCCGTAAAGTGGTTCGTAGTTATTAAGTAAATATTCAGTTTTATTTGTGACGAGAGACAACCCTAAGTTTCACGTGCCGCTTCAGACGAGGATAGCGTTACGCGGCAGAAACAGGCAACTTTTAGGTAAGTAATCGAAGTGCGGGCGCAGCGCTACACAGCATGAATTGTACTTTGTTGCGTTGTAGCAAGGGTCGCTTTTTAGTTGAACGTGTATGTACAGTGTCCAATCTGTTCCTAACTCTTTATTAATCTGTGCCAGGTATAGTTGTCACGCTAAAATTCATTCGGAACGACCTCGTAGATGCTATATCGATTATGTTGCGACTCGGAACGCGCCGTTAGTGCCTTAATGACGTCATCCACGAATCCAGGCGCAGTTAACCTCGATGGAGTTGTGTGTAATTATAACATAGCGTCACGCCTTTTCCCATAAGGGGTGGCAGAGGCACAATTGTGCCCACTTTGAGCCAATTATAACTTAGTTATCTCATTGGTACATGGTCAGGAGTCGAACCTGCATCTCTTGTGTGAGAAGCAAGCGTGAAACCCATTAGACCATGGAGCTCACGGTCTGTAATTAAGTTGGTTTAATACCTAATTAAATACATATTTATAAAATATGCGACAAGCCCAAGATAATAATAATAAAACAGATGCAAGTGGTATTGACTGATGGCTCAATTGGCCTACATTTTATTAAAAGAAGGGAAATGATAAGCTGAGAGTCAGTGCCCTTTGATAGTGAAACAACAACTTTAATAGAAGTGCTTCGATAAATAATGGAATCAATAACCTGTATGTGTAACTTAGTTGGTTGTTGGTACGCGTAAAAATATGATACAGGCAAAGTATGTACCTACTTACATGAAAAGACCTCATCAAAATTTTGCTACACAGAACCACAAACCAAAACGTCAGCTGTGTATGTAGGTATATTTTTTGTTTTGTTGATTTTTTCAAAAAGCGCAAAAACAATTTTGATAAAATTTATATGGGACCACCTCTGATGTATGTACCTACCAATCAAAACAAGAATCATCAAAATTGACGGGTCAATCGCCGTCAATCGCGTAACCATACAAAAAAAACAGTAATTGAGAACCACCTTCTTTTTGAAGTGGGTTGAAAATAGGGTAAAGTGGGGTGGGGGTGTCTGAGATGAGAGGAGAGAGAGAAATCACATTACATTCACATCCAAACATATTTGGCGCGATATGTGTAAGTATACCTATAACAATAGGTAGGTATTGTATTGTATTGAATAACCACTTAAATACCCATTAGGAGTAAGTTAGTTACTTTAAATAAATATCTATTAGCCCGCGTTGTTTTGTTCAATAACTGACTGATGAGAATTGTAGAATAATTCGCAAACTGTTTATGCACCACACCACCACCAAGCAACCCACGTAAAATTTTGATAACAGTAATGAAATAAGTGAATATTGAAATACTGTCTACCCTATCATGATGGGAATAAGATCAATAATCAAAGCCACAAAAACCTGTCAGATTTGGGCAGGTCGTTGACCCTGGGCGGGTTCACTTACCTCAGCCGGTTTCTTGTCACCAAGTGCAACAGTTTTTAGACGAGTGAGTGCGGAATGCCGATCAAAATTAAATTAAACAATAACAAAACACGACACGAACTCGCACGGCCGGCCGCCTGGGTTAGTGTTAGTGGGCGATGATTGTTTGTTTTTAACACCACAGGGCGGCTCCCTGTCACTGCTGCATGTAATCAGCCCGTCAGACGTCAAAACAGTGTTGCCAGACGAGAAAGTTGAAAATGCGGTAGTGATGCTTCAAAAACGCGGATTTTCATCAAAAAAGCGGATTTTGTACTTTTACATTCATTTTCTATCTCAATTCATACGATTATTGATGTTTTCAATTGTTCATTCATACAAGGACTTGGGAAAATTACAATTTAAAGAATAAAAACTTTAGTTATTGTTATTAGATAAAAATTTAATATGGCAGTAAATCTTTATTTAATAAAGTCTCCAAGAAAGTATCATTACAGTTGCTAGAAAATAACTTGGCCAGATTGAGAAAATATAAACGATGTTATAGTTTCATATATTCATTCATTCATCTCTACAGACAAGTCATGTCTTTTTTAATTTTGAAATTTTTGCAGCAGCCCTCATTTTTTATAACAGTTTGATCTGCTAAAAGAACTCCATTTACAGTTGGCGTCTTAAACGATTTCGCTTTTCTGTTTTTATAAGAATATTAAACCGCACATCGAAAATACTGATTTCCACATCAAATATCATGGCGAAGTGGTGGGTCAGAGTAGGTAAAGGGGGTGAGCGAAGCGAAGCTTAAACTAAACACACTTTTGCTGTTCTTGAACATTTTTGCTGTGCAATCAGGACATATTTGATGTGCGATTAAATACTACCTTTATAATTTTTATTTTTGAGGTTTTTCACCTACCTACCGTTATCGCGCAGAATTTGCCATGAGAGCAGGATAACATAAAAAAATTCAACGCATGCAAAAGAGATGGTATGATATGCGAGCGGACGTCGTACGTATAGTCACCTGACGATGGCCGTTTTTCTACACGTCTCGCCGGCACGGCATCGGCACCTGCACCAGTGCTCAGTCGTTGTTCTAGCAGATTCTAAACAAGCGGATCCGCGTTGGTAAAAAGCGGAAGTCGGATCCAGTGTTAAAAAGGCGGGGTAAAAATCGGAAAAGCGGTGTATGTGGCAACGCTGCGTCAAAATGACGGTTAGTGTTGCCGGTATGCAATAAACAGGAAACCTAGGTAGAAAGTTTTATAGCGTTGAACTTAATTTTGCAGCTATGGAACCAGTTTCCGTCCGACGAACTCAAAAGTACGATAACTTCTATTAACGATCTTTCTGTTTAGTTGCCCAGAAAAAGACAGGAGTTCCTTTATATGAGTTTATTTCTACAAATACAATAAAATTTGATTGTGTCCCCTTAACCTAGGAGATTACTAAAACACCGCGCGTCGTCTTACTTGCTGAACTATGCTACGTACCTAGTGGTAATAATTTAGGTGAAACATTTAAAAAACACCGATCAACAATCATGAGGATGATATAGTTAACATTTTTATAACATGGGTGCTGATAATTCCTTCTGCCAACGTTGGAAAATCCAAATAAAATACCATTAATTCTATTACTACAACTGTTTTAAATGCCAAATAATTAGGGATTCGAGAACTAACTTACAACATAAAGAACATCCTAAAAATAAATCGCATAAACGTGGGTATCCTAATTTAAGTAAATGATGAAATAAAATTATATCTCTAACTAAATATACACAGACATGTCTCGAAATAACAATTATTGTTGTGATTTCCAAAGGATTGCAAAATGAGGTATTCTGATGTGTGAAGTGAAACCTGAGAAATAAGACAATAAACTATGAAAACCCGGAATAAAAAACTAAAAAAGATAAATAACATTGATCACATGAAATAAATAAATTTTAAAACCCATTAATAGAAAGAGAAGAAAATAATAAATTGTAGTTCATAATCATAATTAATATAATTTCTCCATAGGTATAATCAATTGGTGCCAGACACATGCCCAGGTCATAGTGACCTTTCAAAACAGGTCTAGTGGAAAGTAAGTCTAGAACAAAGTAAGTAGAAGATCGTAGATAGATTGACCTTAGACGGGCCAAATATATATAAAAAAACATGCACAGGTTGTCCAGTAATTCCACTCATATATTGTATGGTTAAAGGAGGCTAGGGTAGAGTAGATAAATTAGAGCCGATGTCCAGCGAATTTAACCATATAATACCCTATCCGAGAAATTATGGGTATGGTCATGGTTTTCAATAATTTTTCCAAAATTTTTCATAGTTCTTAATTACGAAGAATCTTAATAACTTTAGGTAACCTTATACATCAGTGTTTCTGTTGAATAGCTGAAGTAAAAAATAATATTTATTTTGGTGCACAACATAACATTTACATACATTGCTTCTGGCCCCACACTAGGATACCATGTGTCGTGGAAACCAGAAACAGCGACGTCACACACATTCAAGACCTTGGTTTTTTTTCTTCGTCCCCAGCCGCGAGTCGAACTTCGATGAGAAAACTTTTATTAATTTTCAATTTTATAAGCAATTGTTTCAAAAATAAAATTACGGAACTGAGCGTACAAATTAACTATAAAACTTCCTTGTTTTATTAGATTGTTTTACACAATAAAAAAAAAAACTAGAATTATAAAAATAGAAACGAAGTTTTTATAATAATTCCACTTGTTCATCTGATAACCTTCAAGGGGTGTGAGGGTAGAAAATAATGAAAAAAGAACGCATATTGCCTCCTCTCTCCGAGCTCTACACTAGTAACCTACACTACTATTATTTTTTACATTACTATTTTACAAAAAAATAATAATGTAAAAACCTTAATTACTCCAAACCCATTAATTTTCAAATAGCGTACCATGTGGTTTAAATTCCTTGAAAAGGGCTTTGCTTTAACCCCTCGCAAGAAACTCAAACTCAAATATTTGTATCGATTTACCGGACACCCTGTAGAATCCACCGTTAGCCTTCTCCGAAACTAAAATCAGTCATACTAACAATCAGAGTACTCTTATCACAGAAGAAACCTAGTAAAATTGCTTGTCACATTCTAAAGCGTTTTGGCACTTATAGATTTTCCTTCTCATTAGCACGAAAAACATATTATCTATAAAAGATATAAATACAACCAAAGATAAATCGAGATAACACTACCCAAGAAACTTACAATTTCACTAAACTTTGTCTAAAATAAATTATATTGGACAGCACATATGAAGAAATATGTCTATGGGCAGACGGGGTGGATATGAGTTCTACGCAATATCATCCATATTACAATTATCTGTATATGAAGAAGAAATACAGCGATAGCAGTAAACTCCAAACACATATACCTACTTGTACGAGAATTTCAATACTTAAGTCATAATTTGAAACATTCAACAGATTTATATACAAGCTCTATTGGTTTTGACAAAATAAAGAGCACCTCAAGTGCTGTAACACAATCATTTCAATATAAAAGGAACTGTGCTCTACAACACACCAGCCTGACCACCGAGACCAGTCAATTATATCAATTCCCTACATTTTATCCGACAGTGTTGCCATTTCTACAATATTGGAATTGCCCACCGTTTTGCTGTGACTCGTATCGTTGGATCAACTTCATTTCGTAGTTTTCCTACTGTTTGTAGAATATCCGCAAATGTGCTATACTCGTAATTAGTACATTAATTTCATTTGTATTTAACCCTTCAATACCTTTTAACCATTTATGTGGCAGAGGTTGAAAATATTTGCCTTGGTATTTTGGACCTTGTGGCTTGGTAAATAAAGTGCAAAACCAATGAAAAAATCGGCACGCCTCTACCACACAAGGGGTTAAAATACTTCCGTGAAAACTTTCAACTGCTAATATTAATAATGTTAAAGTCAAAATAACATGTCGAATATATGTTCTAGTTATAATAAATTACATATCTAGTAGCAGTCATTAGCCATATTTCACCATTGTATAATACTGCGTATAATAAACAAACATTTTATTATTAACCTTATACTTCCAAAGTAGGATCATATCCCAACTTACTTCAACTAAGTTACCATTAGAGATAAGATGGAAGCTTAAAAATGTAAACACATTACTTTGAGTAGAAAATAGTTTAGTTTTCGTGTCTTTTGTTTGGCCCCCAAAATGATTTGACACTATTGCAGCAAGTATGGAGCGAAGAAAGGGTGTTGGTGCTGGCTCATGTGCGCCATGTGTTGTGCAGTATGTTGCATCATCTGTGTTCGTTGCTGCATCATGTGCTGCTGCTGCTGCTGCTGCATGGCTAGCTGTGTCGCGACTTGTGTCAGTAGCGGCTCTTGTTTCACGACTGCGACTGCGGGTGGCTGTGGTGCCACTTGTAAGTGGTGCTGGGCTACTAGTGTGATGTGCGGTGTCAGTTGCGAGTTGCTTGGCGCCACCTGATTGCTGTGTTGCATCACTTGTGAACTTTGTTGCATTACTTGTGTTTCGTGTTGCATCACTTGTGCACTTTGTTGCATCACTTGTGTTTCGTGTTGCATCACTGCATCGTGTTGCATCATTTGTGTATCGTGTTGCACTTGTGTATCGTGTTGCATCGCTTGTGTATCGTGTTGCATCACTCGTGTATCGTGTTGCATCACTTGTGTATCGTGTTGCATCACTTGTGTATCGAGTTGCATCATTTGTGTATTGTGTTGCATCGCTTGTGAAGTTTGTTGCGTTACTTGTGTGTCGTCTTTCGTCGCTTGTGAGGTTTGTTGCATCCCTTGTGAGATGTGATGTGATGCTTGTGTATCATATTGCGTCGCGTGAGCGTGAGTATCATGTTGATTCTCTTGTGAAGTCTGTTGCGGCGCTGGCGTGTCACGTGACGCCTGCGCCGGCACCGCGTGGTGTCAGTCAGTGCGTGCGCGCTTCGTTAGCGGCTCGTCGTCGCCCTGCCAGTACGCGTAGTCCGGGAGCCACTTCACCAGCTGCGAGTCGAAGAACTCCTCGAGGCGTTTCGCGTCCTTGTATATTTGGGAGTCAGGCTGAAAAGTTATCAACGATTAGTAATCATATTTGTTTTCTTTTAACTATGGGTTAGCAAAAAGTAGCTTTATTCGCTATTATTATATAAAATTTCCAGAAGAAATTGTAAAGGCATTTCCATGGGCGTCAGAAACAGCGACACCATAGAGATATAATAAATATTTTACCTACACACGTATCATAAACCCTCTTTACTGCGTACAAAAACTGCACGTTACGATCAGCATAATGTTAAACTACTTGGTAAAAACTTATTACTTATCTGAAAAATTACACATTATGACCATAATGTGTAATTTTTCTACACATTATGACATTCAGATTTCGACCGCCGACGCCCGCCTGCGTGAAGTTGGTGCTACAGAACAAGCTAAACAACTGCAGAGCCACAATGCCGGTCAAACATGCGGTTCCTGAACACATCAAAGAGAGCTTATGATATGTGTGTAGATAAACTAGTGTATGTAACTGTACATAATTAGGCATTAAAACTCTCGAGTGAAATATCACTCGAGAGTTTTAATGCCTCTCGCCTCGCTCACTCGCCTTCGGCTCGTTTCATAAACCCACTCTCGAGTATTAATGCCCTCCATTATGTAGCAGTCACATAAACTACTATAAGGCACAAGTTTTTTCTGCTACTTCGGGTCCCGAACACGTTATCTCTGGCCTCGGCTACTACGCTACACGTTAACGCGAGAGAGGAAGAAGCTTTTGTCCCGCCTCGGCGGGGACATTCAAATACAAAGTGAGTGCAAAGATTTAGTTCACAAACGTGTCGGATGGCCTCGTCCACCGTCCACCGTCCACCGTCCACGTACCGGGTTGTAGGAGTACGCGTTCCGGAAGAGCGTGCGCACATCGCGCACGAACTGCGCCACGTGCGTGTAGCGGTGCGGCGCGGCGGGCTGCAGGCGCGCACGCACCATGTCGAGGCACATCGGCCGCGGCACCTGCGGCATGGAACGACCACAACATTTGGGTTTCATGTCAACGGTGATGGAAAACATCTGTTCACTTCAGTTAAATTCAGTTCAAATATTTTTATTCATAATAGCACAAAAATTGAGACTTAATGAACGTCATAACATAATCAAGCAAGCATAATAAAACATTAGGTAGGTGTCTAATAATTAGTACACAATATAAAGGGTGCAATGAACTGGTTTAATGCCAGATGTCGGTGTCTTGTAAAGTCATTAATTTCGTAGTAGGCCATTATGCAAAGTGTGCTTTATACATTTTTTTAATCGAGCTTCAGTTAAGTTTTGTATTTCTAGCTGAATTTTATTGTAGAAGCGTATAAAGTGTCCCATAAAAGAACTACTAACTTTTGTGAGTCTGAACATTGGAAAATAAAGTTTATGTTTATTTCTAGTTTGCACATTGCGGCGGCTATCAATGGTTTTATAAAGCTACTATATTTTTCCTCATACACATTATGTTTTCATACATATGTTGACTGGCAACAACAACACAACAACAACATCGTGAGGAAACCTTCAACCTCCCGAACTACGGAACTACGGAACTACGGAACTACGGAACTACGGAACTACGGAACTACGGGCTAGACCTGGGCTGTCACGCAAAATGGAGTATTCAATAACGGGCTAAACATACACACAATACGGTAGTTGTCTGCTAGTCAAAATATATATTTATATAAATATATATATATATATATATATATATATATATATATATATAGTCATAGTCAAATGCTGTCTTTTTAACACAAAATTGCGTTTATAAAATACAGAAATATACAAGTCTGATATTGTCAGATGTTTATGTTGAAATAGGTTCAGCTTGAGACACGTTTCTAGATTGATTGGTCTACCTTGTGAAATACCGTATTGTGCCTCTGTCAAACCGCTGCTGCTGTTGTTTCTCAGGTCGAAGAAGGTTGGCGGTATATGCAGTCAGTTCACCTTGGAGTGGTAGTGCAGGTTCTCGCTGGGCACTGGCTCGCGGAAGGCCAGGCTGGGCTCGTACTGGCAGTACAGCTCCAGCGTCACGCGCTCGATGAGCTTCCACTGGCGCGCGGAGAGGGAGCCCGGCGCCGGCGGGGAGGCGGGCGGCAGCTCCGCGAAGTTCACGCACAGCAGGCACTGCCACGTCTCCGTCTCGCTGCGGGGAGCGGGGAGGAGTACAGTAACAGTAACACAGACCTTGCTGTTAATAATTTTGTAAGCAGGAATAAATAATTACACAATTATTAACAGCAAGGTCTGTGCTGAGCCAGATTAACCTCATACAGTCCCATAATCTTGAACATTGAATATCCCTTTTTCGACAAAGTATTACATATTTTGTATTAGTTAAGCATAAGCAATTTTTAAAAGAGATCTAAAAATCAATCTGTGGGAGTTTCTGCGCCCCTCTTCTCCCACAGTCGTCCAATGTATAGAAGTGGCAAAAATGACGATTGCTAGGTATATGTAAATATCTATAGTAGTAAAACACATTTGTAAATTTGGAATTTGGTATTAGTACTTTAGTATTAGTACATTAGTTTTGCTGTGTACAAGTGCGGTTGGTAATCGGTAGGGAGCATACAACATGACTTTTAGTACGCCACGTTGGGCACGCTCTGCTTCCAACATAATTGTTTTCGATGCACCACCCCAGGGACAAATACAGTAATCAATTATACAGTGGCAAGAGCATTATAAGATTAAGATCTGCATAATTTCGAAGGTTTATGAAAACGTATATACTTTTCCGAATCCTTTTAGATGTGGCTGAAATATGTGGACCCAACTGCAGCTTATAATCAATTGTTTCTCCTAGGTACCTAATGTTTGATGTTCTAGTCAGAGTGTCACAATTGCAGTTATCGGTACGCGTTATCTCTCTGTTGCATGGGAATGTATGTATTACTAGATTGAAGTCAGCTTTGGGACTACCCGCCGCGGTTTTGCTAAGCATAGATATTTTGTTTTAGATGTATTGAGAGACAACAAATTATCCTCTAGCCAAGCAGTTACGGTACTCAAACCTGATTCTACACATTGTTTCACAATTTCCCAGGTAGGTCCATGAAACTTTAAAACTGTGTCATCCGCAAACAAGAGAAGCTCAGTTTCGACAACATTTAGAATACATAGGCTGTTGATGTATATGTTACGGCTAAAGCTAGGTGTGAAGCTAAACTTATGTTTAGCCGGCTAGTCTTAAGATTAATTTCGAGCCTCGGCTAATGTCCGAAATAATGTTCATTGCGATAAATGATTTCAACATTAGTCGGCTAAACTGCTGTTGATGCTGTTGAGGCTAAAGATGGGTGAGAAAATATGGTTGACATTAGCCGAATTAACTTAAGTTTATTTTTCATTATACCTAGTCTAATGTTGAAAATTTACCGTCGTAATCTGGAATAAGTGATGATAATGATTCGGTAGCCGTAAACACTGCGGTAGCTTAGGTGAAGGATAAAAGGGGGTGAGCGAAGCGAAGCCCCCTTTATCCTTCGTGTTAGGTTGAACATGTAAGAACAACAAAAAATACTTATACTAGTATTATTATAGTTTTTGTTGTTCTTACATGTTCAACCTAACACTTCACCTAAGCTACCGCAGTGTTTTGCCCTGATATTAGAAATAGCTTTCTCATCTGAATAAAATTACCCCGCCCCACTCCCCGCAGTCGCACGAATACTTCGTTTTCAACATTAGCTAGCTAATGTCCAACATTAACCGAAACGCATCGGCTAATGTGCAGTCTAGCCGATTAAAGATGACATCCGTTATCACCAGTGGTCGGCGTTTGGGTGCTATTCCGCGGGATTCATGAATGCTAGCATAATGTGGACATGCCCTTATTCCGGGATTAGATCGTATTTTCCGGGATTCGCATTTAATTATTAATTCAAGGGGAAATAAATTTGTAACTTGGTATTTAACCCTCAGGGTGCATGGTTGACCCACCAGGCATCCCAAGGGTTAAACGTAAAATATTGTCATCATCGGCAATACAATGCAAATACAATAAATCTTTATTTACCAAAAAGTTGATACATATTTCAAGTAAAGAGTGCACTACTCCCCAAAAAAGGGCTAAAGCCCTGTAGATTTAGGTTAAGTAGATCTCAACCTTATATATCATATTAGGTGACCACTGGTGAACTAGTATATTTTAATTAATGAAGTATACTCCAATGTATAATTCCGGCAAATTTCTTAGCACGATTCGAAACAGTTTGCGCAGGCACACTGTATGAAACAATCGCAAAACGCACGTGTTGAATGAGGAACCAATCGCGCGCATCTCAAAGCAATGCGCACCAATCAGCGAGCGCCACGTATAACCGCACGCCAACCAGCGCTCGATATAGCTATGTATAACAAAGGCCTCTCGCCTCCGTGAATTGAGTATCTGGCTCAGTCAGTCAGTCTTATGCTTCGGTTCAGTGCGTTTGTCGTGTTTGCTGTGCTGAGAGAGTATACTTATTGACACATTTTGACCCACGCTTGTTTACTGGTTTCTGCGTTTTTCTTAATACGACTACTTTGGCTGTGATCTACGGACTCCGAATTGCTTCAATTGATCTGGACACCACTAATTGGGTATGTTTATTCATTAGTAATTTTGAATGTTTACTGTGTGCTTGCATAGTGTTCTAGCTAAATAATGGTGGCGATTCCTTTGAGTTGGTGATGTTGATGGCGCCAAAACCCAATATTAACAAAATAATTATACAAACAAAATCTATAGGTGACCACGGCTTTAAAACAGAATGGCGGCCACAGCTGTCAATACAAAATGGCGGTGAATGTCACGTTTCTGTGCTGGCGGCTGCCACGCGGTATCAGCCCGTTTAAATGACGATATCTCTGTTTTTTAGTATGGGAGCTATACATGAAAGTTATGTCAAATTCAAATTCAAAATTTGTTTATTCAGTAAATATTATAAAATATACATAGAACATGGCATTTTTTGCCTCCTCTCTTCTTTTGACTTCAACGACCACTGTGGGAGAAGAAGGGCTAAGAAACTCCCACAGATTGATTTTTTGATCACGTTTAAATTTGTTGCTTAAAAATTACAAAAATTACATGACGATTTACGAAATTTACATGTAAGTAGTTAGATCATTCTCAATTTACATGTAGGAATAATTATAATCTTAGCAGCGAGTTCTGTGTTGAGTCAGATTAACTCCATGCACTCTTGTTGTTCATATAATCTTTGATATCATAGTATCCCTTTTACATAAGGTAACCTTTACATGGTTTTTAAATTGCTCAAATGGCAATGTCGTTGGAATTAACACGGGCTGATATCGTGACAGACAAGCCACTTTTGACAGCCAGCACGGGTTGATGGTGTGACGATTGAGGGGACGACTGTAGACGTGGAGCGTTCTTTTTCTATTTACAAATGGATCTTAAATGTTAAAAGAAATTCTTTAAAAATGGAAAATATTGAGAAAATTATTGTAATTTTTTTTAACAATGATGATGACGATGACTGCTCTGGTTCTTATTCTATTGAAGAAGATATAGAATGAAATGGTCCATAGTTTTAGTTTATTTGTATAGAATCAGATGATTTGTAAAAATAAATGCTGATTAATACTTTTGATTTTTGTATTATTTAAATACCTATCTTGATAAAAACTTTCTAATTTCACCATTTGTTCTTAACTTAATAAGACCTATTGTATCACCGGTATACTCCTGCGGGCCTAGCATGACAGCCAATATGTCGACGCGACGTGAAAAGGGCAGTACAGAGCTATTTATACCGCATCGCTGTGTCCAGCTTTTTCCGCGGCGCGTCAACATAATGGCTGTCATGCTAGGCTCGCTGGTGTATCGATTAATTTAACTTGCGTCAATATTTTTGGCTTCCCCTGAACTAAGTGCAATCCGATGCGCAGAACGCAAAATCGGTGTCAGCGAGTCGGCGCGGGGTGGGGGGGAGAAAGAAAAAAACTAACAATTAACAATTAAAGGGAAATATTGCTACCTATAAATTAATAGGTAATCAATAGAATTTTCGAATCCCGGAATCCCGGGGTATATCCATATTATTCATAACGTTTGAGGTCATTCACCCCAAATAGCACACCTAACGCCGACCACTGGTTATCACAAACGAACTCCACTTCGGACATTAGCCAAGACTCGAAATTGATCTTAAGACTAGCCGGCTAAACTTAAATTTAGTTTCACACCTAGCTTTAGCCGTAACATATATAAGAAATAGACTAGGGCCCAATATTCTGCCTTGAGGTACCCCGTACCAGGTACGACATGCTTCCACTGAACTTTCCATCGACACGCACAGATTGAGTATGATCTGTTAGGTAATTTTTGAACCATTTATGGGGGAGGCCACGTATTGCTATGTTTTCGAGCCGAGAGAGAAGTATTGGAATACAGACCGTATCAAACACCTGTTGGAGATCCAAAAATACAAAAAAGAGAGCATGACCATAAACTATGGTTTCTTGGCAACCGACTTGTATAATATGTTAAAACTAATTTTGTATGAGTTTTTGTATGAGTCACCTCACATAGATAGCACTTTTGTACATTTAATATTATCACCAGACTATTAAATTACGTTATTGCATTTGTAAAAGTTACCTTAATTATTATTATCATTATCATTACATAGTCAGGTCATAAGTTCTGTCACATGTGCAATATGAAATAATTTAGACATGTTTATTATTTATGTAAACATTTATATAGCAAAATGAACTTAATAAAACATAGATTCTTATGGTAATAAAGTTTATTCAAAATGACCCCCGCTATTTTGAATACAGGCCTTTATTCTGCGCGGCCAGTCGTCTATCGCAGCACGAACGAGGTCCATGTCAATATCGGCGGCTACCTTAATCAAGGATGCCTTGAGTGACTCCAAATCAGGATGAGGCTTTGAGCAGGCCTTTTCCTCCAAGTGTTGCCATATCTTGTAATCTAACGGACTCAAATCTGGACTGGAGGAGGGCCAGTCTTCGTGCCGGATGAAGTCGATTTCACGCGCCGCCAGCCAGTCGTGTGTGCTTTTCGCTCTATGAGCTGGCGCAGAATCTTGTTGGAATACCCAGTGCCTGTTATTAAACTTGGTATGAGAAACAGGTTCCACAAGGTTCTTGAGGACTGTATTTTGATACACAACTGCATTAGTTTTTACGCCTTTCTCAAAAAATGTACCTCAGTTAAGCCCCAACAAGAGACTCCCAACCAAACCATGAGCGAGGATGGAAAATGACCTCGTTGGACACGCGGAATACGGTTGCTCGCTTCTTCACTGCTGTGTGCGTACACCTTATCATTTTGTTTGTTGTAGCTCTCTTCCACGGTGAAAATTTTTTCATCCGAAAAAATAATTTCCCGATGCTTTTTTCCCGCGTACCGCTTCAACAAAGCGCATCTCTTCAGTCTCAGGTCCATTAAACGAGCGTCCAAACGATGTCCCATTTTTCTTCGATATGCCCTAAGCCCTAAGTCTTCATTTAAACACCCTTTTCACCGTGGTCCTGCTTAACCCCATCTGAAGGGCCAACAGTTTCTGCTTACGTATGGGATTTCTTTGAATTCGCGCCTTCACAGCTTTTATCACTGCTGGAGTCCTAACAGAGCGAGGGCGACCACTTCTTGACCTGTCATCTACACTAGAGTCTTCATTGTATCGTTTTATTGTACGATAAACCAATCATTTGGAAATATTCAAATTTTTCAGTAAGTCGAAAATCTGAATTGGCGCGTAACCGCAACGATGCAACGCAATAACTGCGACACGGTCTTCTTTAAGTGTCCACTCCATGTTTAAAAATGAGGAAAATTCAAAAAAGGTACAAATTTTTATTTTCATGAAAAATTCGAAATTCGAATTCAATAAACTTTTTGTGGCCAGCGTTCTAAATTCAAAAGTTTTTATTGTGTGACAGAACTTATGACCTGACTGTGTATAATGGAGCTTGGGGCATTGAGGCCATGCATTTTTGTCTTTAACATGTATTTTTTTTTCAATAATAGGTCTTGTATTACAAATAAGATCAATGCCAGAATGCCGGTCAAACATGCGGTTCCTGAACACATCAAAGAGAGCTTATGATATGTGTGTAGATAAGCTAGTGTATGTAACTGTACATAATTAGGCATTAAAACTCTCGAGTGATATTATTATGAAACTTGCCTTCGGCTCGTTTCATAAACCCACCCTCGAGTATTAATGCCCTCCATTATGTAGCAGTCACATAAACTACTATTATAATATGTTTTTTTTTACAATGCCATTAAATTGCTTTTCTGCCAAATTTAATATCCCTGCGAAGCACCGTGCGATGGCATAATACGTGCAGCTGGCCCGTCTTGAAACAAGCAGGCAGGCACCTGCAGCAGGCCCTAGCTAAGCCGCACGAAAATCAATTATAGATGCGTACATCTAACAGTGGAAGAAGAAGAAGAAAACATGTCTCACCTGGGCAACTTGTCGATGGTGGGTATGTGGCAGTACTGGTGGAACACTTTGGGACACTTGTCGCAGCACATGAGCTCTCCGCCGTCCATGCACACGGCGCACCAGTCCTCGTTGGGGTCCGCGCCGCCAGCAGCCGCCACCGCCGCCGCGCCGGCCGCAACCACCGGCTCAGGCGGGGGGAGGGTCGCTACTGACGGTTTGCCTGGAAATACATTAGATTGTCGTTTTGAGTCTGATACCAAGAAACCAGAGCTTATGGTCATGCTGACTAAAATGTCTTTGCTTGCGGCGGCTCTGTGTAGAGGGTTGCTCCTCTCCCTCAAATATGGCGAGGGGGGTGATGGCTGGTGCACACGTCATACTCGTGAACGGGTGCTGCTTGGGGGGAATGGTCCAGTCTGGTTTCTCTTAAGCTATGTTCATTAAAGATTTTGCTCGTTCTTGTTTATTTCTTTTGTAAAATGGTTATTTTGAGACACCTTAGTGGCCCTTACAGATACAAAGTTATGATTGAAAAAAAAAAACATCCCCAGAGTTCCGTGGTGCTATCTTCTCGGAAGGGCGTATTTCCGAAGCACTGGTGGAGTTAAAGGAGTTTCCTTTTCCTATGCGAGATTCAGCCATGAATCACCCTCTTGACAGGGAAATTTTCTTTTTCAAACTCAAACCATAATCAGTGACTCTTTAGTATACATGATCACATTTGATTATTTGTTTATTTTTCTCAATGTGTAAGTGTTGACTTGTTAAAGTGCATTATTTTTGCCTCATTACAATGAATTATTTGAGTTTGATTTTTGGTGTTTCATCAGGCGCCTAAAGTTACTTAGGCGCGATACCCATTGGATAGACAAGACTGAGACACGAACGAAAGACAGAGACGAGATAAAAATGCGCGCAAATTTTCGTCTGGTTCGGTCATGTGTATTTGTGTCGTTTTTCTGTCTGAGGAGTGCACCCTGGGCGAGGGCGGCGGCATGTGCTCCGGCAGCACCTCGAGTCTAGCTTGGCGATGTATGTGTCAGTCAGTCCGGCAGTATGTAGACAGGAGTGTCACTCACTCACCGTGCGCGTCGTCAGTGGAGGAGTGCACCCTGGGCGAGGGCGACGGCGGCGGCATGTGCTCCGGGAGCACCTCGAGTCTAGCTTGGCGATGTATGTGTCAGTCAGTCCGTCAGTATGTAGACAGGAGTGTCACTCACTCACCGTGCGCGTCGTCAGTGGAGGAGTGCACCCTGGGCGAGGGCGACGGCGGCGGCATGTGCTCCGGGAGCACCTCGAGTCTAGCTTGGCGATGTATGTGTCAGTCAGTCCGTCAGTATGTAGACAGGAGTGTCACTCACTCACCGTGCGCGTCGTCAGTGGAGGAGTGCACCCTGGGCGAGGGCGACGGCGGCGGCATGTGCTCCGGGAGCACCTGCACGCCGTTCGAGTCCAGCTTGGCGATGGTGGCCATCAGGTCCTGCACCGATTCCGCGCAGACTGCGTCCAATTCAGCGCCCGCACCACCGCCACCCTGCCGTATATAAAAGATTGCTTTATCAAACAAAGTTTCTAGGAATAACATTAGATGGCAAATTACAGTGGGGACCCTGTATAAAAAATGCAGTGTTAATTTCGGTTGCATCGATGATTGGTTCCTTAAAAGGTTATGTTCTTGGACCTTATATTTTATGAGTGGTGCGTAAATACATCTGCGTCAGATTGGCAACAAAACAAAGTATAAAAAGTAACTTGTGCGTGTCAGATGGCTAATCCAATGTGGTCCAACTTCAGTGAACGTAACTAACTCACTTGCAGGCTCGGGCTCGGCGTCTTCGGGTTAGTGGAAGTGACAGCGACCGTACCGCTCCCGCCGGTAGAGTGCTGTCTGCCGAGCGTGATCTTGAAGTCGCCTGCGCCGCCTCCGCCGCCGCTGGAGAGAGCCATGAGGTTCAAGTCGAAGCCGCCAGCTGTGGAATAAGGGAACTGCAGTGCTATCTCGAATGCGGTCGCCATACGTACTTGCATGACGACATGGTGTTCCGTATGCACAGAGGTAGAGAGCAAAACATTTTGGATGTTACCTACGTTACCTAAAAAAAAAATCAGCTTTTCTGGGATTCAGGAAAGCACGGATGTGGCTACATCTAGGCTAGTATATTTTAGTTACTTTCATAGTGTGATGTCCTATGGTATCTTGCTGTGAGGGAAAGCAGCGGATATTCAAACTATTTTTTTTTACAGAAAAGAGCTATTCGAGCAAATTATAATTTAAAACGAACATTCTCCTTAAGAGAGCTTTTTACAGAAATTGACATACTAACAGTAGCTAGTCAATTTATTTTCGAAAATATAATTTATGTACGCAAGAACCTTACAACATTTTCCAAACTTAGTGATAGCTGTAATGTTAACATAAGAAATAATCACAGACTATGTGCGCCCCGGTTTAGACTCGCGAAGGTTAGCAATTCTTTCAAGGGTCAATGCATTCTCTACTACAACAAGATACCTCTCGAGATTTTGAAATTGCTATTTGAGCAATTTAAAAAGCATGTTAAAGCGACTTTGTCGAAAAAGGGATATTACAATGTTCAAGATAAATTAAATGACGGGACTGTATGGGGTTAATCTGGCTCAACACAGACCTTGCTGTTAATAATTTGGTAATTATTTATTCCTGCTTATTAATCATAATAATAAAAAAAAACATATTTGTATTAGTTAAGCACAACCAATTTTTAAAAGAGATCTAAAAATCAATCTGTGGGAGTTTCTACGCCCTTCTTCTCCCACAGTGGTCCAATGTAGAGAAGAGGCAAAAGATGACGTTTGCTAAGTATATGTAAATATCTACAGTAATAAAGAACTTTGACTTTGTCTCTGATGAAGTTCAAGGTATACAACGGAGCAATGAACAGATATTTCGACTCATGTTCGGGTTCTAACCGGATACTTGAGGCTGCATCGAGGCAGTCTCTGGTAGGTAGGTTCACCAGCGTGCTCCACCTATGTCTGTACCGTGTGCGTGCTGCTGCGTGTGCTGCGGGATGTGCCACTTGGCCCCGGCGGCGGGGGCGGGGGCGGGGACGGCGGCGGGGACGGCGGCAGGGGGCGGGTCGGGCGCGCGCGGGGAGGGTCCGCTGCGGCGCGCGGGCGCGGCGTTCACGACGTGCGCGTACGCCGCCGCGCTGTTGTACGCGTTCATCACTGAGGGGGCGTGACGACCTCAACATTTATAAACGAACATATTGAAGGATTTTCTTGTGCGTTACATCTAGTATTAAATGAATGACGTGCTCTAAGATATATGTAATTATCCAACAGAATAAAGAATATTTTGATTTATTTGATTGATTGATAGACTGGGCAGTGGCACGACTTTGCAAACATAAACACCAACGACCCGAGATTTGATGATCATCTACCAGTAGTTAGGATCGTGGTAGTAACTCGCCAGTGATGATTGTTCGGAATGATACATAATGGAGGTCATTAAAAATCGTGAGTGGGTTTTTTCACTCGAGTTTTAATGCCTAATATTTAATGTAAAGTTACATACACTAGTTTATCTACACACATTTCATAAGCTCTCTTTGATGTGTTCAGGAATTGCATGTTCTACCGGCATTGTGGCATTGACAATTTGTCTGCCCTTGTTTAGCTTGTTCAGTAGTACTAACTTCACAGACAAACTAGGGGCGGCACGCAGGCGGGCGTCGACGTTCGAAATTATAATGTCATAATTTGTCGAAATTGTTGAGTTTTTACCAAGCAATATAACATTATGCTGGTCGTAACGTTAGGGTTTTTGGACGCAGTAAAGAGGGTTTATGATACGTGTGTAGATAAAAGATTAAAGTTAGCGTCGCTGGTTTATTCGGGGACTAAAAGTACGTGTGTAAACATATTTTCACGGTCTATATTAATTGTACTTGTAAGTAGAACATGTGTATGCGTTGAGGCGACTTGTCACGGTACAGTACTCACTCTGCTGGTAGGGGTGCATCTGCGTGGCGCAGATCTGCTGCATCTGATGTCGCGGCGACATGGCGCGCGCCAGCCCTGCCTGGTTCAGCAGGCCGCGCAGCTCGCCCATGCCTGTGACACATGCGAAACATTACGAATGGCCGAGTCGGTAGTGACGCTGCCTACGAAACCAAGGGTCCCGGGTTCGAGTCCCGGTGGGGGCAAATGTTTGTTTGATGAGAACGGATGTTTGTACCCTAGTCATGGTTGTTTATCTATCTAAGTATAATATTTCTCTATATAAGTATATACATCGTTGTATAGTACCCAAGATACAGGGAATCCTAGTTTGGGGCTAGATCAATGTGTGTAAAAAGGTGTCCAAGGTATTATTATTATTATTATTATTAGGTCTCTACGTTTGTTTTGTGGTCCGGTTCGAAGGACCAAAATACAGTATATAAAAAATGTGGGCCTTGGATTTTTGCGGCCGAGTACGAGATCCAGGTAAGGGTCACTGGCAAGGCAAGGAAGCAGAACAGTAAGTGGTTCCGTCTGTGGCCTCCGTGAAGGATATGTCGGCTAGCAATCAACAATAACTTGGCTGTCATTTTCGTACCTCAATACGCTACGCTTACGAATCCACACCAAAGCCATAAAACAGGTATCGATTTACCCGGTCCCCCCGTCACAAGTTCACAACAGGCCTAAGATGCTTGGCTCCTGACCAACTCGCCATAGCCAAGAAGGACTTCGACGATATGTTGAAGATTGGTACCACCCGTCCGTCTGACAGTCCGTCATCATCGGCTCTACACCTTGTATTGAAGAAGGACAGTTCCAGATGAGTCCCCCATAAAGCACATGCAAGTGCCACACTCTCAGCATCTCGGGCTGCACCATCTCATAATGATGGTGCAGCCCGAGAGACACATGACCTTCGGGCTGCAAAACGCCGTCCAGTCATTTCAGCGGTTTATCGATAAAGTCACTGTCACAGTCACTAAAGGTCTGGATTTCGCTTACGGTTATCTCGACGACGCGACGTGCTAATATATTCTGATCGCGAATCACACGAGCGCCATCTCCAGCTTTTCCAGCGTTTTGCGGATTACGGAGTATTATTGAACTCAGGCAAATGTGTTTTCGGCGATTTAGAAATAATGTTCCTGGGCTACAATTTCTCGGCGGTAGGGTATCAAGGACACTTGCGGAGAAGGTCGAGGCCATCAAAGGCATCCCGACACACCCAGAACGGTAAAGGAGCTGATGACGCAGATTTCTCGCCTACCAGCTGCAGGAATCCCAATAGTCTCCATCGACCGTACCAAGCCCGCCTACCAGCTGCAGGAATCCCAATAGTCTCCATCGACCGTACCAAGCCCGCCTACCAGCTGCAGGAATCCCAATAGTCTCCATCGACCGTACCAAGCCCGCCTACCAGCTGCAGGAATCCCAATAGTCTCCATCGACCGTAACAAGCCCGCCTACCAGCTGCAGGAATCCCAATAGTCCCCATCGACCGTACCAAGCCCGCCTACCACCTGCAGGAATCCCAATAGTCTCCATCGACCGTACCAAGCCCGCCTACCAGCTGCAGGAATCCCAATAGTCTCCATCGACCGTACCAAGCCCGCCTACCAGCTGCAGGAATCCCAATAGCCTCAATCGACCGTACCAAGCCCGCCTACCAGCTGCAGGAATCCCAATAGCCTCAATCGACCGTACCAAGCCCGCCTACCAGCTGCAGGAATCCCAATAGCCTCAATCGACCGTACCAAGCCCGCCTACCAGCTGCAGGAATCCCAATAGTCTCCATCGACCGTACCAAGCCCGCCTACCAGCCGCAGAAATCCAAATAGTCTCCATCGACCGTACCAAGACCGCCTAACAGCTGCAGGCATCCCAGCTTTCCACAAATACATCCGAGCCAATAAAGCAGACCAAGCCAGTCCTTCCTTCGCCCATCAGGCCTACAAGATCGCGACACCGAGTGCGATTCTGCGTGCGGATTACCTTCGCCTGTGGTCTCGGTGGGGGAAAACTGAGGGCTCCGTGAAGGTTGTGTCGCCAAACAACCAAGAACAACTTGGCTGTCAGTTTCGTACCTCACTACCCTACGCTTACGAAAGTGTAGATTGCGAATATAATATACAGTTATCAGCTCTACTGTGTCTTTCCATAAAAGCCCCAGCATCCTAAGTCTCCAAACGTTCTCCAAAATATAGGACAGAGCTATGCGATAAAAATCGAACAGCAAAAGCGGCTATCCTGTATGTGGTTGTACTTAAGTGATAGAGAACTCACCGTGCAGATGATGCGGATGCGTGGTGCTGGTCACGTGCGGGTGCGACGTCCGGGTCTGCGCGCGGCGGACGCCGTACGCCCCCGCCCCTGCCACCTGCCCCGCGCCCGGGGGCGTAGCGCCCGTGCGACACTGCACGAAGTTCTGCAGCCGGGACATGGACGCGTGGTCCGCCTGCGGAGGCGCGTGTTGTTAGAGACAGACAAGCGAGCGAGAGTGCACGAGGTGAATGGCATCTAATCTCAATCAACAGCTCATTGCAGATGACGCTGGTCTAGTTGGAGGCGGTCTGTCTGCCAAACTTGTCAAATTCTATTTCATTCTTATACTATATGGCGTGCTAAACTCATTTGAGGTTAATTTTGCCAGTGTTAAATGAATTTGAAAGATCATGTGACATGTTTTTAACCTAACCTCAGATGAATGAAACTCTTTGCCTCCAACTACGCCAATCGACAGAGCGAGTTCAAATAATATCAATTTGTTATTGTTTGAGCCAAGGTCGCAGACGCTGAGTGCCGCGTGAACTCGGCACGAACGGTCGAAATAAATGGCAGGGAGGGGAGCCGAACTCGTTGTCGCCCCCCAAAGACAGTTGTATTCGCTAACTCATCACTCGACCCGACGCTGACACAATGTATGAGATTCGATATTGGCGTACGAGATTGATCACGTGACTTTTCACGGCAGATGTGAAATCGCATACATTTTGTGAGCGTCGAGTCGAGTGATAACTTAGCCGATGCAACAAGTGTATAGTCTGGGAGTGCACGAGGATAATTTGGGCGTCACACAAGCGTCGTGGGGACCTATTGGATTATGAAGATTAGACAATAAAAGATATTAATTTGAATGATATTTTTTTCACCGGTTATGTACATTTTCGAAAACCTGTAGACGCTACAGGTTTTCGAAAATGGAAAAAGTCAATCATAAGTTAAAGACTTATACTTAGCAAACGTCATTTTTTGGCTCTTCTCTACATTGGACCACTGTGGGAGAAGAAGGGCGTAGAAACTCCCACAGATTGATTTTTAGATCTCTTTTCAAAATTGCTTGTGCTTAACTAAGGCTAGTATTTAATCGCACATCAAAAATACTGATTTGCACAGCAAAAAAGGATCAGCAGAAACACTTTTTATGTTTGAATTTATGTGTATTCAAGTTTCTGTTTTAAGTATTTTTTATTGTTCTTACATGTTCAACCTAACAAAGCAGCAAATATAAGGCATATTTGCTGCGCAAATCATTATTTTTGATGTGTAGTTTAATATTTCCCATTTTCTTATGTTCTCGTTGCCGAGATGAAAAGTTGTATGTGCAACATGAGACCAAAGTTACTTGCACCTCGTGCCTTAGGGTGCCCCGCGCACTCAGGGTCCCTCGCTCATTCAACAATGAAGTAACCATCCATTACGTCATCCAGTAGCCGTATCACGTAATTCTGACATCTGGGAATTTCAATCGCGTCTAACGATTGATTCTATTTTATTCCGACTAAGCCAATACATGCGATGTGCTGATGGGTAAATTCAAAAGTGATTGCAATTTCCTGGCAGTGCTACTGGTAGACGAAATTGCGTATTTTTGCTTTCCTGAGACTTTTCAGTGGTGTGTACGGTCATTGTCATGCATTTTTTTTAAAGGATATACTTTTCGATTGGTCCCATGGTCATCAGGTCAGGATCTGATGGTGGGGTCATGCAGAAATCGGGGGAAGTTAGATATTTTCATAGGAACTCGTGCTCGTGCGGATTTGCTCTTGGGCAGTATTATCTGGTAAGGGGTTGGTCCTGATGCTGAGCACTGCATGAACACCGGAACTAGTCAGTATTCGCGGTCTGGGAGGCCACGAGGCTGTTTTGGGAGTATGTAATATTATCAGAACTGCAAAATATTTACACATATTATGTTATTATATTGGGGTTTCCAAGCAAGTATACAAAATTACATACATGTATGTACGTAGGTTTGCATGTTTGTCGACGCTTTTTTCCGCAACTATTATCGGATTATGTCCATTATTTTTTATTGGCTTACATTTACTTCCACTGACAGCTTTTTCACACGAGCAGCTCACCTCTCCCTCAACTCACCGTATCTTAGTCTGATTAACTCATTATAGCTGAGCCTGACGCGTTCGAGTAAATTCCACTTAATGTACTTATTTTTTGTCGCTCTAACGGCACGGCTCTACATGGAAAGCTCAAATTTGATGGAGTTACTAAACAGGGTGTAAGGTGACTCCCATACATGACGCGCTCGAGTTACTCACGAATAGACTCGTGGCCTCCCGGGCTATAACTCACATCGACCGAAATCTTTAGAAATGTGACATTATTTCCATACACTAAACGTCAAAGTAACGACCTCTGTGGCTCTGCCTGCCATGCGAGAGGTCCCAGATTCCAACCCCGGCGGGGGAATCACAAAAAAAATCCCCAGCTCTTAGATGTTTAGGTTCCCTCGACACAGGGTATCCTAGTGATAGCCTGAAGCAATGTATGTGCCTGTATGTCAATGTTTATGTTTTTGTTGTTAACACTGACTGCGTTGAATAATCGTGAATTTGAGTTACTGAATGAGACGGCTGGTTCGTGGATGTCCTTAAAAATCATTTCAAAGGTATCGGGATAGATGCTGACGATACAGACGGTTATAGTTATATTAAATTTCAACTTGACGACCCGAATGGCCGAGTCGGCAGTGACCCTGCCTACGAAGCCAAGGGTCCCGGGTTCGAGTCACGGTGGGGGCAAATATTTGTTTGGTGAGAATGGATGCTTGTACCCTAGTCATGGTTGTTTATCTATATAAGTATGTGTATCGTTGTCTAGTACCCAAGATACAGGGAATCCTAGTTTGGGGCTAGATTAATGTGTGTAAATAGTGTCCATGGTATTATTATTATTACTTATGGAAAAGTTTGAACACTGTTCTTGTCCCACTGCAGCATGCGTACACAGTGCAGTGCGACAACTTTATACGTACTGCACAATCTACAGAAGTGTCCCATCTACAGCTACCTGCACTTATGTACATTGCACACTGACCTGATATCGAGCCAAACTCTTAGCGAGACATGGAAAAGAGAACGCCATACTGATGAACCGTGACAGCGAGTGACGGAGCAGAACCACGCTCCGGGGAGCGTTTCGGTTGGGTTGTGCTGTCAACTGTCAACTACTGCGGAGACTGCGGGTTAGGCCCAGGCGGCTCCACCACTGGAGAAGCACGAACGCTTCAACTCCGAAAAGTAACCATTATTTCTACATTACATACATTTATTTGTACATCACAGCCAGTGATATGAGAACATACTCAGCTCCGTAAATGTTCATGCATACTCCAGAGAATCTCATATGAAGTTCGATCCTAATTTAAAGTAAAGGTTATCTCAGTTTGACCTCCCATCCGTGCATCGGGTATTACCTGCTGCATGGCGACATGTTGTAGCGCCATCACAGCTGAGTGTGCCTGCTGCTGTTGTTGTTGCTGCTGTTGTTGCTGCTGCTGCTGATGTTGTTGCTGTTGCTGCGGTTGTTGTTGTTGTTGCGGCGGATGGTATGGTCCCTGCGCTGCGCCCGCGCCGCCGTCCACCTTGCCGTCCACTACGATACCGCCGATTGTCGATAACACTGTAAATAATGAAGATAAAGTAGTTTATCTACACTCGTATCATAAACCCTCTTTACTGCGTACAAAAACCGCACGTTACGATCAGCATAATGTTAAACTACTTGGTAAAAACTCATTTCTTATCTGAAAAATTACACATTATGACCATAATGTGTAATTTTTCTACATATTATGACATTCAAATTTCGAACGCCGACGCCCGCCTGCGTGCCGCCCCTAGTTTGTCTGTGTAGTTGGTACTACAGAACAAGCTAAACAACTGCAGAGCCACAATGCCGGTCAAACATGCGGTTCCTGAACACATCAAAGAGAGCTTATGATATGTGTGTAGATAAACTAGTGTATGTAACTGTACATAATTAGGCATTAAAACTCTCGAGTGATATTATTATGGAACTCGCCTTCGGCTCGTTTTATAAACCCACTCTGGAGTTTTAATGCCCTCCATTATGCAGCAGTCACATAAACTACTATAAAATCTTGGAATTGTACCGGTCTAATCTCTTTTTTTTGCAATTCATGTTTAAAAGAGATAATTAGTCGATTGGGGTACATAACATTTGTGATAGAAATATCGCTTACACGATGTAGGTTTGTATCAAAAAATTTTACGGCTACAAAATTTTAATTTACGTGTTGCAGTACAGTCCGTCGGTATTGTTTGTTAGACAGTACAGTACTGTACAGTATCTATGAGTAAGTGAGTGTCACCTTTGACGAGCTCCGGCAGCTTGTCGAGCGCCAGGCCGATGCGCACCGGTATCTCGGGGTTGGGTATGTCGGCGCGCCGCGACTTGATGCGCTGCAGGTGAGCGCACACAGAGCGCTTGCTGTACAGCACCGCCGTGTCGCTGCCCTGCAAGACATCACACACATTACACAACACGTCTCATCCCATATCCACCCGGAGCTACTGGGAATAAACTATACCGGTTGGTAACTGGTACCTGTTCGAGCGCCTGGTTGACAAACTCCACACAGTGGTCGGTGATGTGCGCCAACTGCTGCAGAGCTTCCTTCTTCTCCTGCAGCGTCTTTTGTTTGCCGTCGCACACCTCATTCAGGCGCAGCACGAGTTGCTTGCCGCGCGTGTTGATCGCGTTCGTTAGCCTGCGCGGGAGATTTCACATTACTGGGAGTTCCTATACAGCGTTGGGAGATTTCAAATTGCTGGGAATCCCGATACAGCGTTGGGAGATTTAACATTACTGGAAGTTCCAATAAAGCGTTGGGAGATTTAACATTACTGGGAGTTCCTATATAGCGTTGGGAGATTTCAAATTACTGGGAACCCCGATATAGCGTTGGGAGATTTAACATTACTGGGAGTTCCAATAAAGCTTTGGGAGATTTAACATTACTGGGAGTTCCAATTAAACGTTGGGAGATTTAACATTACTGGGAGTTCCAATAAAGCGTTGGGAGATTTAACATTACTGGGAGTTCCGATACAACGTCGGGAGATTTAAAATTACTGGGAGTTCCAATAAAGCGTTGGGAGATTTAACATTACTGGGAGTTCCGATACAGCGTTGGGAGATATAACATTACTGGGAGTTCCAATAAAGCGTTAGGAGATTTAACATTACTGGGAGTTCCAATAAAGCTTTGGGAGATTTAACATTACTGGGAGTTCCGATACAGCGTTGGGAGATATAACATTACTGGGAGTTTCAATAAAGCGTTAGGAGATTTAACATTACTGGGAGTTCCAATAAAGCTTTGGGAGATTCAACATTACTGGGAGTTCCGATACAGCATTGGGAGATATAACATTACTGGGAGTTCCGATACAGCGTTGGGAGATTTAACATTACTGGGAGTTCCGATACAGCGTTGGGAGATTTAACATTACTGGGAGTTCCGATACAGCGTTGGGAGATTTAACATTACTGGGAGTTCCGATACAGCGTTGGGAGATTTAACATTACTGGGAGTTCCGATACAGCGTTGGGTGATTTAACATTACTGGGAGTTCCGATACAGCGTTGGGAGATTTAACATTACTGGGAGTTCCGATACAGCGTTGGGAGATTTAACATTACTGGGAGTTCCGATACAGCGTTGGGAGATTTAACATTACTGGGAATTCAGAAACAGCGTTGGGAGATTTCACATTACTGGGAATCCCGATACAGCGTTGGGAGATATGGCATTACTGGGAATTCCGATACAGCGTTAGATTTCACGTTACTCTGAGTTCCGATTCAGCGTTGAGAGATTTAACATTACTGCGAGTTCCGATACAGTGTTTGGAGAATTAGCATTACTGGGAGTTCCGATACAGCATTGGGAGATTTCACGTTACTGGGAGTTCCTATACAGCGTAGGGTAACAGCTGTATTAAGTATCAGGCGATGTTGAATTTGCGTTGAATATCATAGGTGCCCATCACATAAAACATCAGAGTCAAAGTGCCTGTTAGTAAAATGTAATTTTTAGAGTGAAGAAATATCGTACCTATGAAGGGGAAAATTAGAGGAATTGTTTTCAACGAGCTTGTATAAAGCGAATTTTCAATGTCAAGATACAGATGTTGCCAATATTATAGCAAGTGGAGATCACAATAGTCTCTGACTGCCCCAAAGACGTGAGGATATTCACGGGCTTCATATCAAAATGGCATTGTGGCGTATATGCAACAATGCCATTTTTCGTTTTAATATCATACGATTCTTATTTTAGCTTGGCATCTTCGCTATTATTTTTATATATTTTGGCAATAAGTTTCTAACTTGTATATATTTTTCTAAGTCGTATATATGTTGCAGAGTTGGCATATTGCATAAAGTATGCAATATGCCAACTAGTTTTCGTTGAAACAGAAAGACGCGAGCAGTAGCACTCTATCGCCGCGTCACAAAATCTCCTATGAAAATCTACAATCTCTTAGATATCAAATCATAAAGCCGTAAACGAAGGGGTTTGAAGAATTTTGTTCTAAGTTTGACAATTTGTGCAGCTACCTTACTCTTGTGCATAGTACAGTATGGTTTTGAAACTACTTGTTCAAGATATTTTTAAAGTTCTTAATATGATTATTTAACAAGAATACACATCTATTTTTAAGATTATTCTGTAGGTCTTTTTTGTTTTGTGTAACGTCCTCGTTTCCTTACGTTTCTCCAAAGTGCACCTTTTCTCAGTTATTTTGTTCTTTAAACCTAGCATACCACGCTTCTTGGCTCTCTTAGCCATGAGGACCACAACTCAGATGCGAAAAATACACGCCGTTGATAATGAGACATCCTCAGGTTCAGTCTACTATTACGTCTACTGTCTTTAAAGCCTCCTCTAGGATATTGCTAAACGCAACGGCGAGGGGAATTTGAAGACGGGCAAGAACTCGACACCATCGAAAGCCTTTCACCCCACCACCTTTTCATTTCATTTAATTTGTTTACACAGCATACAAAAAATAAACATACAATTAATACTTTATTTTTATTTACTCGGGCCGCCGTCGACCCGACATGGGAGGCTGCAAAGGTGCAGACGCAGGTCGCATCCCATAGCAGGGAACGTCCTCTCTCCCAAGGTACCAGGGTCAAGCCGTCCGGACGCTTCCCATCCGACCGGCACAAACCTGGTGGCTCCAACACACTAGGAACGTTGGCCGATACCAACGCCCTACGAACGATGTCCTTTATTGCGTAGTGCCGCGAAAACCTGCCAGCGCTCCTGGTACAATGTAGGCCATGGCGACCCAACTCATTGACCCATTCCCCACAAACGCACCGATGCGGCTGGCAGATAGTGCAACCCAAACGCAAAGCGACTGCCACGCGCAAAGTGTCATCGTCCAGGAAAGTTCCCAGCTGGGGAGAAGGCATTGCGTGCAGTGACAAGCCCGAGTCGGACTGACAAGCGGCACGCAGGCGCGCCAATTCCGGCCCCGAACTTTGAGCGAGGAGATCATCACGGATGAATTCGCACACGACCTCAACCCAGGAGCGTTGACTATGCAGCCTTTCCGGCAGGTCGCTTCCATGACACAATTAATTGAGAAAACTTAAAGTGCCAATTTCAAAACAGGACAATCATTAAAAAAACAGGACAACGAAAACAAAACAAAAAATAATACAAATCATGTATGCGGGGTGAGTGAGTGTACCTGCGAAGCCCTACATCCAAGGTATAATCGACATTAATAGTCAAAGGAGAAACAAAGGCCGGTTTTACTCTCTAAAATTTTCCTTCGGTCACTTTGTGGATATGGTGTAATATTCTCTCGGGAAGCCGGCTAGCTTCACTGAGTTGCTTCAAGTCTAAACGTTACTGTCAGTCAATAGTTGTCGCGCAATAAAGTATATTGCATATATTGTGAGTTGCGACATTACTATCACAAAAACGTTACGTCGTCGGCCAAACGTTCTTTGTCGGTGACAAAACAACTTTTTGAGTTGATTATGATTTCATTGATGATATACATTTTGTGAAACAACATAAATATGCACAACGACATTGAAGTTGTACTCTTTTGTTTGCCAAAGCACAAAACAAATATTCTTACAGCTGTTTAAATTGTTCACAAATAGTCTAAACGAATATGTATGCCAAAACAGAAGGGCGTCTAAAATTCGAAAAAAAATTAAGGAATAATATTTTGGGAAGTATGTTACTGTCAGGTTAGTTGTAGCTAAAATATAATATTGCCAGAGGTTTTCTTGATGGATTAAATTATGGTAATTTAAAAAAAAAGTAAAACTTTAGAAAAAACAACATCAATTAAACCTTATTTAGCAACTATTTAAGCAATCGTATCGCAACCGATTAAATACTTAGAACTGAGTAGCTCCGGTGGGAACCTGTTATCTTCATCATCAGTTCCACTTCACCAAGTCCCGATAACTGCATCTTCCAAATGCACGAGATAATATAGAAAATACCCAAATTGCTACACGTGTTCATTAATTATTTGAAGAGTTCTTTCGATTTCCTCATAATACCATCATCAGGTCCAGACGGACGTTGATTAATTGACGTTGAGGAGCTGTCCTGTTACGTCATCATCACATACACTTCACCATATGCATTATGACGAGAATATATAACTTAGCAACCGTAATAAAGTAACCGATTCGGAGCCCTGTGGGATAACGAGTATTGAGCAGTTCCGGTGGCAGATTAGAATCAGTAACCATTTCGTAATAAAGTAACCGATTCGGAGCCCTGTGGGATAACGAGTATTGAGCATTTCCGGTGGCAGTTAGAATCAGTAATCATTTCGTAATAAAGTAACCGATTCGGAGCCCTGTGGGATAACGAGTATTGAGCAGTTCCGGTGGCAGATTAGAATCAGTAACCATTTCGTAATAAAGTAACCGATTCGGAGCCCTGTGGGATAACGAGTATTGAGCAGTTCCGGTGGCAGTTAGAATCATCAACCACTTTGACCCCAACTATTACGCATTTGCAAGATCAGATCGTGTGAACCAAGATTGTCCTCACTTGACCACAGTGGAGGTGATGTCCCGGACCAGCGCCTTTTTCTTGTCCGCGATGAGGGTCTGCCGGTCCTTGATCACCTTCATGGCGGAGCCGAGCAGCACGCGCTTGTAGGACACCTCCGCGAGGAGCGCTGCGATGTTCTGTCGCGCCTGTAGCCAGCACACCACTTATCATTTATGTTTCATGTCACTAACTCCAAGTGAGTTTTTACATAATTATACAATTTGACATAAATTACGTCCATTTAGGGGTCAGTGAATAATTTGGAGGAAAAACACTTTCCTGCTTTCCTAGTAAACAAATGTACAGCATGCATTTCATTCAATGCAAACTTGACTGATCCTCGGAATAACCTACAATTTTAACTTTTAAAGAATGAGGTCATTTCCTGAGATTTATTATTAATTAAAAGAAGTACTTATTGTGTGTACGCAATGAAATGTATGTAAATAACAAACAAATTAATAAAGTTTTGTTCGCTCTTCTTCTGCCATGAAGTTTCTTATTGCCTTTCACACTTTTACTGTATCTATTATCGTTATCCCTAAAGAGATGAAACCGTTAACGGGGACACATTTTACGGCTAGGGGGGGATAAAGTGGCAGGCGGCGGGGGGAGGGGGGATAAAGTGGCAGGCGGCGGGGGGAGGGGGAGTTTGTACAACTTGAACACCACACCCATCATCATCAGGTATCATGTGACACAAGTTTCAAAACTGAACTATGAGTATATGGAAACCTGCATGTTGGATTAGGTAAGGAGGTTCGTTGTGAGAAGAAGTTACCTTCAACAGCCTCGCACGTGTCCAACAGTATTCTGATGACGATAATTTAATTTCAGTCTTGTGTTACTTGTGGTCGCGGTGACGCGGCAGTTGACAGTCGCGGCACGTCAGCCGGTCGCACGTCTCGCAGAACAGAGACGCGCCTGTACGTACCTGCGACGCCATCTCTGAGCTGAACTGGTACTTGTGGTCGCGGTGATGCTGCAGCTGGCAGTCGCGGCACGTCAGCCGGTCGCACGTCTCGCAGAACAGAGACGCGCCTATACGTACCTGCGACGCCATCTCTGAGCTGAACTGGTACTTGTGGTCGCGGTGATGCTGCAGCTGACAGTCGCGGCACGTCAGCCGGTCGCACGTCTCGCAGAACAGAGACGCGCCTGTACGTACCTGCGACGCCATCTCTGAGCTGAACTGGTACTTGTGGTCGCGGTGACGCAGCAGCTGACAGTCGCGGCACGTCAGCCGGTCGCACGTCTCGCAGAACAGAGACGCGCCTATACGTACCTGCGACGCCATCTCTGAGCTGAACTGGTACTTGTGGTCGCGGTGATGCTGCAGCTGACAGTCGCGGCACGTCAGCCGGTCGCACGTCTCGCAGAACAGAGACGCGCCTGTACGTACCTGCGACGCCATCTCTGAGCTGAACTGGTACTTGTGGTCGCGGTGATGCTGCAGCTGGCAGTCGCGGCACGTCAGCCGGTCGCACGTCTCGCAGAACAGAGACAGCCGCTCCTGAGGATTGCACGTTGACTTTTACATGTCGCTTACTCTTGTTTTCAATGTAAAAATGTCAATATCCCGACAAAGGCGCTCGACTTAAGCAAAATTCAACCGTGCTTCACCACCCGACGACTGCCAGGAGTTTTTAAGCTGCTTTAACGGTAAAGATGTTAAGTTTACAATAATTTATGGAAGGAACGTGGTGTGGAGCAGAGATGCAACTAATAGTGATTTGGCCGAATACCGAATATTTGGCCACGCTCTTGGCGGAAGCACCGAATATTCGGAGCAAATGTGCACATAATAGAACCGGTCAAGTGCGAGTAGGACGTCGGACCCGCACACGCAGGGTTCCAAACCATTGTATAGGGGAAAACGTAAAACGACAGTCTTTTGTACGAGTATGCTTTTTAATTTTTAATAATAAAATATTAAATACTAGGTAGGACTACATTCAAGGCCGTATATCGATACATTGAAAAAGTGTTTTGTGTATGTTGTATGTATGCATTAAACTATGTACTCAGGTTAACGAAACTCTTTGCTCATTGAAACCGGAAGTGGATATAAATTGAGTGACTTATTTACAGAATTAAACGAAATATGACAAAAACTTAATAATATTGATTATAATTCGAATATTAATCGTATAATGACAAATAACTAATTACAAAATCAATTCCTGCAATCAAAGATCTTTTCCGACAAGGTCGGGAGAGTCCAGTTTTCACCAATAAACAAATAAAACAAAATGGCTAAGAAAATGGCCATACCAATAATTTCTTGTATGGGTACTTCTTTTAATTCTTAAAAACTGGTTTGTTCCATTATTTGTTGTTATAGCGGCAATATAAATACACCCTCTGTGAAAACGTCAGCTCTCTACCTATTTGGTTGATCCGGTAGAGCCCGGTGACAGACGGACAGACGGACGGACGGACGGACGGACAGCGGAGGCTTAGTAATAGGGACCCCCGTTTGGCACCCTTCGGGTACGGAACCCTATAAATGTAGGTAGTTTATATGTGTAGTAAGTGGCAGATACGTTGCAACTCCGTATATATTTCCCACTCAAGCTACTCAATACTCATTCTATTTAAATTTTTCTGTCGGATTGTGGTGCTAATAGTCTGTATTAATAAAAATGTTATTTAAATAGTGTTTAATATTTATGCTTCGGAACGCACCTCTTTTTGTTGCGCGACTCGGAACGCGAGTGATCGGAAACGGAACTAGCAGCTGTCACTTGTATAGAAACGAGATGACGAGTTAGAGGTTACTTTTTTTGACATGGAGAAAATGTCGGCACATGGCGTTCGGGCCTTGACTGGACCTGGACAACGCCTACAAGTTGGCCCAACTATTGATGGCTCTGCGGGGTGAACCGAAGGAGTTGGTCGGTCACCTAACGGTCACGGCGGGCAATTATGAGATAGCCAGGTCCATATTGTTTGACCGCTACCAACACAAACGGCGGTTGGTTGATGCGCAGCTGGGGAAGCTGTTTAGCATCCCTAGAGTAACCCGGGATGTTGACATCCGGGTACAGGTGCTCAACCCTGTGCTGGTGGCCACTAAGGCCCTCCAGAACCTTGGTCTGCCGGTAGACCAATGGTCATATATTGTTCTATATATGGTTTTGTCACGGTTGCCTGCAGCTGTTCAAAGTCGGTTTGAACAGCTGCATGGGGGCAGTAGCACGGAGCTGCCCACGCTCGTCCAATTGACGGATTTTTTGGAGGGTGAATGCAGGCGATTTGACACACTGGATACGGAGGCCAGTGTGCAGCGCCAACCCGCGCGGATGCGGGAGGGGCCGCGCCCCCCGCCCCCACGGGGGGGTGGGCGGTCGAAACAATTTGGCGTTTTGAATGCCGCGCCGTCGGGTGACGGCTGTGTGCACTGCGACAGTGCCGGTCATGAAGTGACCAGTTGCGCCAACTTTAAGGCGCTCGGGGTAGCTGCCCGCAGGAAGTTAGTCTTCCGCCACCGATTGTGTTTCGGTTGTTTGGGGCCGCACACGCTGAGCGTGTGCTCGCGCGCGTTCCCCTGTGAGTGCTGTGGTGGCAAGCACCACATCGTGTTGTGCCTGAATCGGTCAGGCCCTTCGGACGGTCACCAGGGCCGGACTCAGGTTGGTCGGCCACAGGGCCCAACCAGGGCCGGACCCAGTCCCCCTCCGGGCAACGGGAGTCACCAACGGGGTGACTGGGGTACCCGCGGACGGGACCCCCCCCGAGGGGAAGGGGGCAGCGCGGGGAGTAACATGCGGGATAGCCGGGGTTCGGTCGCCGCTGTCCACGGTCAGCGAGGACTTCAGGCCGCTGGCTCACCGCGTGTTACGGGCGGGTGTCAGATGGCACCTATGAGTGGCGCGAAGGCTGGGAGCCCACCACCTTCTGCGCCACCCTGCCCGTCGCTCTGGGAGGCGAACAGGGAGGCGAACAGTCGGATGTCGCCCCCATTCCTAGAGCGCCCCAGGTTGGATCCGCTCTCCCCCATTCATCCACGGTGCGCACCGGGCACACCGTACACCGTCCGGTATGATCGGATACCGGGACAGCGAGGGGCCTATTATACGGGTTGGGACCCCTTGATGCACATACGGTCTGATATGCCGGTTGCATATCAGCAGCCGAGTTACTCCAAGGCCGACGGAGGTCTGAGCGGGTTCGGATCCCGCGGAGGTTCCCGCTAGGGACACTCCACCCACTTACAGGGTGCCGCCACTCCACAGACAGTCATGCTCCCCACCGCCTCTGTGATAGCGTGGAGTTCGGACGGCAAAGCATGTGTGGCACGAGCACTATTGGACTCGGGGGCCCAGGGGTGCTTAGTCTCGTGCAACCTTGTAAGACGGTTGGGCATTTCGGTAAGGGAGTATCCACATTCCATTCGGGGAATTGGGAACACGGAAGTCGGTTCCGTTAAGGGAGTATGTCGGATTACTCTCTCGTCACGGGTGGATTCATCGGTGAATCTGACGGTCACGGCATTAGTCATGCCTAATGTGATGGGCTCACACCCTCACGTACGGTTGTCGCCCTCGGTGCGACAGTTGGTCGCTGGGTTGTCACTGGCTGACCCGGAGTTCGATATTCCGGGCCCAGTAGACATTTTATTGGGTGTCGATGCCTTGGGATACCTGTTAGTGCCAGGTGTCCACGTGTTGCAGGCGACTGGTCTGATTTCGGTCAACACCAGACTGGGCCATGCGGTAATGGGTCCGGTCATGCCGGCTGCCCCACGCCTTATTCGGTTCTGTACTCTCGGAGGTGATACAGAAGTTTTGGGAGGTGGAGGAACCACCTACGGTCCGCCGGTTGGACCCGGTTGAAGAAGAGTGTGAACAGTTTTATCGGAACAATACTGGTCGCCTTCGGTCAGGTCGATTTCTCACACGTCTTCCATTCCGGAGTGATCGCCCACCGCTGGGCAGTTCACACCATGCAGCCGAGACGCGGCTTCTGTCGATGGAACGACGCATGAAGCGTGACGGGATTTTCCGGCAGAAGTACGTCGACTTCATGCGGGAATACGAGTCGCTCGGCCACATGTCGGTTTCGGGTATCGACTGGAAGCTGAAGACCACTGCTTCCTGCCCCATCACGCGGTCTTGAGGACCCCGGAGGGCAAAATACGGGTAGTGTTCGATGGATCGGCATCAACATCTAACGGCATGAACCTGAACCAGTGTTTGCATTCAGGGCCGAAGTTCAACCATGACATCGCGGATGTTATCACACGGTTCCGTCGACACAATGTTGTGTTTGTAGCTGACATCCGGATGATGTTTAGACAGACAGTCATTCACCCTGACGATAGACGGTATCAGCTGATACTGTGGCGAGAGAGCCCAGATCAGCCCATCAAGGTGTACGAGCTGAACACCAACACGTACGGGCTACGGTCCAGTCCTTATTTAGCGATTCGCACTCCTATCTGCGTACGGTCGACTCCTCGGGGGAGGTTGATGTGCGGTTGGTCATGGCCAAGAGCAAGGTTGCGCCGTTGCGCACTCGCCTGACCATTCCCAAATTAGAGCTTTCAGGAGCGGCTCTCCTGACTCGTCTGCTCAACCACACGATGACGGTTCTTCGTGGGTCAATAGCGTTAGAAGATACGGTCTACGCTTGGACGGACAGCCAGATCGTGTTATGCTGGCTGAAGGCTTCAGTTCACAAGCTGGAGATTTTTGTGGCGAATCGAGTTTCGCAGATTTTGAATTCGGAGGTTCCCTTAATCTGGAGACATGTTCCAGGGGAAATGAACCCAGCAGACTGTGCGTCTCGTGGGTGTCACGCTCCGGAGTCAGTTGGACATCCCTTGTGGTGGGGTCCAAAATGGTTGACTCAAGCCGAATCAGATTGGCCAATGAGTCCACGCGTTACCTCGGCGAATGGCGCCTTGACAGTCAGTGTCTGTACGACGCAACCAGAGCCGGAAGAGGAGTTCAGCCTGCTGGAACGGTACAGCTCGCTCGACAAGCTGGTCAATGTGACCGCCTGGATCTTCCGATTTGCGCGGAATTGTCGCAATTCTGAGGCGCAACGGGTGCGGACACAGGTCCTGACACCACGGGAACGGAACCATGCGTTGTTCGCATTGGTACGAAACGTGCAGATGGTGCACTTCAAGTCCGAACTGGACATTCTGAGACGCGGACGCGTCCAACTGAAGGGAGCTGTGGCTCGGCTCAACCCGTTTATTGACCCTCAAGGATTGCTGAGGGTAGGAGGTCAGCTGCGGAATGCCAACCTGCCTTATCCCCTGTACTGTCAAACCCAAAAATGCAAAATGGCCGCGTCTGTCACGGGGTCGCACGCGAACTCCGCCCGCTAACGTCCCGTTTCATTAAAATGACGATATCTCTATTTTTTCTATGGGAGCTCTCTAAGAAAGTTATATCGTTGGAATGGCTTTTAAATAAGCTACCGGATAAAAAAGAATAGTCCAGTTTTGCCTAGAAATATATTTTAATTTTAATTTTAAATCTAATTTAAATTTTTGTTTTATTTTTTTTTCCCATTATTGTAGAAAAAAATTAAACATGGAAAAAATATAGCATGTTTGTAGTTTATTTACATCTAAATACGTTATCGTACATAAATAAATAACAATAACATGCCTCCCCATACAATAATCCTGGAAAGCAATCACCACAACCACACCACCACTCAATAAGCGCTGGCACGTGACTGACGGCGCGATATTTCATTGCCTCGGTCAACCACTAATGCTTGCTTTAGAGTAGAAACAAAGGATGTTATGCCTTTCTTCTTGTTTCGGCAACGTTTAGTGGAAGTTTGAGCAAGATAGACAAACGCTTTGATTAAATAACGGTCCTTATTTACCGCCTTTTACGCATCGGTCAAAATGTGTCCGCGTGACAGACTGGGGTATTTTGCATCGGTCAAAATGTGTCCGCGTGACAGTCTAGCGGTCATGCGGCTCGCCACCCGTTGTTACTCCCTAGGAAAGGGAAGTTGGTCGAACTGTTGATACAGGATCGACACATTCGGAATGGGCATGTCGGATGCCACGCCTTGATGGCGTTTCTCCAGCGCGAGTTCTGGATTCTATCGGGAAGACGCTTAGTGCGTAGCGTCGTATTTCGGTGCCTGCCTTGTTATCGGGCCAAGGCGGCTACGATGCAGCCCCAGATGGGCGATTTGCCCTCGGATAGGGTTAACGAAATCCGGCCCTTTGCGGGTGTCGGAACGGATTTCGCGGGACCATTCATTGTCAAGTCTTCACAGCTACGGAACGCCAGATTAGTGAAGGCATACCTGTGCGTCTTCGTGTGCTTGGCCACGAAGGCAGTCCACTTGGAGGTGGTCAGTGACCTCACTACGGAGGCATTTATCGCATGTCTGGATCGGTTCGTCTCACGAAGGGGCCTCCCGACATTAATCCGTTCGGACAACGGCACAAATTTTGTCGGAGCCAGGCGATATCTGCAGGAGGTCACTCAATTCCTGAACGTTAACCAGGACGCCATCGGTACGGCTTGCTCCCGACGAGGGATTGAATGGGTTTTCAGTCCGCCGGGATGTCCTCATTGGGGAGGAATTTTTGAGGCTGCGGTTAAATCAGCTAAGTCGCACCTGACGAGGATCATCGGTGAGACCTCTCTACGCTTTGAAGAGCTTGCGACGCTGTTCTGTAAAATTGAGATGACACTAAACTCGCGTCCGTTGTGCCCGCTCAGTTCGGATCCAAATGATTTGGAAGCGTTGACGCCGGGTCACTTCCTGATAGGTCAGCCCCTTAACGCCCTGCCAGAATACCCATTCGGTGATGTTAAGTTAAGTCGGTTAACTAGGTGGCAAATGTTGCAGCAGATGGCTCAAGATTTTTGGAAACGGTGGTCCCTTGAGTACTTGCACATCTTGCAGCAGCGCCTTAAGTGGACTGACCGGACGAGCCCCCCTCAAGTCGGTGATTTGGTGCTGATTAAGGATGCGAACCTGCCATCATTGAGATGGAGACGAGGACGGATCGTCAAATTGTACACGGGTCGGGATGGCACGCCTCGATCAGCAGAAGTCAAGGTGGGGGACTCGGTCCTCAAGAGAGCGGTCGCAACACTTTCTCGCCTTCCTATTGATTAGGGACAGGTTCGGGCCTGTCCGGGCGGGTGACTGTTTAATATTTATGCTTCGGAACGCACCTTTTTTTGTTGCGCGACTCGGACCGCGAGTGATCGGAAACGGAACTAGCAGCTGTCACTTGTATAGAAACGAGATGACGAGTTAGAGGTTACTTTTTTTGACATGGAGAAAATGTCGGCACATGGCTTTCGGGCCTTGGCTGTATTTTAGTAGTAATAATTGTCTAACACAGGTGTCGGGCCTGGTCGGAATGTTAATTATAATAAGCACGGAACAATCGTCGGGAAATAAGTAGATTCAAGTCATCGGAGTGAGTGCTTCGTGTTGTGAAAGTTTGAAGTGGTTCGGTCCCCAATTCGTCGCGTTCGGCAGCGACGGCGACAGCATCGGGCTACAACGAGAGTAAGATTCGACTCCTCTCCCCTCACCCCCCTTGTGCTCCTTACCCCGTGTTCCTGCCTCGAATTGAGCTTTTCGAATTCCGGTCCACGGCGTCAAAGGTCAGTACTCCTGGTGAAAACCAACCCTACCAAGATTCCACGCCCGTTCGGTTGAGGCGTGGAATTAATCAAATAGCTTTTAATTTGATATTTGTTGTCACATAAGTTACCTTCGCGTTCATTTATTTGAGACGTGTTCCATTGATACTTCAAATTTGTCTTTATCTCAATTTCAACTTTTTTTTTCTTATTAATGTATAGGCTTGAGTGTTCTAAATAGGCCAATAATGTAAATAAATTACATCAGATCACTCAAGGTAACTTTCTTTACTAAATTGATTTGTGGATTAGTTGTAATGGTTTGATATATAGTAATGAGTGAAAATAACATTTCTAAGGTGTTAAATTTCATTCTAAAGTGTTAGTGTTATGAAATGTTTGGGGCAAATGTTTGTGTTGTGTGTGAGTGGCCAAAATTTTCCCACCGCACCGCAGGTAGACAAATATTCAAAACACAGAAAAGAACATGAAAAGAAGCATAAATGAACACATTCAGTACAATATAAGTTAATACTTTTCTATACTAAATTTATTGCCTTTTTCAAACATTTATAATTTATATCATGAACATCAAGAATAGCTGAGTAACGTTGTATTTATTTCGTATGGATTAAACGAAAGGCGTTTGAAAAACAGTTGAATCATGGAAAAGCGTTTTTTTTGCATGGCGTTGATTGTTATTGTGCAAATAAAATTGATTTGTGGGTTAGTTATAATGGTTTAATGTATAGTAATAATGAGTGAAAATAACATCGCGAGGGTGTTACATTTCATTCTAAAGTGAAATGTTTGGAGCAAATCGTGTAACAAGTGGCCAAAACTTTCCCACCGCACCGCAGGTAGGCAAATATTCAAAACACAGAAAAGAACTTGAAAAGCATAATAGTAGTTTATGTGACTGCTACATAATGGAGGGCATTAAGACTCGAGAGTGGGTTTATGAAACGAGCCGAAGGCGAGTTTCATAATAATATCACTCGAGTTTTAATGCCTAATTATGTACAGTTACATACACTAGTTTATCTACACACATATCATAAGCTCTCTTTGATGTGTTCAGGAACCGCATGTTTGACCGGCATTGTGGCTCTGCAGTTGTTTAGCTTGTTCTGTAGTACCAACTTCACGCAGGCGGGCGACGGCGTCCGAAATTTGAATGTCAGTACCAACTTCACAGACAAACTAGGGGCGGCACGCAGGCGGGCATCGGCGTTCGAAATTTGAATGTCATAATATATAGAAAAATTACACATTATGGTCATGTGTAATTTTTCAGATAATAAATGAGTTTTTACCAAGTAGTTTAACATAATGCTGATCGTAACGTGCGGCTTTTATACGCAGTAAAGAGGGTTTATGATGCGTGTGTAGATAAACTCAGTAAAATATAACTTAACACTTTTCTGTACGAAATTTATTGCACTTTCCAAACATTTATAATTTATAACATGAACATCAAGAAAAGCTGAATAATATGAAGATATCTGCCACCGGCCCCCTTCCCTTTTTATACCCAATAAAAGAGCCTGCACTCGAGGCACTCTACTCCTTGGCAGGGCGTTTGAACTTTGAACTTTGAACCCTCGCAAAAATGTTGACTGCCACTGCTTCTTTTTTCCAATGTCATATTAAATGGAGTAGAGTGGAGGGAGAGGCTCAGCAAGAAGAAGAAAAGTCCTCAGTTACCTGTGAGTGTTCTTGACAGAACATGTCGTGTGCGTTCTGAACGGAGCACTGCGCCGCTTGCAGCTCCAAGATGGCTTCGTCTTTGGACTTTATCGTGTGGTCCTTTGTGATCTTTAGCCTGCGGATAAAGAGTCGTACTGTTATTATGTACTTGCCGAAATTCCGAGTCGAAAATTTACAGTTTTCAGTGACTCAGAAGAAGTCAGATGCTGCAACGAACAGAACAGGGCTGCTTTTATAAAATGAGCCACCTAGTACGGTGTGATATATTTTCAGTTCTCCTGTACGGAGTAGAAGCGTGGACATTAACCCAAACATTATGCAAGCGGTTGGAAGAATTCGAAATGGGTATACAGCAGAATGTAACAAAACATCATGGACGGGAAAAGTCAGACGTGACGGTGTTGCAGAGAATGCACAAGATTTCGGAGATACTGTAGACTATAAAAATCAGAAAACTGCAGTACATTGGTGACATAATGCGTGGAGGCAAATACCTCCTTCTTTAATTAATCCTGCTGGGAAAATTACCCCAAGACCGGGCCGCAGAAGAACCCACTGGCTTTAAACCTCACAGAATGGTTCGATTCAAGCACATCATGATCACAAACAGGATAGGAGATGGAACCCATAGAAGAAGAAAAGACTTAGTAGAGTTCGCCTAAACCAAACAATAATGTTTAGTAATATGTAACCTACAGCCAGTTGCAGAAAACGATCTTTCAACTTTAAAGCCCCCTAAAATGTTAATGGCGTGTCAGTTCCATAGAAAATTGGTTTTGTTAAAACATGGCTCTTACTTCTGAGCACATGATGTTCACGACAGTTCTCACGCCTTGACCTTACTCCGATTAGCGTTCTGCGGAGCAAATTAAAAAGAATCGTTGCTGCAACTTAGTTCTAAAGTGTGTGAATGTTAGTGCGATAATTGGAAGTATAGATTTTATAAGTATAGAACGTTGGATTCTTTAATTGGTGACATAACCCTAAATTGTCACCAATTAAAGAATCCAACGTTCTCAAATATTTATCTATACTTCCAATTATCGCGCTAACATACACACACTTTAGAACTAAGTTGCAGCAACGATCTTTTTAAAGCATGACCGATAATTTTTTATCCCCCGACGACGAAAAAGAGGGTGTCTTTAAGTTTGAAGCGTCTGTGCGTGTGTTTGTCTGTGACACTGTAGCGCTCAAACGGGTGGACTGATTTTAATGCGGACTGAATTTAAAATTCTCCTTTTCTTGTTGATTCGGTCCAGTTTTTTTTGCTGGTTTTAGGTAAAATTACGATACACTTTATGATTGTTATTGTGTGGCATGACATGACCTGTTCCATGCATAATACAATGTCTTGTTCTATTTTATTTTTGACCACCCCTTGGTTTTTGGAAAAAAATAGCGATAAAGCTATTGTTTGGGCGCCCATGAGAGCTTTGTGGTTAATCACAAATAAACATCAAAACAACAGCCGTCACAACTTCAAGCGTGTGGAGACTCTCCACTGGAGAGGTCGTTTCGCTTGCGTAGTAGAGATGAGATTATCGCTTGATTTTTTATTGCTTAATTGATAAAAAAAATATCGATAATTTTTTTGGTTGAAAATATTAGCTGATATTTTTATTCAAGTACTAAACAGTCAACCATTCACCTCACTGATTGAAATATCACTTCCTTTTGTAAGAATAAAAATATCAACAACAGTAACTGTGTTTTATCGCAAGAGAAATAGAGCATAGAATCAATAAGCGACAGAAACATCACTTCCGTTTCTTCTGTAATGAGTAAATGTGTGCTATCGTAAGAGACATAGAGCATACAATTGATTAAATTGCCGTACCTAAGGAAATGAATCCTGCGACGTTGCCGCTCCTAATTCGACCCGAGCGAGAGAAAGCGCGACGTTGTCAATTCTCCTGTTAGACTCTGACTGAAGTTGATATAATATTTTTATTCGTTACTGTTAATTTTGTTTATTGAATATCATGATTGATTGCTTTAGAGTAGGCAAGTCAACAGAGGACGCTATCACTACCGTCACTGAATATATAACCTCAAACCTTGATGCAAGAAAGAGAACATTGGGTGTCTTTTTGGATCTGACGAAAGCGTTTGACACCGTCTCCATCCCAATACTACTGGCAAAGCTTGAAGCCTGCGGTGTGCGAGGCATTTCCTTAATATGGTTCGAAAGCTACCTTACAGATAGAACCCAAAAGGTAAAAATAGGACAGCATACCGGAACCGAAGGTAACATTACCTTTGGTGTACCCCAAGGTAGTATACTAGGCCCTACGCTCTTTCTCCTCTACATAAATGATCTGTGCAAGACCTTGTTGGAAAATGGAATCATCATAACATATGCCGATGATACTGTTCTCTTATTTAATAGTAACAGATGGAGCGGTATCGAACGCATAGTCAATCGAGCACTCGACACAGTGACAAAGTGGCTGAATGCCAATCTACTAACGCTTAATGTGTCAAAAACTAAATTTATAACTTTTTCTATTAGATCAAGCACCCAACCGAACAGACCGATAATTTTAAAAATGCACGATGAGTCATGTAATAGATCTCCCGGTTGTCCCTGTGCGTCCTTAAGTTCTACAGACTCAATCAAATACCTAGGAGTAACTTTGGATAAACACCTGTCGTGGATAGATCACATCAAGAACTTAACAACAAGAACCCGAAAATTAATTTATGCATTTAAAAGACTGAGACACATTGTCAGCTCAGACACTCTTCTCATGGTGTAAAGAGCCCTGGCGCAATCAATACTGACATACTGCATCTCTGCGTGGGGAGCTGCCCCGATAACGCATCTATTGCAACTGGAACGAGCTCAACGGGCACTACTTAAAGTTATATGAAATATAGACCTGACTATGTATATACATAGTCAGGTCATAAGTTCTGTCACATGTGCAATATGAAATAATTTAGACATGTTTATTATTTATGTAAACATTTATATAGCAAAATGAACTTAATAAAACATAGATTCTTATAGTAATAAAGTTTATTCAAAATGACCCCCGCGATTTTGAATACAGGCCTTTATTCTGCGCGGCCAGTCGTCTATCGCAGCACGAACGAGGTCCATGTCAATATCGGCGGCTGCCTTAATCAAGGATGCCTTGAGTGACTCCAAATCAGGATGAGGCTTTGAGCAGGCCTTTTCCTCTAAGTGTTGCCATATCTTGTAATCTAACGGACTCAAATCTGGACTGGAGGAGGGCCAGTCTTCGTGCCGGATGAAGTCGATTTCACGCGCCGCCAGCCAGTCTTGTGTGCTTTTCGCTCTATGAGCTGGCGCAGAATCTTGTTGGAATACCCAGTGCCTGTTATTAAACATGGTATGAGAAACAGGTTTCACAAGGTTCTTGAGGACTGTATTTTGATACACAAATGCATTCGTTTTTACGCCTTTCTCACAAAAATGTAGCTCAGTTAAGCCCCAATAAGAGACTCCCAACCAAACCATGAGCGAGGATGGAAAATGACCTCGTTGGACACGCGGAATACGGTTGCTCGCTTCTTCACTGCTGTGTGCGTACACCTTATCATTTTGTTTGTTGTAGCTCTCTTCCACGGTGAAAATTTTTTCATCCGAAAAAAGAAGTTCCCGTTGCTTTTTTCCCGCGTACCGCTTCAACAAAGCGCGGCATCTCTTCAGTCTCAGGTCCATTAAACGAGCGTCCAAACGATGTCCTGTTTTTCTTCGATATGCCCTAAGCCCTAAGTCTTCATTTAACATCCTTTTCACCGTGGTCTTGCTTAACCCCATCTGAAGGGCCAACAGTTTCTGCTTACGTATGGGATTTCTTTGAATTCGCGCCTTCACAGCTTTTATCACTGCTGGAGTCCTAACAGAGCGAGGGCGACCACTTCTTGACCTGTCATCTACACTAGAGTCTTCATTGTATCGTTTTATGGTACGATAAACGAATCTTTTGATTATATTCAAATTTTTCAGTAAGTCGAAAATCTGAATAGGCGCGTAACCGCAACGATGCAACGCAATAACTGCGACACGGTCTTCTTTAAGTGTCCACTCCATATTTAAAAATGAGGAAAATTCTAAAAAGTACACATTTTTATTTTCATGAAAAAATCGAAATTCGAATTCAATAAACTTTATTGTGGCCAGCGTTCTAAATTCAAAAGTTTTTATTGTGTGACAGAACTTATGACCTGACTGTGTATATATATAATTATATTGTATATTTCTATCTCCATTTATTTATTTAGCTATCTATTTATTTATTTATTTATTTATATACCTAATCTACGTCTTATAGCTAGCTAGTAAAGTTGAATTTTGTATAATTTAAAAATGTTATGTTAGGTTTTAAAATAAAGTTCCTAGATTAAATGTAACTTACCTGTAACGAATCTGTTATTAATTTAAGAAATTTTCTTTTTCTTTAATTTTTTTCGTCTAAATGTAAATAACCTACATAGTCTAAAATTGTCGCAAACTTTTTAAATGTATTATATGGAAGAGCGGGGTATCCTGGCACAGGTACTTTATACTTAAAGGGATGTCCCATCAACTGCTGTAATTAGTATGTAAGCTTTGCGAAATAAATTATTTGAATTTGAATTTGAAAATGCACCCTTCTCAAAAATACACTCTTTTTCCGCTTAATTATGTACTACCGACTATATGGGGTTAATTGGGCTTAACACAGAACTTGCTGTTAATAATTTTGTAATTATTTATTCCTGATTATTAATTATGATAGTCATATGATTTGCATTAGTTAAGCATAAGCAATTTTTAAAAGAGGTCTAAAAATCAATCTGTGGGAGTTTCTACGCCCTACTTCTCCCACAGTGGACCAATGTAGAGAAGTGGCAAAATATGACGATTGCTAAGTATATGTAAATATCTACAGTAATAAAGACATTTGGAATTTGGAATACACTTGATACGGCAAGTGGGCAGGTGTTGTGGAATGCTGTCTGAACAGATATTGCCGGTGCTGATAGTAACCAGTAATCCCATCTATAGACAGCGTTCTATGATCAAGTGCTCATATCGATTATAGAATCACTTTGTATGGAAATCACTGCCCAACCTAAATAAAGTATTTGTAGGTACATTTAGGTTCAAATGTTTAACTTTTATTAGACAGGATCATTAAGTGGGCACAGCGCCCTATGCTATACAATGTTTCTGTCGCGTCACTCAGGTGGGCACAGCGCCTAAAGTTCAACGACTGCATTTCTCAGTCGCACTTGTATTGATCCAACATGCAAGCAAATACATGATGCAAACATAACACATGAGGCAAATGTCATGTCATAAAATATCTGAGAAAACGTTTTAATTGTTCAGAATAGAGAACGCTAAAGACCTCCTTTATCTAAGATTCATTGACAAAAAATGGTAAGAGAGGTAATCACAGATCGTGGTTTATTTGCACCAATTTTGTGTATTTTTTTTTATCAATTCGACTACTGGATAACTGCCTAAAAGTGAGGCCCATCGTGCTTCCGCCACCCAGTGAGGGAAATCGCAAGAAGCTTTGCTATATTTTGTGTTTGTTAATGCTTTCAGTAACCAGTGTTATTGAAGCCAATAGGACACCTTATCAGTAGAAACTGCGGCCGTAAAAACCGCACAATGCAGTAAAACTGCACATACAGAGCTTACTTTGTAGTTTATTATTTTCCTGTGCGGTTTGTCGATAGAGAACATTTCAAACTCAAACTCTTAAACTTTATTGCATATAGGCAAAAATAATGCACTTTTAAAAGTCTCATATACAAAAAGGTAAATGTAAAAAATAAATCAAATAATAATAATATTAATAATAATACCTTGGACACCATTTACACACATTGATCTAGGCCCAAACTAGGATTCCCTGTATCTTGGGTACTAGACAACGATACACATACTTATATAGATAAATATTAATACTTAGATAGATAAGCAACCATGACTAGGGTACAAACATCCGTTCTCATCAAACAAATATTTGCCCCCACCGGGACTCGAACCCGGGACCCTTGGTTTCGTAGGCAGCGTCACTGCCGACTCGGCCATTCGGGTCGTCATTCGGCCATTATGATCAACTAAACTAATGAGTAGGTACATGACTGAATTATGGTTTGAATTTAAAAAAGGAAATCTCCCTTTCAAGTGGTGATTCATGTCTGAATTCTACCAGTGCTTCGGAAATACGCCTGTCGGAGAAGATAGCACCAAGAAACTCAACAGGAATGAAAAAAAAAAATTTTTCATTTTATTTTTTGTTATTACACAATGTTAAATATACAAATAATCTAATCTAATGACAATATTACACACATCAACACTGTCTAGGGATATTAGATTTTTGTTTGCATTTCTTAGTTTTTCAGAAAAACTACTCAGAATTAGGAAAAAGTTTATATGTGGAATTAAACCTCCTTGTTCCATTTTCAAACTGACATTGAAAAAAAAAATAAAAACTTATGAAAATAAAAGAAAGCGCGGGAACACGCATTTGATTCAGTTTACAGTGCTAGTTTTGTGTAGAGATTTATTTAGAAAAACATTAATTATCTAACTCTATTAATTGTTTTGGTGATTTTTACTGTTTGTGTCATCTTGTTGGTGCCATGCAACGTCGACATCTGACGAGAGACGAGATGATAAGAGCGGTAGGAATGTTGGAAGCTGGCGCTATCCAAAACGTTGTTGCGGAGACCCTAGGCACCAGCCAGAATGTGATATCAAGGCTCTGGTCACGTTATCGTGATACTGGGGAAGTGGCGGAACGGCATGCTGGCAGAATTCGGGTGACCACCCCTAGAGAGGACCGTTTTCTCCAAAATACCGCCAGGAGAGAACCTACTCTGACGGCCATGGAAATGGTACAGAGGCTCCAACAGGAGCATCAGCTGTTGGTTAGCGACCAAACTGTCAGAAGAAGGCTACATGAAGCTAATCTTCATTCTCGCAGGGCAATTCGTGTTCCTGCTTTGCGACGAGGCAATCGCGGTAGGCGACTATTGTGGGCCCAAGAACACGTGTTATGGGATAATGAACAATGGTCGACAGTGCTCTTTACGGATGAGTCTCGGTTTGGATTTCATCTGGATTCGCGAAGAACACGAGTTTGGAGAGTTCCAGGCAGGGAAAGCCGGCTCCAGCATCCACAAGAGGTTCATTCGTACCAAGCAGGAACAATCATGGTATGGGCAGGAATTCGTATAGGCGCGCGAACCGTCCTCGTTTTTGTAAGAGGCAACATGAATGCTCAGAAATACCGTGATGAGGTGGTGGAACCTGTTGTTATTCCGCATAGGGTGCAAATCGGTCAGCAATTCGTACTCATGCATGATAATGCTCGTTCACACACTGCGAGGCTGGTATCAGCCGCACTTCAAGAAAACGACGTCACGGTAATGAGATGGCCTGCGCAGTCGCCCGATATGAATCCCATCGAAATTGCGTGGGACATGTTGCAGCGAAGGGCTATGCATGCACTCCCTCCAAATCTGGCCACAGAAGAGCAACTTTTCTTGCACCTGCAACAAACCTGGGAACGCATACCACAGCAAGACATCGACAACTTAATTCACAGTATGAATAACCGATGCCAAACTCTTATTAACGTGAGGGGTGGCAACACTGATTATTAAGAGTTAAAATGTCTCAGTTTAAGTTGTTTTTTTTTTAATAAAATTATCCATTTTATTCATTAATTTCATTCGTAGACTTAGCACCATTTTTAGTCTCTTTGTTATTTTATTTAAAAAAATATATTTGAAGATCTAAAATGATTTTTATTCATATAATTAAGTTGGGCATTAACTGAGGTTTAATTCCATATATATACTTCTCTGAACAAAATATTTATAGTTTATCAAAAAATTTAAGAAATACAAAATATCCCTAGACAGTGTTGATGTGTGTATTTCATTTATATTAATATCATAACATCGTATCTATAAGTGATGTCTCAAAATAACAATCTAACAAAATAAATAAATAAGAACAAAGACAAGCTGTAATGAACATAACTAACATAAACCAGACTGGACCAGTCACCCCAACATCCTTCGGGGTGACGTAATAAAAAAAATCTGCTTTGCATCTTCAGAAAAGGATTCATTGAAATCAAATGAAAACTTATTAAAAGGTTACGGTCCGTCTGTAGCATTATCATGTAATGCTGGGAATTCAATCCCTCTTGAAATTACTAGTCCGAACAGCGCATAAACACGCAAACGCACAATAAAATGCGACTCGTGTGAAATGGCAATAAAATGTCTGAAACTCATGATAAGGCCACAGATGGACTGTCCAACGTGTCCACGGAGACGCTACGCTGTAAACGATCTGTTAGAAAAGGGATGTTTTGTGACACATATATTTTGAGATCGGAATTTTTGAAAAACGGATGTAATAGGCCTCCTAGGTGACCGGAACAAGAGCTCTTCAACATCATTTTCCCGGAAATCCCTGGGTCCATACGTGGTTATACAGAGTGACGGTTAATGTGGAAGGAAGTCGCCGAAGTATACGATAATTAAATTTAACCGCCGCCAATAAATATCAAATAAAATTTTAAACACCCGCAGATAATAAATGATTCGTCTAAAATTTTGCACCCGCAGATAATGATTGAAACTTTAAGTTTAAACACCCTCAGATAATAAAGAAACTTTAAGTTTAAACACCCCCAGATAATAAACGAAACTAAGTTTAAACACCCCCAGATAATAAACGAAACTAAGTTTAAACACCCTCAGATAATAAATTAAACTGTAAGTCTAAAATTTTGCTGACTTGTTGCTTTGTTAAGCTGATCACTTTTGAACAACTTTGATTTTAATAAGACATAGCTAAGAACCATCGCAGCATTAACGTGGCCTGTAAACAGCCTCAAGACCCCATTTACAATTTGTTCATGTCCCGTCCGTCTACCGTCCTTCCTCCGCCTTTTCCTGACTACTAGATCTGCAACCCACCTCCTGCCTGCCTGCCTGCCTGCCTGCTGCCCTTCCTGACTGTGCTGTGTGCTCCCCCAGCTGTGTGGCCTCCGCGTCTCTCTCTACATGTACAGTTGAGGCCCGTACATTTATTCTCACTCACTTAACGGCTCTGTTTGTAAATAGGTTTTCTTTATTTTACTACATTTTAACAAACCACACCCTGTTTCACTTATTGTGAATAGTCTACTAAGCGGCACAACGCCGCAGTCTACTACCCTTTACAAAAAACCGCATCAAAATCCGACCATCCGTTTAGCGCTAAAGAGCCACAGACACACGGTCAGACACAGACTCTGTTTTCGTCGGCGGCTGAAAAGGTTGTCAGTTAGTTTTGTATCGGTATTCCGATACCTCACGCTACGCCGGCGCCCCCTAGCGGCGAGCGCGGCAGATTAAGATATGGGAGATGCCTTACACCTTATTAAGTAACTCCACCAGCACCCCCAGCACGCCGAGGGCGGAGGAGGGTTCTGTCCCTCACTGTCCCGCGTCAACAGCCCCCGCGGGGTACGGCATGTACGGCAGATCTATGCTTTCCATATAGAGCCGCGCGGTTAGGGCAACAAAAATTAGGGAGTTACTTAATAATCTGTGGAGTTACTCAAGTGCGTCAGACTAAGATACGATGAGATAATTATATGCTTATAAGTGTACATTTCAATAAATCTGACGATTTGAGAGTAACGCTTTTAAAAAAAAGGCTCTCTTTTTTCTCTTAAATCTCCCATATCTTAATCTGACGCGCTCGAGTAACTCGCAAAGTAGCCTCGTGGCCTCCCGGACCGTAGGTACTTGTAAATGTAGTACCAATTATGTTGGCCCATGAAAGCCGCCTGGAAGGGGTAGCAGCGCACGGGTTTAAGAGAGATGCATGCATACCCGAGAGAGAGAAGGAGAGGTAACAACTGGCTCAGATCCTACCTCTGGTGCGCCTGCACGCAGTTGTCGCATATGAACTCGGTGCAGTCGGCGCAGTAGCTGGTCGCGGGCGCCGTGTCGTCGCAGCTGTTACACTGCTGCTCACCGCTGATGCCGCCTGCACGCGTAAGGAAATTCTTATGGACCTGCCCGCACTGTTGCTCCTCGCGCTCGCGCTGCTCCACGTTCTGCCCCCGTCTGATCGCACACTGTTCTACTCGCGCAATTAATCGCGACGCTCGATGTGGCGACTGGCCAATATTGCCGGTCCGGACTCGCGCCGAAAACCCGACAAAACAGGGAGCGGTGTGCAGAACGAGGAGCAGGCCGACTGCGTCTCTGCCTCCTTTCCTCATTACTTCCCAGGATATTCGCGTGGCAGGGGTTTAGCCTTTGCACACGGCGTATTGTTTTGTTAAGAGCGTTATCAGAGCGTATTAGCAGATTATGTGCTTGTATCGCGACAGACACGTGTGCAAATGTGACTATGTGATGACGGCCATGCGTTTTCTGAGCGTACTTATCGCGGTCAACACGCGTTCAGAATCCGCCGCGTGTTAAAGCTCCTACATGTCGCTCGAGATTCCGAATATTGTTATACCGGCATTGTATTGCCCGATATGGAGGCTTAGAAAATGGGGCTGGGTGCGGTGCATCGTAAACATAACATATATATGCCTTGTGTTTAAACGATTACCAAAAAATTCGAAAATTTACTATCAATAAATTCGAAATGACTGCCAAAATGGATGGATGTCCACCAAATTGTGTTTGGATAAATGATCACCAAACTTCTTTTTATGTTTTGTGTACTTAAGTTTATGTTTTAAGTATTTTTTGTGGTTCTTACATGTTCAACCTGACACGAAGGGTAAAGGGGGCTTCGCTTCGCTCACCCCCCTTACCCTTCACCTAAGCTACCGCAGTATTTTTCCCTGATATTTTCTGCAACTTTTGGTGGTCATTAAGCCATTTTGGGTAGGAAAAAAATATTTTGGTGGTCATTATATTTGTTGCATATATATATTATACTGGCACATACAGGCTGTTAGTTTGTAAAGTTACGCCCGACTCAGGGACGATTTTTGTAACTAATTATTTGTTTTATTTTCCCCCGCATCATTTTGATTCACAAATGGCCGTGTTCAATTTGTCCTGAAATTACCGCAACGTGCGGACACGCCCGGCTCGCGCGGCCGGGCCACGAGGCACGCGCGCGGCCGGGCCACGAGGCACGCGCGCGCCCGTTGCCCAGTATTGCGAGCGAGTAAACACGCGATAATAGAACTAAGGATACAATTAAATGATTTTTAGGTTTTTTTATTATTGTTTTTTGGTTCTCTATCTTGTAAATGCCCACCCCTGAGTCGGGTGTAACTTTCGTTTCTGAGAACTGCGATAAGCTCAGACGCGGTTAAGCAAGATTATTTTATCATCATAAATAAGTGTTAAGATAATATAAATAATTGGTGATGGTTTGTGGTTCTGTTCCCATACTATATTGAACATGTTGTTATATGGCAAGACTTTGTTGGTCGGCCAAGTTAGGTAAACTTAGTATGGATTTTGAAAACTGGCTGAGTCGGGAATTGGCTGAGCTGGGAAGAACCCGTCAAGTTTGTCCTCATAGTATATTGATGATGTTGTTATATGTTAAGTTTATCTTATTTATTAGATCTATTAGATCTTGCAATCAAAATGGCGCAGCGGAATAACAGACTGGCAATATGTGGCACTATGGCATATTCTAAGTTAAGCTTATTTTGCTGTTGAATGAATACTAAATATAGTTATTGTTAAAGACACATAACGAAATTAAATCACGTCTTGTAAAACGTGACTTTATCTGCATAAAATGCATGTATGTAGAATGTACCAATCGATAGTCCTAGCTCAAGAAATAAACACTGAATCATCTATATGTTAGAATCATCAGATTTGCGCAGCAAAAAAGGATCAGCAAAAACACTTTTTATGTTTCAAATATTTATGTTATAAATAGTTCTTACATGTTGAACCTAACAGGAAGGATTAAAAATAATTCTCAAGGTAAAAATAGTTGGTTTTGAAGCCTTGAGAATGAAACTTTGTTGGTTGAATTATAACTTTGTATGCTGAATGATGAAAAATGCTCGCGGATTTCACAGGACCGAGTTGAAAGGCTTACACATGAGGCATATCGTCAGCAATGCCATGGTGAATCTTACCGTTAGCATTGGACTGATCGAGGGTCATCTTCTCAAGCACGAAGCGCTGGTCGATCATGTGTGCGGGCTGGCACTGCAGCCGGCACGCAGGACATGTCACCGTGACCCGCTCCGCGCCTGCGTGGGGGACCACATGACACTTCACTTGATGCTGTGCACCAGAGTATAAACATTTCGCAGCACTAAGGCTGAGTCATCTTATGAAATATCAAGAAAAAAGATAACCTTTTTTCCATTAATTTTTTAAACATTTAGTAGACAAGGACATGATAGTTCCAAAGACTAGGTAATGGGTCAAATTCCAATCAATCTCTCTCCTTCCCAATGAGTTGAGGTTGCTAACGATTATTTATTTAAAAATAATAAAAATTAAAAATTTCGGGGGTTAACATTTTTTTGTTACGAAGAATATTTTTACTATTATGCCCTACATATTGAAACCTTTCAAAAAAAAAAAGACGTTTTTTTAAAGTCATGTACCAACAGTCGGGTTCACACAGCTCCCCCCAAGGGAGCTCACATAATAATATATATAATATATAATAGTGGTTTTAGTGACTGTTACACTCCTGGGATGTTATTATGAAACACGCCTGTCAGCTCATTTTATAAAGCCACACTCGTAGTTTAATGCCTAATTATTTACAGTAACATACACTGCTTTATTTGCACCAATATTATAAGCGGCATTGACATTTAATTTAGTATAGAATGTCATCTTAACTGATATTAGAATAGAAGTCAAATCAAATTGTTTTGTTTTTCGGAGATGTTAAAAATTTGAATATAATAAGATATCAAATTCAATGTTTTTATGAAGCAATAATAATATTTTCACAGATAGGAATTGTGTTATAACAAACCAGTATATCTTTAAGCTGGTTATAATTTGCGGTTTTGTGTCTGATAAAATAATTTAGAAGATAGTCAACATAACATAAAATTGAGACACATCTTTTCCCATGCGGTGTGGCAGAGGCTCAGTGCCTATGTTTAGCCCACTATTCCATATTCAAGAATAAGCAATAATTTACGTAATCAAAATAAATTCCCGAGATAATAAAAATAATTGTAGCCCATTAATGTTCTCACAGAGTCAGGGGCCTTTTCCAGAATATGAGATAGATCGGGACTGGACTGAGCTGGGTAATGGGTTGATGAAGGGCTGTTAAGCTAATTGCCAACCCAACTGTAAGAAGTTATCAAGCTACCTTATTAGGATCTCATATACAGCTTTAATTGCACCCAGTCTTACCTAAAAAGTCCCTATTGCTGGAGTGTCGCTCATCTATCTTAGTCTTCAAACATGGCTCACAAATAGAATGAAGACATTCCATCAGCTTTGGTGTTCCTTCCGCTTGAGACAATGTCACATTGCACATTATGCACCGGGACGCCGACACTGGACCTCGCGGAGCTGTCGGAGAGGCCAAGGAGTCAGCCCCTTCAGCAGGCTTGTTTGCTGCATCTTGGGCTGGCAAACCATCGGTTGGTGCTCCTGTCTGTAAGTGGCAGTTTTCAATAGAAACATTTGGATGGTCAGACTGTAGCAAATGGAACACCATGGTTTGTTGTTGTTAGTGTGGCCTAGCACCATGGGTTTGCTGTTTATACATAAAGTTGTGACCTAACACAATCTAACTTTAATATTCCGACAGAAACTGGACCTACAGCAACTAAGTTTGAAATGCCTATTGCTCAGTCAATTTTGGTCACAGAGAAAAAAGTGTCATAAATAAAAGAGCCTTATTATTATGTCAATAGTAAAAAATGTAATAGTAAAAAATACAAAAAAAAAACAAAAAACTCTATAAGTCCCGCCCCATAGTTCCCCCTTTTCTTCAGTCCAACCCAAGAGGTCAAGACAAAGGAAAACTAATCACAACGGCAATATGGCAAGGATCTTCACATTGTAAAGTAATACTCACATTGTGGGAAGCAGCGGCTGCGGCTAGGTCGTCAGCAGCCTCCTCTTTGATAGTGACTCCAAGGAATGACGGGTCCAGGTCCATCAAAGCCGACTCTATATCGTCACCATTGGTTGGAAAGTTATCCATCTCACTGACTGCTGTTGCAGTTACTAATGAAATAGGTAAAACGTTTATAGTAAAGTGCACATTGTCTACACCTGTCCACCACTATAGGACGTGGAGAAATCACAGAACTTTCACTTCCTCGGAAACCAGGGTCGAAAGCTAAAAGCACCACATCAATCCATAAACGGTAAATTCGGGTAAACACTGCAACCAAGTATTGAAAAACTTATACTATTCGTTCGGGCTAATTAATAGCTTATTTTTAGAGCAAATACACACATTTCTAAGGTTTTTTTAAACATTTACGAGCATTTTCGCAAGAAATAACGCGCGTCCTCCATACTCGGCTATCAAATAACCACAAACAAGATAAACGAAATTGAAGACCGAACGATAAATTCAAAGCCTCTTTGCCTTTAGTTAGGGCAAAGATATAGTTATACTTATTACTATAAGGCAATATGCCTGACGGGTACCACAAAACGGTAGTGATTATATTCTCTTTGGGGTACCGTATCAGCGGGAGATGACTGTATAATAAAGGCAACAAATATAATGATCACCAAAATATTTTTTTCCTACCCAAAATGGATAAATGAACACCATAAGTTGCAAAAAATATTAAGGCAAGCTACTGTGGTAGCTTAGGTGAAGGGTAAAGGGGGTGAGCGAAGCGAAGCCCCCTTTATGTTTCGTGTTAGGTTGTACATGTAAGAACAACAAAAAATACTTAAAACATAAACTTAAGCACACAAAACATAAAAAGAAGTTTGGTGATCATTTATCCAAACACAATTTGGTGGACATTTATCCATTGTGGCAGTCATTTCTAACTTATTGGTAGTAAAATAGGTGCGTTTTTGGTAATCGTTTAAACATAAGCCTATAATAAATACGTAGTGTCTTATTATAATACACATAAAATGTCTTTTTATGTGTATTATAAGCGATATGTCTGTATAATACGTAGTGTCTCTACGTATTATACAGACATATCGCTGCTTAAAAATGTAAGGGCCACAAAACAAAATTGTCCAAATTTGCTTTTATTCAAGAAATGTAGCCAAAATAACCCTTATTTCCCATAAACCCATATTTCGCAGGAACTTGTCAAATAAAAAATGCCTAATTATATTATTTTGTTATAAGCATAAGAGATGTTTAAGTGACACGTCTGTTTGGCTCCAAACATAGTTGTGCTTGGGATGTTTTCTTTTAAAACATGTTTCTACCTAAAAACAACAGTTTCATCCATTCACAAAAACCACAGCCAGGCCAAGATTAACATATACCAGAGGAAAGAAAAAATCACCCATCCATTTACGATGGATAATCATTCTTCATTCTCTTGCAAACCTACCAGCGTTGCCAGATCATCTTAAAAGGGACGATTTGAGACCTTTTTAACATGGAACCGTCCCATCTTCTTCCCATTGGCAATACCGTCCTTTTTGGGACATTTACATCTAATGCACCTAGGGTCACCGTATCTCAGGCTTTGGCCTGAGATCTTAGGGTTTTCAGGCTCATCTCAGGCTCTCAGGCTTTGGACTGAGATCTCAGGCTTTTCAGGTTCATCTCAGGATTCCGGCCGGATTTAGGAAATTTCATGAGTTTTAGAATTTTCAATAAAATCTATATTTTTTTAGATATTGTTTATTTCAATGACAAATAATAAACTTCCTATTATTTGTTATTGTAATAAATAAGATCTACAAAAAAAGACACTGTTTTTTTACCTACAAAGGCTTTTCTCATGCTTTTTAAATTTTGTGTCTGGTAACCCTAAATGCACCAGTATTTTTTTATGAATGCATTTTAAAATGACTAACTATAACCTGCCGCATTTTTAGCAAAGTGAAGAATAAATTAAATGAATGCTAAGTTTGTGCAAACTTGATCTTGAATGTTGGTTGGCTGACTGAGTGACGTGAATGGAAGTGATCAACCAAATTACGACCAATCAACGCGTAATGCAAACAAATGCAGTAAACCAAAGTTGTTTACTAATTGTATTAAATTATTTTTTCAATTTTAAAAGAAGATACATATATCCATTAATTATGATAATCTTCGCTTTTCAGATTTCCGATCCAGCAATAATAGCAACTAACTGCTATCATTTATTTTATTTTATTTTATTTATTTAGGACATCAACAGCAAATTACAAAGTAGTACTTAACATCAAAATTAAACATAAGTATTGCCAATAACAGATATCCCCTAATTTAACATGTGAAATTGAAGTTGCGGCGGAAAAACAAACCATTACCTAAATTATGATTATTAGATATATGAATATTATATAATATTATGAATATTTAAATACTTACTACTTATATAAACTACGGATATGAAATATATATAGATACCTACAGATCTACATAAAATAAATATGTATTCAATATATACATACATTACAAATATATGTACTACATAAGAAATAAATACCTATATAAAAATATAAAAGTAAGAGCCTTTGGACCTATTAGAATTAATCAGTCAAATTGTCATCGCTGTCTGGATGCAACAAATTATCAACAATATTGCGTCTGAAAGTTGTTTTGGAGTGCTGGAATAGATCTACAGAGTTAAAGTCTTTGTTGTATGTGTTAGCTATACGAGTTAAAGGTTCGTTATTCGCATAATTAGTGCGATGTCTTGGTGCATGTAGAAGTGGAGTGTGGCGGGTGCGACGCCTAGGAGTTACAAAAGCAATAGCGGACAGTAGTTCTGTAGAATCAAGCCTACCACGAAGAATGTCATAGAGGAGCATCATATCCGATACTGTCCGCCTCTGTTCTAATGATAAGATGTGATGTTTTTTGCATCTGCCTTCATAAGAAGTATGAGAACGTCGTGTTTTGTAGTCAAGAAATCTCAAAAATCGTTTTTGAATATTCTCGATACGATGCTTAGACACGTCATATTGAGGAGACCAGACACTGCATCCGTACTCCAAAATACTACGCACATAGGAAAAGAAAACTACTTTAATACATAAAGGGTCATTGAAGACGGAGCATGTCCGTAAAACAAAACCAAGATTTTTATAGGCTTTATTGCAAATAATTTCAATATGTTGATCTAAAAGAAACTTACTGTCGAAGTAAATGCCCAGGTCGCGAATTAATGAGACTCTATCAATAGTTGTATTGGTAATTGTGTAATTATTTATGATTGGTTTTCTTTTGCGGGTAAAAGTTATGACTTGACATTTCTGGGCATTAACTGTTATACGGTTTCTAATGTAGTATTCCTCAAGATTATACAGGTCGTTTTGTAATCTGGAGCAGTCATGTGAATTATTTATATCAAGGAAGATCTTAGTGTCATCGGCATACATGAGAAATTTTGCATTCTTAAGACATGTATAAACATCGTACAGATATGCGTTGTAGAACAGAGGCCCGAGATGGGATCCCTGGGGGACGCCAGATGAAATTGTAACGTAATCGGATTTAAATCCACCCATAACAACTGCTTGAGACCTATTTGAGAGATAGGATTCTACCCAGCGAAGCAAATCTCCGTGGATACCAAGGCGATGGAGTTTCTGCAGAAGGATGACGTGGTCTACCCGATCAAACGCCTTCTCAAAATCTGTGTAGACCACTTCAATCTGGCTGCCTTTTTCCATCGCGTTAAGAACAAAACTAGAGAAGAGCGTAAGATTAGAGGTAGTGGACCTACCTTTAAAAAACCCATGTTGTTCATCGGGGATTCCTTTGGACAATACTGGATAAATCTCATCATAGACTATCTTTTCAAAGATCTTACTGAATGTATTCAGGATTGAAATTGGTCTGTAATTCTCAATTTTAGTGGTTAGTCCTTTTTTGTGAATTGGAACAATACGTGCTTTCTTCCAAATAATTGGGAAGGTGCCTTCGTGAATAGATTTATTGAAGATGATCGATAGAGGATAAGCTAAAGAACTTGCACATTTAACTATGAAAATGGAAGCTACATTATCGTCTCCAGCCCCTTTACTAGTAGAAAGTTTTTTTAGTAGAAGATTGACTTTAGATTGTGAAATTTGCATTGTATGAATACCATCGTAGTCACCGTATTGGGGTGGGGGTAAATCAATAGTAGGGTAAGATGAAGCTTTAGGAGAGAACATTCTCATAAAGAAGTCATTGAAACCTTTAGTGATATCGGAACCATTATTAAACTGTGTATTACCTACTGTAACTGTGTTGGGATACTGACTTCTACCTCTTTTTGATTTGACAAATAACCAAAAGTTTTTAGGATTCGATTTTATTGAATCCTGAGCATTAATGGTCATATCTTTGTAACAGTCTTTATGAACTTTGTGGTAACGGTTCCTCAAAAGAGAAAACTCTTGGTAGTCATTAACCTCTCCTTTTCCGCCGTCAGCATAAGCAGCGCGGCCCCGGTCACTCTATGTACCGCTGTCAGCATAAGCAGCGGGATGACTAATATTTTTGAAACCGGTATTTTTTATCCAACGGTTGGACCAATTTTTACGGTTCGATCATGTGTGGACACCCAATTAGACAAACTTTATGGTCTGTGTGCTAGTTTATGCTTTTCCGTAGAAAAAAATAATTCAACCGCGTTTTGAAAATCACTTTCTTCCGGACGCTCCCAACGTATGTGGTGGTGAAATTTTATTGGGAGAAAAGTGTAGTTTTTTTGGTGAATTGAGGTAAGTATTTGTTTTATTCATATTTACAACTCTATTTGCGATAAACAAACCACAAATCATAGTAAAATTCATCAAGATGTCCAGAAAATCGGCAAATTTACATGATACGTCATGCAACCAGACGGATTCCCCCCAATGCTATTTGTAATTCCAATGAGAAATACAGTTAGATTTCAATAAAAAATACATATATCTTATTGGAAATCTTATAAGGAATCCATTTTTATAGGTTTCTTTATCAAAATAATGTACCAATTTGCTGATTTTCCGTCAGAAACGTGATCAGGCATCCAATTCACATGCTTCACCCGCACACATAAGCATTCCGCGACGCCATTTTACTCACACACAGACAGAATCTCACTACAGGGTGCGGGTGTTTTCAGTCATATTCGGTGAAACTCCATATCATAGGTTTCGGGGTGATGTGATGATTGGGGTTTCCATATCAAAGGTTCCGCGGCTTTATGATTGGAGTTCAGTGTCGATAAGGGGGCGGAAGCCCCTTTTTTTTATCAATGGAAAAATCCAGCATCCAGCGACTTAGAAAAATTGTGTTAAAAAATATTTTTTTTGACTGTTATTTTTTGCTTCGGAATCGTGTAGTGCTGCTTTTTGCTATCACTTTTGGTTATAAACATTTTCCTCGTGCACCTCACCGATTTCGAGATATACGTCATATTATGTTTGTAATATCGATATCTCTATAAATATTGGTCCTAGGGAAAACATGCATATGACATAAAATTATGCTCGTAAGACACCCTACACGATGCCCAAGTGGAAATATCAAAATAAAAAAAATAAAAATAAAAATAAAATAAAAAAATAACAAATTTGTGTCATATTGTGTTAACTTGTCTTTTTAGGCGGATTCGTTTGCCTGCAAGTTCAGATATGTACTTTTGACAATTTAGTGTAAAATGACAAAAAAATGCAAAATTACACAAATTTGTAAAAGTGCACAGAGTGTACGTTTTGATCCTAATGCCTTAGCTACTTTTTTCAGAATGGATCATGACTACCATGCCCAGCTTGATGAGAAGCTGGTGTATGTGCGCTCCCGCTCCGGTCGGATGAAGGTAAATAATTGAAATTTCACTCGCATCGTTTTTGCTTCGTTTCCTTTTATATTTATATATATACATATCCATTAATTTGTTCCATTCAGCAGCCTAAACGGTCTGAATATAGTTTTACCAAGTATAATTAAATATTTACCTGGGAAATGTGAAGTTTTATACTAAAAGGACACAAATAATTATACTGCAAATGTCACTGACTGCCAGTCTGGTATTTTGTTTATATTTAATTTGCCTATTTTATTTATGTTATAGATGGTGAAGCAACCAGCTTCTCTGGGCCGGAGCGGGAGCGAGGGCGACTCCTCCCCGCAGCCGTCGACATCAAGGCGCTGCCGGCGCTCGCTGGCTGAAGAAATGGTGGTAGGTATTCTGATTAGCAAGCAGATAGATCACCGGTGGTATCATACCATTCTTCTCCTCCAACAGGGTGTGGCCTGCCTGCAGCTGGCCCATTTGAGCGGGGCCTTTGTGCATTTCTCCTGCACCTACTCTTCTATTCCAGCTATCCTTCCATGCTTTCTAGTACCATACCATATACAATAATGTATTTTTACTGCTGAGATTAAATCGCTCAATGACCGCGTGTTGCCGCGGGGACAGCAGGTGGCGAGACATTGTGGTGACATCACTTTGATTTCCTGGATGGATGTCAAACTTGTCACCACAATTTCTACATTCCACACCGATGAACAAGTTCCTGGCCGCCGAGCTGGGGTGGATGTCGTGAAGCCACTTCTTGTAAACTACTACAATCAGTACATGGGCGGTGTGGATCGTAAGGACCAAATGCTGTCCATGTACTTGATTGAGAGGAAGCGTAAGAGGAAGTGGTATGTCAAAGTATTCCACAGGCTGCTTAACAGCAGCCTGTTGAATACATACATCATTCTCTCGCGTAACCCAACATTCCGGAACCTTACGCACCGGGAAACAAGGGTTAGCGTGGCTCAGGGGCTTGTTGATCGGTTCTTCTGTCCGGGACCGATGCAACGAGAGAATCCTCCAAGCAACACCGCTTTCCACCGTCTGGACAACCACCCGCAACATTTCCCGATTCCTGCTCTGACTTATAGCAATTCCAAGAAGAAGAAGCAGGGGAGATGTTGCAGGTGCTCGGCCCTTGGAAAGCGCACGTCCGTGAACAGTTTCTGCCGTAGGTGCAACGTCAGACTCTGCCTCGGACAGTGTTGGTTGGAGTATCACACGTTGGCCAATTTGGGGCCATAGCACTTTTAATGTTATGGGTACCCATTCTCGTTTCTACAGTTTATCTGTTCCTCTTCGTCTTCCATTGAAAGTGTTATGTAACTTTAAATTGTGCAAGAAGCTCGAAACGGTATTGTTGTAATGTTAGCTTTCCTCTTATTCTAGCATGCCTACTGACTGATATCTGACTGTGTACTGATGGCTGGTTAATATGTCTCTGTAATAGGGGTTTTAAAACTACGCACACCTCGCTTTGGACCGGTTTCGGTCGGGTGTATTGCTTGCTTGAGTGGGTAACTAAAACTACTAAAATATGCCATATCATATAACTTCCACGTTGCAGCATCAAACTGGTGGAAGACTGGTGTGTTGGGAATGCCTGCCTTCAGGAAGTTGATGAGTCGCAATCGCTTTCATGGACAATTGATATAACCAAATGCCCTTGACGAGGTACCTCAAATCCCGTGCTACTGATGTCATTGGGACGATGAATCGCAAAAGGGCACACGTCCCTGCTGAGATAAAATCGCTCAATGACTCCTGAGGGCATTTATGTCTTGCTAGACACATCTAAATCAGCCATCAGTGTGTGATTGTAATTCTCCTCCTTCATAGCGTTAGCGATCCGGATGTTTCTATCTTTTTGTGTGTAATTTTTATGTGTGTATGTGTCTAATGTTTATGTGTTTGTGTAAATAACAATTTCTATTTGTGGCCAACTACCTAACTATCTTATAACTTGTATAGAAATTGTTTACTTTAACAGTTGCAATGTTTCTATCTTTTTGTGTGGAATTTTTATGTGTCTAATATTTATGCGTTTGTGTAAATAACAATTTCTATTTGTGGCCAACTACCTAACTATCTTATAACTTGTATAGAAATTGTTTACTTTAACAGTTGCAACAAAATTCTTTTTCATTTTTCCGTAATTGTGTACTTTATTCCATTTTTTATACGGTAAAAGTTACAAATATCAGTCAAACAACTATCTAAGAACTTGTATAGAATTGTTTACCTACTTACTTACTGTTTACTACTTTTCCATAATTGTGTACTCGTGTGTGTGTAAATATAATGTATACAGTTTCATTGTGCATTAGTACTGTCCTTATGTCTCGCCCAGGTTTGCTGGAAGAAATATCTTTTTAGAGATAAGCTCGCCTGTTGTTATAAAATTTCTTTTAAGTACATTTTTATGCACAGGGCAATAAAGAATATGAATATATAACTATATAAATTTTGTTGGAAGAAATATCTTTTTAGAGATAAGCTCGCCTGTTGTTATAAAATTTCTTTTAAGTACATTTTTATGCACAGGGCAATAAAGAATGTGAATATATAACTATATAAATTTTTGTTCTTTTTTATTTTTCCAAAACCTAATTACACAATTACACATTAGGTAGGTGGTAGCTAATTACTAATTACACATTTCAAATAATTGTTTATTTTTTACAAATTTGTGTAATCTTACACTAAATTGTCAAAAGTACATATCTGATCTCGCATAACACTAGTTAACACAATATTACACAATATTACACTTTGTAAGAACAGTAGGTATCTGTACTTGCGCGTGAACGGAGCCGCGTGGAAACACTTCATATACACATAACAACTAAATACTAGTTAACTCAAACTTACACCATACCTACACGAACGAAACACCAGTTTAGCTATTTTACCTAGAATCAAATCACGGCGAAACATTTTCTTCGTTCCATCTTTGCACACTCTGTATAAACGCATATCGTACACCTGCCGAGACCTTGAGAAAGCCCAGAAACAACACACCGTGACACGAAATAACATGCATGATTTTGAATTATTTTTGTATGAAAAGGTACATAGTACGATACACTGTTAGAAAGCCTAGTTTGTCTTCTACTTAGAACCACTAATTCTAGAATGATAAGTATCACCTATTGCCTATAAATTCAATAATAGTACAAAGTGTTGATTTCTACCTATTTTATACTTTCCTTGCGAGATATGGCGTCCTCACACTTATCATTTATGATTTAGTGGCAAATACCACTTGTTTTCCTCTTATTGAATAAATTACCTATCCTAGGAACTAAGAAATATAACGCTAGGTAGTCTAGTCTCTTCACAAATAATTTCACAAGATTTGCATAATTCGCGCGATGCGTCAGTTTACTTTCCGTATTTTATGAAAATTTGAAACGCTGAAATATTCGAAAGTTTCTATAAGAACACCCTAATGTTTTTATTGTTTTGAAAAGGTTATTTTGTGTAGATTACGTAGGTATCAAACAACATGTACATGTTGTTGATAATTTTCTGATGTCGGCTAGATTTGTGTCGAGAGGGAGCATTTTCATAGAAGTCTGTGTTTCTCATGCCAGTACAAAAATAAACTAAGGTCACAGTGACATTTTCTACACATTGTGTAAAAGAGGGTTTCATTAGCTACTCAGATATACAACTCCCATAATTCTAAGTGTTACCATTCCAACAGAATCACTTGATATATTAGTCAAGTGCCGCGCAGCCCGCACGCTCAAAAACACTCCGGTATTTGTCGTTTTTGACGTCTCGAACACCCGGGAAAGGAGAGGAGATTGCCATATTTCTTCCAACGCTTATGAGCTCTGTCTTTCTGATGAATTATTTTAACTAAATTACGCGAGTACCAAGGAGGATAATTATTGTTTTTATGTGTTATTGCTATTGGAATAAACAACTCAAAACACTCATAAATTCGTTCGTAAAGTAATGATGCAGAGTCTTCGGTATCTAGCGGTTCGAAGTCGGAAGTCCAGTCAAAATACATGAGACGTTGGTTTATTTTCTCGTAATCTCCTTTGTAGAATTTAAATTGTCGAACAGGGGCGAATCATATGACATCATTACTAACATATGCTAGGTTGGAACATGTTAGTAATGATGTCGTACAAAGGCATTGTACGTGATGAGATAACTATCTGCATATATCTAGCGGAACTCCGTATATCGTACTAAAACAAAGTACGTGATATGTTACAATCGCTTAACTGTGACGGCTGAGCAGTTAGTTAGCAATAATACATCGTGAGAAACCATCGTGTTTTCTTTCCATCATTATCTAAAAACGCAATTTGAAACGAACACTGCCTCTGTCATCGTTTACTTTGTCTGTGGCGAATTTGACATTTCTGTGACAACACGTCGAAAATGGCTGACACGGGGCCTAGTAAATCCGATATCGAAGCGATTTTTCAACGTTTACGGGCGATACAGTCGAATAAAGTATGTTTTGTTACCCACTACCGATAATGCTGAAGATGTTTTATGTGATAACTCCGATGTTTGTTGTGTGCGCAGATATGTTTCGACTGCAACGCGAAGAATCCTACGTGGTCTTCGGTGACGTATGGAGTGTTCATCTGCCTGGACTGCTCCGCCGTGCACCGCGGGCTCGGAGTGCACCTCACATTCGTGCGCTCCACACAGCTCGACACCAATTGGACCTGGAAGCAGTTGAGAAACATGCAACTCGGCGGAAATTCCAACGCTGTACGAACAATTCGCCTACTTTCCTACCTTCATGATTTGCCGATGAAAGGATCATATGAGTCATTATCCTCCCCTAGGGTATATCTTCGGGCTTCCGCTCCCTTATCGACACTCTGACGCAAATGCTGAAACATCTATGCCCTGTATATTTTAGTTTAATACCTTAAAAGATTTGTCAGGCCTACAAACCATACACCAATTTGAGTGATTCTGATGGTCAACCTGTTATCTGTGCAAACACTCAATATGATACATATATATCTCATATATACAGACTGTACTTTGTTTATGTTGTAGCTCTATAGTAGAATTTGCTATATCATGATATTGTAAACCATGGATTGATCATTTCAAGAAATAGTTGACCATATCATGATATAGTCAATTATTTCATGAAATTATCAGAAGAGTTGAAATTCATGAAAACATGTCTTTTTAAAAGCATTTGTATTCAGTACTAAGTGTTGTTATTTATCTTATACATGTTGAACTAACATGAAGACTATTTGGGGGCTTCGCTGGGCTCGCCCCCTTTAGTCTTCACCTAAGATACAGCTGTGCTTTGTCCTTAACTATTTCTTCATTCAATGAAAGTTCTAATTCAACCATGGTTGATGATATCATGATTAGCCAACTACAATATTGTTACGACATTTACACAATGTGAAGTGGTATTGCATTAACTTCTCACTCCAGCTGGGGGTTGGCTGGGATATAAAAATGGGAGCAGGAGTTATACATAGGGGCCTGGCACAAGTTGCATCATAATAACATTTACATACAGGCATGTACATTGCCTCTGGCCCCACACTAGGATACCCTGTGTCGCGGGAACCAGAAACAGTGGCATCACACACATATAATGCATGCTTGGTAAATAAATTTAAAGTAAAGTTACATGATATAGCTGTGTTCACGTATGTTGATGTGAATGAGAAAGATAAAGGAACTTAAGTGACAGAGTAATTTTCAAATTTCAAATCTATGTTTTATAAACTCAACAGAAAACTGCAATGAGTTAAATATTATAATAAAATGAAAATAATAAATTTTTGAACTTCTTTCGGCATGATTTGGAAATTGTGAATTGGATAAGATTATGGTGATAAACCAAGTTTAAAAGTGGTGCCTATTTTTTTCCTATCATCAAACACAAATGAAATATTGACCCTAGACTAATTAACAGACAATACATAGTATGTTATGCTTGCCTTTTGAGGCATAAGTTTTGACTTATTATGAATATTTTTTAAACTTGACGCCTTAAAAAAAAATATACTTCAGTATGGGATTAAGGATGATTTACTCTAATGACATAGGTACATTTCATTTCTTTATTATTGTAGATATTAACATATACTTAGTAAACATCATCCGTGATAGTACAAAAAAATACACATAGTTTAACCTCAAAACAAATGTCAAATCCTATAGGTAAATTTTTGTCTTGAAACAAGTGTTGTATGGGAGTTTATGTTTTTGTGGTAAGTCCCCATTCTTTTGCCCCTTCTCTACTTTGGACCACTGTCAGAGATGAAGGTTGAAGAAAATTCAACAGATTGATTTTTAGATCTCTTTAAAATTGGTTGTGTATAAACAAACATACAATAAACATTTGTATAAAGGCACATATGTACATTGCTTCTGACGCCACACTGGGATACCCTGTATGGTGGGAAGTAGAAACAGCGACATCACACACATATAAACATCCAATATATGTATTTTTTTCTTTATCCCCAGCCGGGGATAGAACCCGGGACCTCTCTGTGTTTAACTAATATGCATTATATAATATTAATGAAAGGTTTCATGCATGGGTATTTTTTGTTGTAAATTCATTCATTCATTCCTTCCTCAAACACCCTTTTTGCAATCAGTTAGTTGTTATAAACTATTTACCTCTTCTTTCCTGAATATACCTGAAACTTGTGTTCAAATATGAGCTTATCTCTAAGAAGTTATTATTTCCAGCAAACCTAATCAGCCCGCTTATCCAGGAACTGATCCTCAGCAAATCTGAATAAGGGGAATGACAGGAAATCTTAACTAACTTGTGTCTGCTCTCCCTTCAGACTCAGTTCTTCCGCACTCACGGTCTGAACACAGATGACGCGCGACAGAAGTACACATCGCGTGTCGCTCAAATGTACAAAGACAAGCTCAACCAGCTCTCGGAGCAAGCGATGAAGACACATGGAATCAAGGTATAGACTTTTCTTATTATATTGTTTATAAATTGTTATGTTTCTTAAAATGTCTGATTATGGTCTGTACTTATTGCAACATTATTCCCTAACAATATTTAACTTGGCTTTACTGTTCACTTTAATTTTTAGCCTTGGGTAAGTAATTTATGATATTTTCTTGACAAACAAAAAGCAACTGTCCAAATGCTTTTGTAATTATTATACATGTGTAAAAGTGAGTTGGAAATACTTGATACACATATTGTTACTAACTAGATATAAGATATAAGGATATAACTTTTTAAGTAACACTTGTGACTACAGATAAATAACTGGATTGCGTTAGTGGCAAGATAACATTAAGTTATATGTACGTACTGTAATTGGGATTAAAAAAAAAAGTGTAAATATTAGCATATGAAGTGTTTTGGGTGAGATAATAAATAACTATTGCAATAGTAGTAAATCATAATCATAATTTCTTTATTGCATTGCATAACATTCCTACAGAGAACTCTTAACAGATAAATAATACAGAAAGGTGAGCTTATCTCTAACTCCTGCGTCTATCGACAGCTGCACCTGAACGCCGCCCCCGCGGAGGTCACGGAGAAACGCGAGGTAGACTGGTTTGCGGAGCACGCGGGTGACGACACTAACGCTAACCAGCATGCCTTCACGCAGGTAACACCACCCTCCCTCATCCTACCACCAACTACCAGCTGGGCAGCCCAGCATGCCTTCACGCAGGTAACACCACCCTCCCTCATCCTACCACCAACTACCAGCTGGGCAGCCCAGCATGCCTTCACGCAGGTAACACCACCCTCCCTCATCCTACCACCAACTACCAGCTGGGCAGCCCAGCATGCCTTCACGCAGGTAACACCACCCTCCCTCATCCTACCACCAACTACCAGCTGGGCAGCCCAGCATGCCTTCACGCAGGTAACACCACCCTCCCTCATCCTACCACCAACTACCAGCTGGGCAGCCCAGCATGCCTTCACGCAGGTAACACCACCCTCCCTCATCCTACCACCAACTACCAGCTGGGCAGCCCAGCATGCCTTCACGCAGGTAACACCACCCTCCCTCATCCTACCACCAACTACCAGCTGGGCAGCCCAGCATGCCTTCACGCAGGTAACACCACCCTCCCTCATCCTACCACCAACTACCAGCTGGGCAGCCCAGCATGCCTTCACGCAGGTAACACCACCCTCCCTCATCCTACCACCAACTACCAGCTGGGCAGCCCAGCATGCCTTCACGCAGGTAACACCACCCTCCCTCATCCTACCACCAACTACCAGCTGGGCCGCCCAGCGTGCACGCACACTGATGTTCGGGTTACAGCACCTTCCACCATGGCCACACCCACTAAATATGTACGTACCGGCTGGGTAATGTGTGCACTCACTGAGCTACACATAACTGCTGCTATAGCACCAGGAATCAGCTCAGTTGTGTTATCCAGTCAAAAGATATGCATCCATTTCTTAACTGCCACTAAGTGCCACTAGAAAGCGGAATAAGACTTAACTCGAGTAAACTTTGACAACTTCATATAAATTTGTGTGTCTCATTCCGCCTTCTAGCTAGTCGCCCTAAAACATTTGTAAAAAGGCAAAAAAATACCTATACATACATACAGGAATTAGTTAATAATTTTCTATTATGTCAAATAAATAACACATGTTAGTGCTGTGCGAGTGATAAGAGTGTTGGTGTGGTTTTATTGATCACTCTTAGAGATTTATTTTAACCTGTTGGCTCTGATAGGCAGACCCTCCAATCTCCAAACGAGAAAATTAAATTTATAGTCACACCCCCTGGCTCTGATAGAGAGACTTCCCATACGAGCAGATACGTATTATATACTATACCGCTGACTCTGACAGAGAGACTTTGTATGGAAACTGGCGCGCTTCTTTTTTCTGGCGAAATGTACTTTGGCGGCCTATAAATATGTGAGACCTAATAAATGAGGGAAAGGATGACAAAATGAAACAAAGGCATCAATAAAGAACTGATTTTACTTTACTTCACATTATAATTCTCATTAGTTTTCAAATAATCCCTCATAAAGCAAACTTCGTCGAGTATTTTCACCTCGATTTTTTATCGCCATATGAAATTACATCTATCGAGTGAGCCGACGGTGGGAACGGTTGGGCTCTGTCCGACACCCAAGCCAACAAGTTAATGTATTTTTTTTGCAAATTGCTTCCTTGTATTACATTCCACTCATTATGTTAATTTATGGTTGAGCGATTTGTGCTAATGCTCGTAAATTATGTGTGGTGTCTGGCTAACATTCGAAACACATTCTTAACAAATTACACACTCAAATACAGAAAGTCGAAAAAAAAATGCTGCTGAACAGCTCATTTGCCGAGATAACATTACTCTCTTTCTGTTGCAGTCGGATAAAAAGTAACCTCTATGTTGATTTAGCTCATAAAATATCTCTGTGCCAAATTTCATTCAAATCCGTTCAGCGGTTTTAGCGTGATTGAGGCAGATACATCCAAACATCCCTACATTTATAATATGAGTTGGATTAATTATTGTTCTGCATTTAATTTTAAATATAACGAGGCAATAAAAAACAAGGCAGTAACTCTATGAAACTTTTTTTTTTCCTTCGGTGCGCGGCGCCCACAGCCGATGCGGGGCCCTAGGCAGTTGCCTACTCTGCCTAAGGAACCGGTACTGCATCGTTGTTTCTGGTTCCCACGACACAGGGTAGCGTAGTGTGGGGCCAGCATCAATGTACGTGCCTGTATGTAACTGTTGTGTTATTGCAGATTCAGCCGGCAGCGAAGACGGAGGCTCTGAGCTCGGAGGCGCGGCTATGGGGGCAGCCCGCGGGCACTCCGGCCGGAGACGCGCCGCAGCCCGCGCGCGCGCAGCCGAGACGCCCGGGGGTGAGGCAATAAAGATTACTGCTAATTGTACTATATCCTTCCTATCCTATTCACAAAAAAGGTGATAAACGTAAAGTCGAAAACTATAGACCAATTTCCAAATTTTTGCAAAAATACTGGAAAGGATAAATCCATAGTCAAGTTCACACAGCCTTAAAACAGACTTAGTTCCCAACAACATGTCTTATAAGGGGAGATCTACAGTCACCAACCTGGTTAACTTCATTTGATCGAATTGACCACCGCATCCTTCTCCAGAAGATTTCCGACATCGGAATTAGGGGCAACTTGTTCAGATGGTTTACATCGTATGTTGAGAATAGATCCCAAACAGTGGCACTAAATGGTTTCTCATCTCACCCCATACGTATCCCCTCCGGAGTTCCCCAACGATCAATTTTAGGACCTCTACTTTTCATTATCTTTATCTCAGATATAAGCAAATGATTTGTCAACTCCCAATCACTGATATTCGCCGATGATATGAAAATATTTCGCCAAACAAAAGACCCTGGTGACTCAAAACTTCTTCAGGATGATCTAGTTCGACCTAACTACTACTGTAAAGAAAAGAATTTAGATTTGAATATTGCGAAATGTCATTGCATTTCATTTACTCTTAAGCCACACCACTTCCTCTTCAATTATAATATTGACGGTACATCACTGGACCGAGTCAATAAAATAAAAGACCTGGGAATAATCTTAAGACTCAAAATTCATTCTAGATAAACATATAAAATATATTACATCGAAAGCGTCTCAAACTCTGGGATTTATTTTTCGAATATGTCAAAGTTTCAATACTGAAAACGTATAAAATGATCTATTGCTAAGTCAACTTGAATATGCTTGACAGTCTTGGAACCCCCGATACAGTAGCTACATAAATGAGAAGGAGAAGATTCAACATAGATTTCTCCGTCTTCTTGATAGTAGATTTAGGACCCATATTTCAGATTACCTCAGTCGGTGTAAACACCATCACATGTTACCTCTCGTGCAGAGACCTCTCCGCGAAGCGAAGCCGCTGACATCTCTTTCTTGGCAAAATTATTAAGTGGAGAACTCGATTGTCCGGAACTTCTAGAAATGGCAAAGGTTTGCACCCCATCTGCGAGATCTACCAGATTAAATAATAGTTTAAAGATTAATTTGCCCCAATCCAAAACTAACTACCGACAGTCATTATTCAAATGGCGAACTAGCAAAGTTTTCAACAAAACATATTCCCTTACTTTAGACCTGTTTGCAGATAAACCATCTAGAATTAAATCAATTATTAACCACGAATTCTTTTCAGATTGAACTATGATAACATAAAAGAATAGCATAATAACAACCACATAACATTGATTTTTTCTTCTTCCTTCTACTTCTCTATCTGTACTCGCGCAATGATTTAGGTACCTATTTATTTTATTATTTTTTTCTCTTTTAAATTATGTTTATATTTTGCAACAATCAAATTACATTAAGATCTTTGTAAACTTTTCAGATTTTTAAGTTACTTAACTGATTTCCCTACCCAAATGCGAAAACTTGTTAATGGCTCTATGTCGACCCATCATCTTATGCTTAGCCTAAATGTATAATTATTAGCTGTAAGTTTTCCTAAGATAATAAAATAAAATATAAAACACCACCTTAAGGTGATACGAAAAATATATATAAAAGGAATACGAATGCAAACGAAAGTGGCAGCGTTAAATACTTCTACATAAGAAAAGAGAGCGCAAACAATGCGAAACGTGGCGCCAAACCACATACAATTGTTTAAAAATAAACTACGCTATTTTCAAGGGGAGTTTTCGAATACGTAATATTCACATTTTGAATGCAATTACGCAATGAAATTAGGAAGAATTTCAGGAAAAAATAAAACTCTTTTAAAGTTAGAGGGGGGGGGGGGGGACATTTTAAGGTCCGTCTCTTTAACGATTTACTTTGAGGAAAAATGTTTTCAGGAACCTAACGTCATTTTAAAGACCTATCTACAGACACCCCACACATATAGGTTTGATGAAAAAAGTTCTGGTTTCAGTTCCATGTATGGGGAGCCCCCTTTAATTATTAAAATTTTTGTCCAAAAATCGTAAAGCGGTTCACAGAACACATCTACATACCAAGTTTCAACTGTGTAGTCCTAATAGTTTCTCCATAAAGTTGCTGTGACATACGGACGGAAGGATGGACTGACAGACAGACTTGACAAAACTATAAGGGTTCCTTGTTTCTCTACGAAACCCTAATGTCAGTCTATTTTTTTCAAAGTATGTCAGATTTAATTGTAGGTCTCAATCACTATTTCCATGTTTATTTCAGTGTCAACAGTTTCAGAGTATTTTACTGAGTACAAATATAATACCCTTAAGGTTCCTTCGCTGTCGTTTCTTACTCCATCTTACTGTATCAGAAAACGAATCCTTCTTGCTGATGGTATATTTATTGTAGGCCTCAAATACTGCCGCAGATTGTGTGCAGCATAGCCTTAGATCTGCATGCACACCTCGAACGAATTCTGTTCCGGTGGTCGGCCATGACTCCTGGTTTGTGATTCCTTAAGGCTGCACCCCGTCAGCAGAAATAATCAAATTACGTTTGAACGTTCACGAATCCCAGCTGACACTCATGATCGACCAGCTAGTATAAACAAACAACTGCTTTAATACTCCTATTTTGTGTAACGTTCTTTTTGCCTATTGCGTCGCCTTATAGCAGCTTTTAATTCCCTTCCGCTATATTCACAACAGTTCGGCGGAGCTCGTAAGGGCGGGCTCGGCGCTATGAAGGTGACCGCGAACTTCGACGACATCGAGCGAGAGGCTAAGTTGGTCGGGCAGCACAAGTTTGAGGTGAGCTCGAGCAACCTTGATGACTAAGCGCCAGTTTCTGAGTTGAGAATTTCACTAAGCTGATACTTAAGTATCGCTCCGTCACGTTCTTTTTTGTGTCATCTGCAGAGACAGAACGTTACTTAAGTATTTGATTAGTGAAATTCTCAATTCAGATATCGGGGCTAAGTTTATCAAGATTGAGCGTGTCTACAGCCGGGTACTCATTAGCGAGCCGTAACTGTAACCGTTGCACGAATCGTAAAAAAAATAAATAAGCCCGCTAATAAGTACCCGGCTTTTGCTATGGTTTGTGTGCAGATTAGTGATATGACGCCGTTTGTTTAGCTGCGGCGATGGGCTAAGCCCCAGTCTTGCAAAACGAGGTATCAAATAACTGGCTTAATGTGCGCGTGGCTAAGCCTCTCACACCCCGAATGGGATGAGGCGTAACGCTATGTCACGTGTGTGTGTGTGTTTGTGTGTGTTTGTATCTATTCTAACTCAACTTCACAATTCGCCAGGTAAAGTCAGCGGACAACAAGGCGACCATAGAGAATGTAGAGCAGGAAGTGGCGTCGCTGCGCCTCGCGTACCGGGAGCCGGCGGGCAGTGCGCGCGCCAACAGCGACCGCCTGGGGATAGCCGCGGCCACCAACTCTAGCAGGACGTGAGTACACACTAGCGACATCATCACAACAGGCATGTACCGGGAGCCGGCGGGCAGTGCGCGCGCCAACAGCGACCGCCTGGGGATAGCCGCGGCCACCAACTCTAGCAGGACGTGAGTACACACTAGCGACATCATCACAACAGGCATGTACCGGGAGCCGGCGGGCAGTGCGCGCGCCAACAGCGACCGCCTGGGGATAGCCGCGGCCACCAACTCTAGCAGGACGTGAGTACACACTAGCGACATCATCACAACAGGCATGTACCGGGAGCCGGCGGGCAGTGCGCGCGCCAACAGCGACCGCCTGGGGATAGCCGCGGCCACCAACTCTAGCAGGACGTGAGTACACACTAGCGACATCATCACAACAGGCATGTACCGGGAGCCGGCGGGCAGTGCGCGCGCCAACAGCGACCGCCTGGGGATAGCCGCGGCCACCAACTCTAGCAGGACGTGAGTACACACTAGCGACATCATCACAACAGGCATGTACCGGGAGCCGGCGGGCAGTGCGCGCGCCAACAGCGACCGCCTGGGGATAGCCGCGGCCACCAACTCTAGCAGGACGTGAGTACACACTAGCGACATCATCACAACAGGCATGTACCGGGAGCCGGCGGGCAGTGCGCGCGCCAACAGCGACCGCCTGGGGATAGCCGCGGCCACCAACTCTAGCAGGACGTGAGTACACACTAGCGACATCATCACAACAGGCATGTACCGGGAGCCGGCGGGCAGTGCGCGCGCCAACAGCGACCGCCTGGGGATAGCCGCGGCCACCAACTCTAGCAGGACGTGAGTACACACTAGCGACATCATCACAACAGGCATGTACCGGGAGCCGGCGGGCAGTGCGCGCGCCAACAGCGACCGCCTGGGGATAGCCGCGGCCACCAACTCTAGCAGGACGTGAGTACACACTAGCGACATCATCACAACAGGCATGTACCGGGAGCCGGCGGGCAGTGCGCGCGCCAACAGCGACCGCCTGGGGATAGCCGCGGCCACCAACTCTAGCAGGACGTGAGTACACACTAGCGACATCATCACAACAGGCATGTACCGGGAGCCGGCGGGCAGTGCGCGCGAAAGGAGATGTCTCAAAGCGGTGTTTTTTCCTTATGAAGTTTCGCAGGCACTACAGTAAAATAATTGCAGTTCATTTTTATCTATTATTTTTGAGTTTATTTATAAAATAAAATTTCATTGTCATTCCTGGAAACAAAACATGAACTTAAATCACAAACCTATAAAGGTAGTATCCGAACTATCTGCTGGATGGTGGGCTAGTAACAGGGCCCGCCTCGCTCACCCTAACTATAGCTTGTCAAATTCGTAGTCTCCCATGGTCTGCGGGCGACGGGGGATGGAAGAGGCGGGGGCTGCGAGGGCGGGGAAGAAGAGCGCGGGCGGCGGGGCGCGCAGTAAGAACCCCGCATCTTTCGTCCCGTCGCCCGCAGACTATTGGAGTGCTACGTACGAATTTGACAGGCTATAGCCAAATCAATCAAATCAAATCAAAAATCATTTATTTCCATAGGATGTTGTTATATCACTTAGATCCGTCATTACATTTTTTTGGGTGAGTTCACTAACACAATGGCGGAATCTGTGGAGAAGAGCTCACCGAAGAAACCCCACAGTCGTCGCAGCTTTTGCGTTTCCTTTTTTAAATAAAATATTGTCAAATTACAAAATGAATGCTAATTATATATCGAAACAGCCTGTTACTCAAACAATCTATTCCCATGGACATCTGTCCTCTAAGTAATCAAATATCCTATAGTAACCTTTTTTATACAATTTCTGTTTTATTATTATTTTAAACTTGTCTAAAGGTAAGTTTTTAATATCAGTAGGGACCTTATTGTAATAGCGTATACAATTGCCTTTAAAAGAATTACTAATTTTATGTAGTCGGCTTACATAAGCAACCAACTTGTCTTTATTTCTAGTATTAAAATTGTGTATATCACTGTACTTCTGAAAATTAGTTATATTTCTTTTTACATACACAAGATTGTCATAGATATATTGAGACACAAATGTCAGAATATTGATTTCTTTAAACTTTTCCCTCAGTGACACTCTAGGCCCTAATCTATAAATTGCACGAACAGCCCGTTTCTGCAGAATAAATATACTATTAGCATTCGCAGCGTGACCCCACAATAAAATACCATAGGTCATTAGACTATGAAAGTAACTAAAGTAGACTAGTCTAGCGGTGTCTACGTCGGTAAGAGCTCTAATTTTTTTAACTGCGAACGCTGCCGAACTCAGTCTGTTCGACAATTTATTTATATGAGGATCCCATTGTAGTTTGGCGTCTGAAGTAATGCCCAAAAAGACAGTCGACTGCACAAGGTCCAATCTCTGTCCTTTTATAAATATGTCTGTAGTTACCGGGTTCACATTGGGTAACACGAATTTAATACATTTAGTTTTCTTTTCATTAAGTAATAAATTGTTAACAGTAAACCAGTTCACTATACTAGAGATAGCATTGTTTACCTCTTCATAATTTGATTGCTGTCTTTTAACTTTAAATATCAAAGAAGTATCATCGGCAAACAATACTAACCCATGTTTTGCTTTAACAAGGTAAGGTAAATCATTAATATATACTAAAAACAAGAAAGGACCAAAAATTGAACCTTGCGGTACGCCCATACTTATTGAAGACCCAGGTGATCTTTTCCCATTAACATCGAACATCTGAACCCTATCTGTTAGATATGACTCCAGAAGGCCAAGTGCCTGATCTTTTACACCATAATGGCGTAACTTCCTGACAAGAGTGTCATGATGGACGCAATCAAAAGCCTTGGATAGATCGCAGAAGACACCTATTGCATCCATTGCGTCTTCCCAGGCATCAAAAATATTTTCGATTAGTTCAACACCAGCATCGGCTGTTGAACGACCCTTTGTGAAACCAAACTGAGCAATATGAATTAAATTATTGAGATAAAAATGACTTTGCAATTGATTAAGTATGAGTTTTTCAAATATTTTGCTAAGCGTTGGTAGTATCGATATGGGTCTAAAATTGGTGGGGTCTGATGTACTACCAGCTTTGAATAAAGGTATAACTTTACTTAGTTTCATCAAGTCAGGAAACACACTTTATCTATACATTGATTAAATATACAACAAAGGTGAGGTGCAATACAATCTACAATGGAACTAATAATTTTTACTGATAGACCATGGGCGTCAGCTGTCTTTTTCATTTCCAGGGATTTAAACGCTTTTACAATGTCTTCATTATTTACGTGCCTAAATTTAAAATCTGTTTTACATTCCTCAAAGTTTTGTTTAAGTATAGATTCAGCAGCAGCGGGAGATGAATTTAAAGACTTGGTTGTTGAAACTGGAATGTCCGTAAAGAAATTTTCGAAAGCTTTTGCTACTTCTAGGCCTGTACTTAGCAATTGATTATCTATCTTAAGCTTGAAGTTATAATGTGTAGCTTTGGCCTTTCCAGTCTCTCTGTTTATAATTTGCCAAGTCGTTTTCATTACATTGCTACTAGATTCAATTTTGTTTTTAATGAAATTAGATTAAGCTACGGCACAAACGCGTTTAAACATTTTTGAATAACTACGAACATAATCTAGAAGAGCCGCCGCATGCACGGCCCAGGCAGGTCTTTTACTATGTAAAACGTTAGCCACCAACGATAATTCAGAAATAAATCAGCCTTTGCGGTGACGCGACCGACCAAAAACTAGGCTGCTTCACAGTAGCCGGCTGCAAGCCATGTCAGCTTTGTTTACTCGAGCGTTTTATTTGCAGCGGCACGGGCGTCTCGCACTCGGCCACCTCGGACATGACGGTGATCGAGCAAGAGGGTGCGCCCGAATCGCCGGCGCGCGCGCATCTAGAGGATATCGACGACTACAACAGTGTCTTCACTATGATCAGGTAAAGTTGTAGTCATCTTGATTTGTTGATGTGATTTAATGAAAACGTTAATTTCGTCCAGACATGATCAATAAATCAATCAAAATATTCTTGATTCTGTTCGATAATTAGATATCTCTTAGATCATGTCATTCATTGACAGAACAGCGAAGCGTCCAATTTCGAGATTGGCTAAAAATGCGTTCGTGCGTCTGTGCTCGCCTGCAGGTGGCGTCTGTGCTCGCCTGCAGGTGGCGTCTGTGCTCGCCTGCAGGTGGCGTCTGTGCTCGCCTGCAGGTGGCATTTTTCACCGATTTCGATGAAAATCGGCACACAAGTTCCTTGATGTGTTTTTAATCGATCACGATTTTTGATTGGTGTTGAGGGGGGGGGGGGGTGAAGGGGGGAAGTTTGCTGTAGCGTTATTTATCTTTATTAAAATATATTGATTTTTATTAAATTTGGGAGGCACTAAGGGCTCCATTCTACACAAGATGTTACGAAAAAAAAACTAAAGGGGGGACTGGGGGGGTATTTTCGAACCCCCTGAATTTTCTGTGGCTACAATTTAAATAAGCAAATTCCCAAAATTCAGAAAATTTGAACCAATAGATTGGAAACGTTCCTTAATTTTGTCATTGACTTACTTATCATCGATCATCAAAATTTTAATGTATTTCTAGCAGACCCACAAGATTGAAATGTTAAACAAGCGAGATCTACTGCTTTCACAGAACCACTAGTGCAATACTAGGTGTAACATGTATTTCGTAAACCCCAGAATTATCTGGTACCTACCCGCGTGGATTTGTGTAAAAATAGAAGTCATAAGCGTATACAGACGTTTCTCCTTCTTTAACTTTTAAGTTCTTGTTTGTACCTCCACCCTTTATACGGCCCTGTCGTATACTCTCCCCTTCCCTTTTTATTTGCTCCGGGCAACAATACTGGCAATGACGTGTTGAGTCTTGAAACTACCTCTTACCTATGTGCCATATTCTCACAATGACGTGTTGTGTCTTGAAACTACCTCTTACCTATGTGCCATATTCTCACAATGACGTGTTGTGTCTTGAAACGACCTCTTACCTATGTGCCATATTCTCACAATGACGTGTTGTGTCTTGAAACGACCTCTTACCTATGTGCCATATTCTCACAATGACGTGTTGTGTCTTGAAACGACCTCTTACCTATGTGCCATATTCTCACAATGACGTGTTGTGTCTTGAAACTACCTCTTACCTATGTGCCATATTCTCACAATGACGTGTTGTGTCTTGAAACTACCTCTTACCTATGTGCCATATTCTCACAATGACGTGTTGTGTCTTGAAACGACCTCTTACCTATGTGCCATATTCTCACAATGACGTGTTGTGTCTTGAAACGACCTCTTACCTATGTGCCATATTCTCACAATGACGTGTTGTGTCTTGAAACGACCTCTTACCTATGTGCCATATTCTCACAATGACGTGTTGTGTCTTGAAACTACCTCTTACCTATGTGCCATATTCTCACAATGACGTGTTGTGTCTTGAAACGACCTCTTACCTATGTGCCATATTCTCACAATGACGTGTTGTGTCTTGAAACTACCTCTTACCTATGTGCCATATTCTCACAATGACGTGTTGTGTCTTGAAACGACCTCTAACCTATGTGCCATATTCTCACAATGACGTGTTGTGTCTTGAAACTACCTCTTACCTATGTGCCATATTCTCACAATGACGTGTTGTGTCTTGAAACGACCTCTTACCTATGTGCCATATTCTCACAATGACGTGTTGTGTCTTGAAACTACCTCTTACCTATGTGCCATATTCTCACAATGACGTGTTGTGTCTTGAAACGACCTCTTACCTATGTGCCATATTCTCACAATGACGTGTTGTGTCTTGAAACTACCTCTTACCTATGTGCCATATTCTCACAATGACGTGTTGTGTCTTGAAACGACCTCTTACCTATGTGCCATATTCTCACAATGACGTGTTGTGTCTTGAAACTACCTCTTACCTATGTACCATATTCTCACAATGACGTGTTGTGTCTTGAAACGACCTCTAACCTATGTGCCATATTCTCACAATGACGTGTTGTGTCTTGAAACTACCTCTTACCTATGTGCCATATTCTCACAATGACGTGTTGTGTCTTGAAACGACCTCTTACCTATGTGCCATATTCTCACAATGACGTGTTGTGTCTTGAAACGACCTCTTACCTATGTGCCATATTCTCACAATGACGTGTTGTGTCTTGAAACGACCTCTTACCTATGTGCCATATTCTCACAATGACGTGTTGTGTCTTGAAACTACCTCTTACCTATGTGCCATATTCTCACAATGACGTGTTGTGTCTTGAAACTACCTCTTACCTATGTGCCATATGCTCACAATGACGTGTTGTGTCTTGAAACTACCTCTTACCTATGTGCCATATTCTCACAATGACGTGTTGTGTCTTGAAACTACCTCTTACCTATGTGCCATATTCTCACAATGACGTGTTGTGTCTTGAAACGACCTCTTACCTATGTGCCATATTCTCACAATGACGTGTTGTGTCTTGAAACTACCTCTTACCTATGTGCCATATTCTCACAATGACGTGTTGTGTCTTGAAACGACCTCTAACCTATGTGCCATATTCTCACAATGACGTGTTGTGTCTTGAAACTACCTCTTACCTATGTGCCATATTCTCACAATGACGTGTTGTGTCTTGAAACGACCTCTTACCTATGTGCCATATTCTCACAATGACGTGTTGTGTCTTGAAACTACCTCTTACCTATGTGCCATATTCTCACAATGACGTGTTGTGTCTTGAAACGACCTCTTACCTATGTGCCATATTCTCACAATGACGTGTTGTGTCTTGAAACGACCTCTTACCTATGTGCCATATTCTCACAATGACGTGTTGTGTCTTGAAACTACCTCTTACCTATGTGCCATATTCTCACAATGACGTGTTGTGTCTTGAAACGACCTCTAACCTATGTGCCATATTCTCACAATGACGTGTTGTGTCTTGAAACTACCTCTTACCTATGTGCCATATTCTCACAATGACGTGTTGTGTCTTGAAACGACCTCTTACCTATGTGCCATATTCTCACAATGACGTGTTGTGTCTTGAAACGACCTCTTACCTATGTGCCATATTCTCACTTCTCACGGGTCAAGTAGTTTTTAATTTTCATATAAAGTCTTACTCCCCCCTTTCCCCTTTGTAAGGGAAAATTTGGATAAAACGTTTACTGAAATGAAGTTTCACGTCTATACTACCTATCTGCCATGTACGGTTCACACTTGACCGTACTCACCGCGGCCTCACGCGCGTTCTACTTAATCGGTCTAACGTCAGCTATGTTATTTCCTTAGCGAGTTTAGGTTATCGATTTAATTAGGCATTTTAGTTAGAATACTATCAACTCTCCGCGTAACCACAACTTACGGGAAATTTGTCTCCATAATCTCTCATGTACCTTTTGCGTCGGAATATACATTGATTGGACTTCTCATCTTTTACTTCATCACTCCGTCCGTCAGCTACAACAACGGGGAACCATCTCAAGGCACACACTACGGGCGGGGTGGCCCACACATGCCAGATTTAAAAATCATTGGTCAAGTTTTTTTTTAATTTCATACAAAGTTCTTTCCCCCATTCCCTGTCTATCTGTAAAATTTTAGCTTTATAAGTATTGTTTTTTTATTTCCCCCCCAAGTGGGTGAAATGATCGCGTGCATTTTTGTCTCGTTCTGTTCCGTGTTCCGAGTAGCGCCTAACTGCTGTAACTCGCAGGAACGAGCCGTTCGGCGGCGGCGGCGGTGTGGGCGCACGCGCAGACTGGGAGCTCATCGAGCCCGAGCCGCGCCGGCACACGCGCAACATGTTCAGCGACGTGCCCGCGTCCGTGCCCGCGTCCGCTGCCGAGAAGAAGCCCAGCACGCCACAGGTCACTACGACAAATAACAAGCTCTAACAATACATAGCTAATTTAAAACACCCCATTACATTAGAAATAGAGAACCGGCAGACCACAGAATTTCTATCGGCGAATAGTTTAGTCGGGCTGTTGATCAGTATGAAGATGTATAGCTGATACGTTTCGGTATCAGCTGAATAACGCTGGTGGCCCGATCAGACCAAACTATCGGCCGATCAAAGGCTGTGGTCTGCGGGGACTCTTAAGTCTTACATTTGGCTGATTTGATTCCCTGTTAAGTTGTGATAACTTTCAAACCACTGATCCGATTTTAATAAAACATGGCTTATAACCATCGCAGGGAAGTCCACTTCCATTCACAGAGAATCGCATTAGAATAAGAATAATTTTATTGTTCAAAATAACAGGGGTTAACATATTTGAGGTCCCTGCCTCCCAAAGTAGGAAAAACCTGTATCATAGACAGTTACTTCCCAGTGGGTACATATTTTATTTTGTACAATACTAGCTACTTAACTATTTTAGATTTATGCAGGTAATCAAAAGAGGTAAATCTACAGAAACATAATAATAACAGTAATGATCTACAGTATAAAAACAAATTAGGGTACACAATTGGTGGGTATTAGGGTACACAATTGGTGGGTATTAGGGTACACAATTGGTGGGTATTAGGGTACACAATTGGTGGGTATTAGGGTACACAATTGGTGGGTATTAGGGTACACAATTGGTGGGTATTAGGGTACACAATTGGTGGGTATTAGGGTACACAATTGGTGGGTATTAGGGTACACAATTGGTGGGTATTAGGGTACACAATTGGTGGGTATTAGGGTACACAATTGGTGGGTATTAGGGTACACAATTGGTGGGTATTAGGGTACACAATTGGTGGGTATTAGGGTACACAATTGGTGGGTATTAGGGTACACAATTGGTGGGTATTAGGGTACACAATTGGTGGGTATTAGGGTACACAATTGGTGGGTATTAGGGTACACAATTGGTGGGTATTAGGGTACACAATTGGTGGGTATTAGGGTACACAATTGGTGGGTATTAGGGTACACAATTGGTGGGTATTAGGGTACACAATTGGTGGGTATTAGGGTACACAATTGGTGGGTATTAGGGTACACAATTGGTGGGTATTAGGGTACACAATTGGTGGGTATTAGGGTACACAATTAGTGGGTATAATACTAATACTAAAACTTAACTTTAATTATTATTAAGAGAGTGTGTAGTGTGATATGAATGTAGAGTGTAGTGAGTGTGTGTGTTAATTTTGTGTGTGTTGTGCATGTGGAGATGGTGAAGGAGAGCAGAATTAAAATTAAAATCCGTCCACCGGTTAGAGCGCTAAAGACGCACAGAAACACACATACAGACAGACGCTTCAAACTAGCAAGAGGTGTTTTTTTTTCTCTGTCCGTATGTGTGTGTGTGTGTGTGTGTGTCGGGCTTCGAATTAGCTAGTATAGGATTATATTACTTTAAGTTTTATTTGCAGCGACAAAAGCCAGCCGTCTTTAAACCCGACGAAAACTTATACGGCCTTACTAATAAAAAAAGTTATTCACTGTTTAGCTTATACAGTGTTTTGTCCTTTTCATACGTCGAGTAAATGTCACATGTCAAAGCAAGACAAAACACTGTATAAGTTATATAGCCCTACCGCAATCGGGGTAATAAAAATTTGTTGAGTGCAATACTGGGGAAATTGGATTAAACGATCTTGATACTGTAATTTTTTTATTTATGCCAAAGATTAATGAACATGAAGTATATAAGGTATGTGTTTGAAGAATATTGTTATACATCCGGTTCTTCAAAGGAAAATAAGTCATGAAAAGTAAATCAATCGTACATTACTTTATGTACTAATTATTATTATTATTTACTAATTTATTATATATCATTTAAATCATACTAAAACTTAACACCTCATTCAGAACTAGAAAACGATTCCAAGAGCTCCACTTGCATTTCTTGTTCTTCATCAGATGATGAAGATAAAGAGGTATTTATTATAAATCGCTCTTCCAGCCTCTCAATTATTCTATCTTGCTTGATAAAATCGTTTTCAATTTTCTTTACATGTTCACAACATTTTCGCCATTCCACTCCACCAATTTGTGAGAACGCTTCTTCTGTTAATAATTTTGTGTCACTTGCAGGCCTATTTACATTTTTATCAGCAACTTTTTGCTTCATTATACCCCAAATCATTTCTATGGGATTTGAGGTGCAATGATAAGGATAAGGAGCCTTAAAACTTCGTGACCGTGCGATTTTAATACTTCATCTATCTCATACAAGGGCGCAGACATGTTTTGTTTCACTACTTCAAGTAATTGACATTTACGCCAAAGATCATCATAATGTAAGTCATTTGCACGAAGCCATTCCTTTATATCAGCGATACGATTGGCTTGTGTGGGTGGTTTGTGTGAACAAAGTGATCGTACGGAATGATAACTAGCATTATCCATAACAATTAGTGAAGGTCTTGTCAGATTTGGAATTAGCTTCTCTGTCACCCATTTTGTAAAATTGTCCTTATTCATGTCGTGGTGGTAATCAGCAGAGACACTTGTTGACCTGTACACCAGACAACAATTTGGTACAAAGCCATTTTCGCCACCAGCGTTTACAATGATCCACCTCGCTCCAAGTGAAATACTTTTAGATGGACCTGCCATATCTTTGCTTTGCCAGCACTTTTTTACAGAACATGAACCGTGAATGTAAGTCTCATCTAAATAAATCACATCCAATTTGTTATGCTCTTCAGCTTCTCGGTTTTCCTTCATACGCATCAAAAACTTGTATCTTTGTAGTTTTATGTCATCTCTCTCCATCAAAATGGTCCTTTTTGATTGGCATTTAACATATTCAAAACCAATCTCCTTAAGTATTAGTCTGTAAAAAATAATAACATTTATCATGTTACTCAATTGATAGCTTATCATTCATCATTATCATCATCAGTCTATCGCACTGCAGGGCACAGGCCTACTCTTAAGAGTGAGAGTGAGAGGGATTATTACTTTATATTTTTCTTGCCTCAAACTTTCTCTGCCTCCGTTGAAATCAATATCTTGTTGAAGAATTTGTAACAGTTTCATTACTGTTGGAATTTCCTTCCGAACTGTATAGAATTATTTTACTTTATTCCTAATCAACTCTAAATCGAAGCTGTCCAAGCTGATTTTCATCTTCCCCCCTCTCCGCTTTTTACCAGGCGTGGAAAATACACCATTATTCGATGTGCCCTCACCTACAATTCGTCGTATAGTAGTACTGGAAACACCTATAAAGAAGCTACAATTAAGTAAGAAAAATATAAAATAAACTAAAGTATCAAACCAACTCAGTCCAACTTACCGGTCAACTCTACGACACGCTTTAAAATCAAATATTGAGGTTGATTTTCGCCTTCTTCTTCGCTTATTTTACGATACACATTGAAAACAATATTTCTCGCTTGAGATCGAAGTGGCTTTTTCGACATTGTCACAAAAACAACAAAGTAACAAGAAGAAATCATAAAATCTCAGCAGCGGTTCACAGATCTCAGTTCACAGGTATAAACAACAACAATTGACATTGCCATATGAAAATCACATTTTTTCCTTTTTTTTTATGCCATGAGATAGCGGTAGGGCTTTACTGTGAATAACTTTTTTATTAGGTAGGCCGATAGACAATAAATGTAATCCTGACGTGACGTGACATATCGTGTTCGTGTCAACACTAAGGCCGACTTGCAACAGACTTTTTATGATAAATACAATTTAAACACAACTTAAATACAGCTATGTTTGGTGGGAACCTGGTTGACAGACAATAAAAAACATTGCCGTACTTGAATACGTAAATTCATCATATGGTACTTAAGTTGTGTTTAAATAGTACTTAGCGACTGTCAAGAGTGATCTAAGGCGCCCTATATGTAATATGGACGACGCGCCCTTCCACAGTTCCCTGAGTACGCTGTCACGCTCACTCGCGTCGCAAGTAGGCTCGATGTCTCGCCGGCATCTAATCGTAGTTTATCTCTAGCTAAACTTAGATTAACTAGTGTAATAATACTAATTTATGTGACTGATACAAAATGAAGGGCATTAAATTAAAACTCGAGAGTGTGTTTATGAAACAAGCCGAAGCCGAGTTTCATAATAATATCACGCGTAAGTTGTATGCCTAATTATATACAGTAACATACACTAGTTTATCTACAGACATTTCATAAGCTCTCTTTGATGTGTTCAGGAACCGCATGTTCAACCGGCATTATGGCATTGATCATTGCTCTGCAGTTATTTAGCTTGTTCAGTAGTACCAACTTCACAGACAAACTAGGGGCGGCGCGAAGTCGGGCATCGTCATTCGAAATTTGAATGTTATAATATGTCGAGAAATGAGTTTTTACCAAGCACTATATCATTATATTATGCTGGTCGTAACGTGCGGTTTTCGGAAGCAGTAAAGAGGGTTTATGATACGTGTGTAGATAAAGTATTATGTGTTTTCACCAACAACAGAGCAACAAGCCGCGCGGCGGTCGGCGGCCGGAACCGGAAGACGACGGCTCGGCGGTCAAGAAGTTCGGCTCGGCGAAGGCGATCAGCTCCGCGCAGTTCTTCGGCGAACAGGTGACGTCACACGCCAGCAATGGCCGCAGTACGGTATTCGACTGCTAGTCAAAGTAGATACTTTTTAGGAAATGCCAAAACGGCAATTTTGTTCACGAGTTTATACGGTCACGCCGCACAATATTGTGATCAGCAACCTAGTTTAAGCCACGCGTCATGCGAACTTACTTGTATGATATTTAACTATAGATTGGTACAGTCTTTATACATCGCCATAACTAGTAACATCAATAAATAGTAATCCAGCAATAATTCTGGTTTAACTCATAACTTTAACAACTATTTCGAGTGTTTGGGATGATCTCGTAAACTAGGGGTTACATTTAATGACAATGTTAATTTTATGACATACTATCAGGTGACGTCATAGCAAAATGTTGTCTTTTTAACACTAAATTTCTAATTATAATTTCTAATACAATATAAGTTCTGGAAATATACAATTGTCAAACGTTTTTGTTGAAATAAGTTTAGCTTGCGACGCCTTTCCAGATTTATTGGTCTACCTGAATACATTTAGTCTCGTTCTTTTCTGTGTATTCGTCTCTGTGTTCGTGTCGCGTCTCTGTCTTGTCTGTCCAGAGCGGATCGCGCCATACATTTTTGCGCGCCGACGACGACCACTGCTTCCCAAGCGGTCGAGGCTCTGCTTCCCAAGCGAGAGGTAAACAATCCCAGGTCTGCGAAGTTTATGTTTGTGACGTCGCTGTTTCTGGTTCAATCGAGACAGGGTATCCTAGTGTGGCGCCAGCAGCAATGTATGTGCCTGGTGCATGTACAAACAAATATTAAAAAAAACATTAGGCTTTGGGGGCTTGTTTAATAAGATGAAACTCGCGCCACTCTTCCTGGTAATACGCCAGCGATTCGTTTGAAAGAGTCGACCGCAAGTAACCTGTTAACCGTTCAGGAATCGCAAATTTTTCATCCTTCTCGGCGCTTTGTTCATCAAACGGAAAATTAACTATTTATAACACTAGTTCTGTATTTCTTCAGCTTTCTAACCATGTATTTCATATTATACTGGCATGCGTACTTGGCCAGCTATAAACATTTATATCGAGTCGGCCGCTGACTGCTGAAATAACACTGAAAGTCATGACTGCCAGTGATTCATTTCCTCGAAATAAAATGGAAGGTGTCATAGTGTGACATTCCATCATCCATTCATCCCGGGGCCCAATTCTGCTATCACAATGACCGCTCAGTGACAATGACGCGACGGCGACGATCAACTTTAGGTATCCATTACTTGGCGCTTAGAGTTATTTTTTAAAGTAATGAATGGTAGAAATTGAGGTTAATAACGTTATAACGTAGTGCGATTTTGTGGAGGGTGTCGTGAAAGGTATGTGCAATGTGAAGTGACGTGTCTCTCCAGTTCTCATATTTTGGATATTCAAAGTTATATTGAGAGAAGTTGTCTTCATTCCGCAGGACAACCGTTTCGAGCGCGACGCGAATCTTTCCCGCTTCCAAGGCAGTTCCTCTATCTCGTCAGCCGACTACTTCGGCACCGGAGACACTAGATCTCGGCAGCAGGCAGGGTTCACTGTCTCCGCGCCGGATCTGGACGAGGTGGGTCATATCTATCTGTCCTCACTGCTGAGTACAAGGCAGTTCCTCTATCTCGTCAGCCGACTACTTCGGCACCGGAGACACTAGATCTCGGCAGCAGGCAGGGTTCACTGTCTCCGCGCCGGATCTGGACGAGGTGGGTCATATCTATCTGTCCTCACTGCTGAGTACAAGGCAGTTCCTCTATCTCGTCAGCCGACTACTTCGGCACCGGAGACACTAGATCTCGGCAGCAGGCAGGGTTCACTGTCTCCGCGCCGGATCTGGACGAGGTGGGTCATATCTATCTGTCCTCACTGCTGAGTACTCTATCTCGTCAGCCGACTACTTCGGCACCGGAGACACTAGATCTCGGCAGCAGGCAGGGTTTACTGTCTCCGCGCCGGATCTGGACGAGGTGGGTCATATCTATCTGTCCTCACTGCTGAGTACAAGGCAGTTCCTCTATCTCGTCAGCCGACTACTTCGGCACCGGAGACACTAGATCTCGGCAGCAGGCAGGGTTCACTGTCTCCGCGCCGGATCTGTCCTCACTGCTGAGTACGAGGCAGCTCCTCCATCTTCGGCACATTCACTTGAATTCATCTGTCCAGCCTAACTAGCTTACAAAAGAAAGTACTGGAAACTGAACTGGAAAGCGCAACAAAATTTAAATAAATAGTCGTCATGGCAACTTATATTTACGATCTGACTTTCGAAATTTCGCACACCTGTGATTAGAACGATTCTGCGCGCGCGGGTTTACGAGGTTTTATAGGATTCCGTAAAAAGAATTCCAATATTGGTTTCCTTCGGCTTGGAAGAGTCGAATTCACCTTTATTGGGTTTTAACTGTTTTGTTATATAAAATCTTGTTGCCATAAACAAATGCGCCTTAATCCAGTGTCTCCTTTCGTTTGCGAGACTCTAGCAGTCGCTAGGTGAGCACTCCGTCTCCCTGACCTCCCGTCCTCTACAGCACTGCAAATATTGAACACATACATAGCTGCTATGTAGATAAAAAAATCAGTTGTAGTCATTTCGAATGAAGGCGGGGTGCACCGAATTGCGCCCATAGTAAGCTAGAAATTAAATATGAAATTCATCTATTCTTCGTAGCTGCGGCAATAGGCTAGCCCCCACACATAGCTAGTCACACATAATTCTGCAAAACTGGCTAAACTTGTAGCATGAGCCGCGCGACTCGCGATTATCTCGTCTAGTGGCCGAGTCGCGCGGGGCGTGCCTCGGCTGCTGGCCGGACCTGTGCCTCTTCCACAGGCATGACCTCAGACCATACACAGATTGGTCGACCGGTTTAGCCTAGCGGGTAGTGAACCTGCCTTCAAAGCTGACGGTCCTGGGTTCGATTCCCATTAAGGGCAAATATTTGTGTGATGAGCATGAATATTTGTTACTTTATTAAATATATCGTCGTCTAGTACTCATATCACAAACCTTGCTGTGCTTACTATGGGCCTAGTTCGATTTGGGTAAGATTGTCCTCTAATTCAGACCCCCAACATGAACGCGACCCACCGTGTCCATTTTTTTAAATCAACACAAGTCTGACAGACTAGTAACTGTCTAGAACCGTCTATGATTGTTTTAACAGTCATAGACGGTTCGCTGGTGCACAGCACCAACGTATGGCACGAGAAATAAATATCATTCCACAAAACTGCTCCCTGCGCCGACAAGTTGGTAGCAATGAAACCAGTGATGTTAGCTTTTAGAAACATGGGTTTAGTCAGGTCCAAGAGTTAGGGAAAAACATATCCGAGATCGTAACCGAAATCGACCTGACGCAAATTATCAAGGCATCAGAACTATGTATAATGAAGTAGGTATTTAATAGTAGTTTATGTGACTGCTACATAATGAAGGGCATTAATACTCGAGAGTGGGTTTATGAACCGAGCCGAAGGTGAGATTCATAATATCACTCGAGAGTTTTAATGCCTAATTATGTACAGTTACATACACTAGTTTATCTACACACATATCATAAGCTCTCTTTGATGTGTTCAGGAACCGCATGTTTGATCGGCATTGTGGCTCTGCAGTTGTTTAGCTTGTTCTGTAGTACCAACTTCACAGATAAACTAGGGGCGGCACGCAGGCGGGCGTCGGAGTCCGAAATTTGAATGTCATAATATGTCGAAAAATTACACATTATGGTCATAATGTGTAATTTTTCAGATAAGAAATGAGTTTTTACCAAGTAGTTTAACATTATGCTGATCATAACGTGCGGTTTTTGTACGCAGTAAAGAGGGTTTATGATACGTGTGTAGATAAAATAATAAGCAATATTGATAGCTTACGGTGTAAGTTCTTCAATAGGCACTAAAAAGTGGCTAATAATAGCCACTATAAGGGATGGTGTATTGACCCATTGTCAAAAGGGACGGAAGTTCGTCTCCTTATCTTTAGAAAGTGAGGAATTGTTTTGCTTGTACCCATTTTTTTGACAGTAAGCATTAGAGCCAACTTAACGGCGAAGGGAACAGTTAAATGGAAAGTTTTTTGGTTGCATTTGGAGCGTCTTCCTAGCCTGTCTGTGGGCGTAACGTGACGCGTGTGTTGTGTGTGCAGGTCCGCGAGTCTGTCCGGGCGGGCGTGACTCGCGTGGCGGGTCGCCTGTCCTCGCTCGCCAACGGCGTCGTCTCCTCCATCCAGGAGAAGTACGGCTACTGATACCGCGCGCGTCTGCTGCTGGCGCTGCTGCCGGCGCTGTGCCGCAGCAGGGACAAGAAACGACAGTGATGTACTATAGTGCCACAGTTAACTGGGCATCTAGCTCTGATGATTACTGTCACTGTCTCACTGATGCGGCGGGGTCGAGAGCGAGCGAGAGAGGGAGGAGAAACAGCGTTCCTCGCGGGTGCCTAGTTAACTTTGCCATGAAGTAGAGATAAGCTACGATAATTCGGCACGCCCCTACACTACTCGCCGGCGAGGCGACGCGAGTGAGCGTGACAGCGCACCTATAGTGGTGGAGGGGCGCGCCATGTTATCGTAGTTATCTCTCCTACACCTGTTTACATGTCACCCTCGTTCATCTTGTACCGGACATAATGACTATAGTAAGGGTTACCGTTTTTAGGGTTCCGTACGCGAAGGGTGCCCTATCACTAAGCCTCCGCTTTTCGTCCGTCCGTCTGACCCTCAGCGGTGGGTATCATGAACCGTAATGACCTGACTTCGCTACAGCACTTACACATGCTATTCAAACAAACAAACTAACTTTACTTTCAAACATCGTGTTCCCGACTTCCTGTCGTAGTTGAAACAACAGCACCAGCGACATTGAAGGGTCTGTGAAACTTTGAGTAATATTTAGAATTCGAGCGTAAACGGACGGATACGGACGTGCATCATCTATTCTGTTCCCAGCTCGGCACGGGCCGGCTCCAATGATCCTTTAGCACAATATTACATCGGCAATAAACCAGATGGAAATGCGATGTCTTGTAAAAAGATGTCGCTTCGAGTCGTTTCTATGTACCCTTCATTTCCTTTGTGGTGACCAAAGTTAAAGACTTTCCCACAAACGAGAGCAAGGGCCTAGTGTGGGCGAAGCACATAGGGCTGATATATTTCTTTCGAATTACTATGATGTAGTTTTGATTGTTTATAAACTAACTATAATACAGTTGGATAATTTTATTTTTACATTGTGGTCATACCTCAGCTACATAGAGCTAAACACAAAGTATGATAATCATTCATATAAACTAAAGTTTCGGATTAACGGTACAGATGGCTGCGATGAATGATTATTCAGATTTAATGATGTTCCTTAATTATTACATCGCAGTTATTGGCGGCTGCCACTGTAATCTACATATCTATCTATCACTGTAAACTATCTGTTATTCTGATACACAAATGTAATATTTTGTAGATATCTAAAATGACGGGTATCGTCTCTGTATTCTATTTGAAGTCGAGTTAGTAAATACTTATTCATAGACACTGACAGTTGTATATGGCATATTACTTTGTATAGGTAGTTACTGACTCAAATATGATATAGAAGTTTATGTATAATGTGTGTTTTATTCAACGAGGAACCATTATACTGCCCTAAAACCTGTCATCATCTGTAACTTATTATAAATAAAGCCAGTAAAACCCTTCAGATATGCCCAACATTACTAAATAACTGTAAATATTGTAATATACGGTGAATTACAATCATAATAGTTTATCAGTAGTAAAGTGTTTTATGTACTAACAATGTCATAAAAATCAGTAAATAATTTTCAATGAACCAAGATGCATATTAATATGCAGAATTAATATGTGAGGTTCAAAAGAGCTTCTGAAGAGCTTCACCACATGAATGAATATTATGCAAATACAAAATATATCCTTTCATGTTATTGATTTGGTTGTAGAGTAATATAATAAACCATGCTACAGCACAGAACAATCTCTTTACTTCTTTATCTAACATTCCAAAATTGTGAGTTTTATATACCTACCTATAGAAAAGGAAAATTAACAAATGTGAATAATAAGTTAAAACAAAATGTAGGTTTGATAATAGGTGCCCACTTCAATATCTGCAAAGCTGTGCTCGCTCATTGGTGAAGCCATTTTATTATCGTTTAAAATGGACTTTTATCTTGCTACAATTGTTTTCAGTAGGTCTTGGTGACAGGTTGTTGCGTTACTATTTTCTTGAGTATTTAGTGAATTAACTGTTTTTAAGTATGAGAAGAATTTTATAATAATTGCTGCCATGTGATGTTTGTTGTGGGTGGATGCAGGCATGCCCTATTTGGTGCCCTATAGGTGGTTTAAGGTATAGTTCATGCCATCAGCACTAGCTCGCATTTATACAATTGAGGATATAACATGTGTTATTTTGAAAACAAATTAAATTCAAATTGGGTCAGCTTCTGAAAATATAGATGTAATGGAGAATAAGATGCCAGTATGTTAATTTTTTAATATGTTCAAATCTATTAGTTAGCTTTGTTTGTCAAAGATTTGATAAAACATCAAAATAAGATTTGGTATGTTTTGACGAATTTTGTTTCCTTCTTCCATATTATTTGTTAAGTTTAATATAGAAATTACAGTCCATATTTCTGATTAGAAGTATAATTTATTGCAGCGCTCTTTATATCTATATCCATACACATTAAATCGGCTTTGTCATAATAGCATTTATCCGAAATCTTGTATAAAATAAATCGTTTTGTAGGACAATTATTACTATAATTATTGATATAAATATACAAAAATATATTTTGAGTTGTGTTTTATTTTGTGAATTAAATAGGTATTTTTAAGGTATTACAGGAGACTAATAGAGGTCTTTGCCGAGCAGTGGTTTACAGGCTGCTATGAAAGTTATGCTCTCTCAGTAACCCGTGAAGCTAACAAGTGAAATCTACATAGTTTGATTACTTTCAGCTAACTTTCTTAGCGACAATGCAGACGTTCTCTAACGACACACTGGAAGGCACGTAATGACACAACCGTGCATCGAACCCTTTATCCCTAAGGTACAGGATCCTCCCCCAGTCTAGTATCGCCTTCGCGCGCCGTCCTACCAACTGTCGGTACTCCTGACTCAAAGATGCAGTGTTTTTCACTATATGGTCCTTCGAGCCGGTTTCCGATATGACGTCGATTTTGCAAACACTTCCGATACCGCCATGCTGTTGGATTGCTTCAGTGTTCTCTGTAGTGCGTTTCTCCCGGCTTCGGCCGTCGCCGCATGTCGCCCACGAGACGATGCCAAGCATTATGTTCAGGTCTTCTGCAGTAACTCCCAATTCCTGCAATCAAAAATAAGTCACAACCTGTAAACCCATTATAAATCTGACACCTAAAACATTAAAAAATCAGTGTCAAGCTTTTACCACACGGGGTAGCAAAGGCATAGATTTGGCTTACGTTTAGGCCTGATTAAACATTCTAGCCGCCCGTCGCCGCATCTCTTACAATCCAATTGCAGGCAAATGGCTCATGCCTTCACTCCGTGTATCAAGGGAAGACTCGGGCATATAAATAGTAATTAGGCTTACGATTCAATCAGATAGGGCTCATCCACAACCTGTGGAACCGACGCATAGTTGTAATAGAGATAAACTACGATAACTTGGCGCGCCACTCCAATACTCGCCGGCAAGACAGCGAGCTCTTTTAAAAATTGTAATTTTTGATCGCTTTTAAAAATTTGTTGTTTAACTAGTACAAATATTACAAAATTAATTGTTATAAATCAGTCAGATGGGGGGACAGCTTGTCTGATATGTACCGACTGAATTGTGGAGCTAGGCAAGGTGTTGAGCTAGATTAACTCCATGCACCACCGTCATTTAAGTAATCTCGAACATTGTAATATCCCTGTCGCTTTTACATGCTTTTTGAATACTCGAATGGCAATTTTAAAATGTCCAGCGTAGCGCAATAGTGACAGCGTACTATGGACTAATGTTATCGTCGTTCGTCACAAGTTACCTGTATCTGCTGGCTGGCGACGTTCGTCCCTCCCTACCTGTATCTGCTGGCTGGCGACGTTCGTCCCTCCCTACCTGTATCTGCTGGCTGGCGGTGTTCGTCCCTCCCTACCTGTATCTGCTGGCTGGTGACGTTCGTCCCTCCCTGTCTGTATCTGCTGGCTGGCGGTGTTCGTCCCTCCCTACCTGTATCTGCTGGCTGGCGACGTTGGTCCCTCCCTACCTGTATCTGCTGGCTGGCGACGTTCGTCCCTCCCTACCTGTATATGCTGGCTGGCGGTGTTCGTCCCTCCCTACCTGTATCTGCTGGCTGGCGACGTTCGTCCCTCCCTACCTGTATCTGCTGGCTGGTGACGTTCGTCCCTCCCTACCTGGATCTGCTGGCTGGCGGTGTTCGTCCTCCCTACCTGTATCTGCTGGCTGGCGATGTTCGTCCCTCCCTACCTGTATCTGCCGGCTGGCGATGTTCGTCCCTCCCTACCTGTATCTGCTCACTGGCGATGTTCGTCCCTCCCTACCTGTATCTGCTGGCTGGCGACGTTCGTCCCTCCCTACCTGTATCTGCTGGCTGGCGACGTTGGTCCTTCCCTACCTGTATCTGCCGGCTGGCGATGTTCGTCCCTCCCTACCTGTATCTGCTCACTGGCGATGTTCGTCCCTCCCTACCTGTATCTGCTCACTGGCGATGTTCGTCCCTCCCTACCTGTATCTGCTGGCTGGTGACGTTCGTCCCTCCCTACCTGTATCTGCCGGCTGGCGATGTTCGTCCCTCCCTACCTGTATCTGCTCACTGGCGATGTTCGTCCCTCCCTACCTGTATCTGCTGGCTGGTGACGTTCGTCCCTCCCTACCTGGATCTGCTGGCTGGCGGTGTTCGTCCTCCCTACCTGTATCTGCTGGCTGGCGATGTTCGTCCCTCCCTACCTGTATCTGCCGGCTGGCGATGTTCGTCCCTCCCTACCTGTATCTGCTCACTGGCGATGTTCGTCCCTCCCTACCTGTATCTGCTGGCTGGCGACGTTCGTCCCTCCCTACCTGTATCTGCTGGCTGGCGACGTTGGTCCTTCCCTACCTGTATCTGCCGGCTGGCGATGTTCGTCCCTCCCTACCTGTATCTGCTCACTGGCGATGTTCGTCCCTCCCTACCTGTATCTGCTGGCTGGCGATGTTGGTCCCTCCCTACCTGTATCTGCTGGCTGGCGACGTTCGTCCCTCCCTACCTGTATCTGCTGGCTGGCGATGTTCGTCCCTCCCTACCTGTATCTGCTGGCTGGCGATGTTCGTCACTCTCTACCTGTATCTGCTGGCTGGCGACGTAGGCTTGTCGCTCGATGCGGTGGTGGCAGCACGTCGCCAGCACGACGCCGCGAGTCTTGTGCAGAACGCCCGCGGCGGTGATGCAGCGGAGTGCGTAGTCTGGGGCAGGTAGGGTACTCATATTGCAGGTCAATCTTAGGAGGAAAAATCTGCTCAAGCTGATTAGCAATCGATTGTGATTACCCAAAATCACTCATATTGTCGAGTACTTATGTCGTCGATTATAATCGATATGATCGACTATACTGCATACTTAGGCATTTAAGATCGAAAGTATCGCCACATAATAGATTATATCGAGAAAAGCGATACTATTCATAGCCATATTATTATCATTGCGATAGTATTCTGGGGCCAATCTAACAATCGATTATTGATCGATACCCAGTCGATTACGCGGCAACACCTTTTGTGACAAAGAAGCTGGCGACTATAATTTGTCCGCTCTATTAATGGTTTAAAATCCCTACACTTTTGACATCTGCAACGAAAAATATGTCTTATACTTTACGCAATAAGGAAATGTAAAAACTTCAGGCGGCGTTCAGGGGCTAACGAAGTACCTGTAGCAACCCCGCACAGATGTTTCGCGAAGCCCACCACTGCTTGCCTGCCGCCCACCTCCCGCAGCGCGCCCAGCTGCAGGTGCGCCAGGTCGGCCCGCAGCCGCGCGACACCGGCGGACAGCTTGTTGTCGCGCTTGTGCCGCAGCGCCGCGCGGTCCACGAGCAGCGTGCTGCTGCACGAGGGCGGCACGCACCACGCGGTGCACACGTAGTACGACAGCTGTCCTGATGGGGTTACCGCAACGTTATTGTGATTCGGTTTAGGATCCTAAACTTAGCCTTCTCGTGGGATTCTGACTTATAGGAGTTGCAATCGCTTATGGATTTATTAGGAGGGCGCTCGCATCGCCTACATCTTTGTTTACGTTCTCCAGTTGTTATTTTGAATAGGCTAGTATTTAATCGCACATCAAAAATACTGATTTGCACAGAAAAAAAGGATCACAAATCAAAAACACTTTATGTTTTAAATATTTATGTATACTCAAGTTTATGTTTAAAGATTTTTTTGTTGTTCTTGCATGTTCCACTTAACGCGAAGGATAAAGAGGTCTTCGCCTTGCTCACCCCCTTTACCCTTCACTTAAGCTACCGCAGTATTTTGACCTGATATTTGCTGTGCAAATCAGTATTTTTGATGTGCAGTTTAATATTTCCCTTTTAAATATTTCTATAAAGAAGCAAAATTTTTAAGTTTAAATATTACATCCACTATATTAATTTGTTGAAGATTTTCTGTAAGTTTTATTTCGTCAGTAGTCGCGATTTTCTACAATTACGATCTAAAACAGTGAAACGAATAAAGGAATATCTCCTATACCCAGTGTTTATATATACCTATATATTTATAGTGAGTTATTTACATGTAACAGAAAAGTGATATAGATGCGGGGATGAGTTTATAGGAAATCACTGAAAAAAGCTGAAACTCGATAGTTTCAGCTTTTTTCAGTGATTTGATAATCGATATTATTAGTTAATACAGCGACATATGTGCGAGACACTCCGTACCTCCTGTACCAGTAAACAGCCCGTTACGCGTCGCGCGCTAACAACATCGTAGTTTGCGCTGTACTGCCTTACTAAATTGCTCATAGTACCGAAGACAGTGCATCAAGTGACATCAGTGCAAATGCTGCGCATGACCTTATCGGTCACTTTATCAATCATCACGGATATTATTAATGTCTTTTACAAAACGTATTTTTCCTGATCCGTGGAAACTAGCAAAAGTTAAACCCTTGCCAAAATCCACTACAGTCGAACAATACAAAGAGCAATAAGTTTGCCTCTTATGTCAAAATTAATAGATCGTATGCTCACAATTGAACAAATTCCTGGGACAACAGTCTATCCTTCCCGTTATGCGATCAGGCTTCCGAAGCGGACACGGTACCGTCACGGCTTAGGCTAATGTTACAGATGACATACTTGGGGAATCAGATAAGGGTAAGGGCAGTTTATTGGTGTTACTTGATTTCTCAAGGGCTTTCGATTGCATCGGTGTAGACCTGCTATTATCCAAAATGTCGTACTACGGATTTTCGGAAATGGCTTGCAAGTGGTTCAGTTCCTTTTTAACTAATAGGAAACAGTATGGTCACTGAGAATAGTCAGGGAGGCTTTCAAGAATCTCAGGTAAAAACATAGCTCGATGTTACCCTCAGGGATCAATCTTAAGCCCGATTTTATTTAAACTGAATACATCCGATCTCGTTAAGAACCTTCATTGTAATGTTCATCTGTACGCTGATGAAACCCAACTTTATTACTCTTTCAATCACAAGGATACTTGCGATGCAGTGCGAAAGGTAAATGAGAATATAGACAGTATTTTTAAATGAACATTAAAAAACGCTCTGGTACTTAACCCTACTAAATCTAAGTATATGGTTCTTGGCACAAAACATCAACGCAATCAAATTATAGCGTACGCATCTGACCTAAACATAGACGGTGAAAGCGTTGAAAGAGTTACCATGCACAACGAAAATCCTGGGTGTGTTGTTGGATGGTGAGTTGCGATTTGAAGAGCATGTTAATTTAAAAATGAGACTCGCTTTATTTCGTCTTAACTACTCAAAAACCGAGTATAGTGAACCCTATGCCATGGTAATTAAATTTAAAACCTATAATGGAAAAGTGGCGTTAGCTAAGCCTCGCCGGTGGTAACTGAGGGGTTAAGGTACTCTATGGAATAAGAGACTACTTAAAAGAAGACGTAACAATTATGGTAACTGAAGCGCTGGTTTTATCAATTTTTAACTATTGTGACACGGTATATGGACCAAGACTATATGAGAAAACCAGCCGCACAATCCAACGCTTGCAGAATGCATGTGCACGTTTTTCTTTTGGTGTACCCAAGCGCTCACACATAATTCCCAACAGTGCGATATGCGTAGGGAAACAACGGAGGCTGTTATAGAACTGGTTTATTGGCGAACGCACAAGCGGCCGGATAGTGCTTAGAGCTATATTATATACATAAAGATAAAGATATTTTATTTGTGAATGTGGGTTACAGGGTTGTTAAATAAATATTGTTCTTGCCACACTCTACCTTAAAGGCGTACAAATATTAATTTAAATTAAATTATATTTAGATTAAATTTAAATTACATAACAATACATTATATTACATGTCACAGTTACAGTTACAGTTTTTAAATAGTTTTGTATTATTAATTTAAACTGTTCTATTTTTAAGTTAGTCTAAGTTAATCTACTCTTTTCTTTATAATGTGTTTTTGGCAATTCATTTCCATTTTCTTTCTTTCTTTCTTATGGTTATTGTGACATCAGGGAATTTTGTACCAGAATCGATCTATCAAGACAGCTCGTTTTAAATAATCGTGTTCTATACCTAGATGTACATGATAATGGAACATGCTAACAAAATAGGGAGAACGCTGTCGCGCGCGGAACAGTTAAGATCGTTTCCACGTCGCTCTGTACAAAATAAATCGGAACTTGTATCAAATCATTAGCTTTTTGCAATATTTTAGTGCTGTGTTGTTCAGGATAAAACTACAATAAAATTGTCGTAAACACCATTTCGATAAGTGCCTGGGTTCAAACGATATAAACAGATTTGTGAAAGTATAAACTGTGTCCCTGACCTACCTCAAAAAATCTAACTAGAAGCAAACCGTGTCCTGAGTCATTGAACTGTGCGTCGGTCATTGACCTTCACCCCACTCCGGCCTACCGCTCGCTGCCGATCGACTGGTTTGCTTGCTACGGGCGCCCGCGCTGCTACGCCACCGGTGCTGTGACGTCACGCGCTACGAAGGCAACTGCTACGCTCGCATCTCGTCGTCGCTAAAAATAGCTTAAGTGCTACAAGTTGCAAATATTCCACTCCGGCGCACAGTTACGTGTCAAACTAGGACAGTCACAATCACAATGAACTGTCAAGTTTGCCGTAAACAGGTGACTCTAAGTGATCAACTAAAGTGCGCCAAATGCAAAAAACAATATCATCACCAATGTTTGAATATAACTTCTTCAAAATATTCTACACTTTATCCTATAAAAAAGCAATGGAACTGTGAAAATTGCTCAAATGTAACAAAAAACGGCGGGAAGAGTTTGAAGAAACAGACCCAAGCATTGAGCTCGCCGCGCAGTGAAGAAACGTCGTCTTCTAGTGTCATCAACCAAGTTCCCAAACCATCGTCTTCTACAAAATTAGAGTCGCATCTTCAAACTGAATCACAAAGTAAAATCGACGTTTCTGACGGAGCATCAGTGCATGACTTGGACTCAAGCTCAAGTTTTCTCGACACAACAGCAAGAAGCCTGCCTATCGTACCAACAAACAATGACTCATTGGTGCAAACTCAGCAAGAGCAAATAACAGCCTTAAACATCGAGTTAAACAGTGCTCATGAGGAGATTATCTCTCTCAATGAACAAAATGTCAAACTCAAGCAGGAAATTCACGACCTGAACAAAAAATTGTCTGTATTAATGAAAATCAGTACAGGTATTACATCTTCGACTCCAAGACAAAATGAAAAAAAGAAGGCCGCAAAGTCAATTTCAAAAAAACAGATAAATTTTGAGGCTATAGTGACTCCCGGCAAATCTGCTTCGAAAAATAACAATAAAACGCTTCAGATACTTTCTGATCAGGGTTCTACTAATGATCAACTCGAACTCAGTAATTCGAACAAGTGTGAGCCCAACTCTCAACAAGAAGAATCAGGTGATGTTCAAAAACAAGAACAACCTCCTCAAAACATTAACGCCAACTTGCCGACTAAGACAGCAGTCGACAATACTAAAACGCCTTCCAAGAATAAATCAATCCATATTTTGGGGGACCAAGGAGCTCGTGGAATATCGGAAAAACTATGGCAGTTACGATTAGAAAGCAATACACCGAACAATTATTATGATGTTACTTCTGTCGTAAAACCTCAAGCTTCTAGAACAGAAATGCTAAAGGACCTTCAGAAACTCACATCGAGGGTCGCTGCAAATGATGTGATAATCCTCATAGTAGACGCAAATGAGAAAATGTCATCATCACCATCATCGTCATCATCACCATCATCATCATCATCATCATCATCACTCCCCAGACTTGAAGCAGAAAGTATTATAAGGAAAAGTGGCATCCGAAATGTCGTATTTTTCTGTGAAAACAGTCACCGACAAGTAGTGTCCATACTTAAAAACTTTGTCACGCTTGAACTAACATCTAACATTGAACTAAGAAATGGACTAGATTTGGCAACTAAATTAAATATAGAAATCGATTACCTACACTACGAGGAAAAATTTCTGTTCAACTTTGGAAAGATTATAGGACACAAAAAGACTCAACTCAAACCAATTACTCCAAAAATGGGAACTATACCGTACTTATTCTATAGGCAGGAACTACTAACTAATAATAAACTACGAGAGAAGATTTCTAAAGCACCAAAAAAAGGAACGATTCCGTACTATTTCACAAATGCGTCGTATAAGTTAGGTCCATCAATACCTGAAAAGAATGCCAAAAATGGGAATGCACACTGAAATACTAAAAAATTAAACATTTTTTCCAGCATAAAACACAAAAAATACAAATTAATTACACAAACAAACCACTTCCGCATAAAATGGATATAGATTTCGTGCAAAATAAGAAACAAACCATAAAAATAGCTCACATAAATATTCAAAGCCTAAATGAAGGGAAGCAATCGTTACTTGAAATGTGGCTCCATTCTAAGGCTGGACAAGATGTAAAAATAATGTGCATTAGTGAACACCATAGGGTAAAGGACGATCTAAATCGAATTGACCTGAATAATTTCAACATAGCTACAAGCTTTTGCCGCCTAACCCGTAAAAGCAAAGGAGGTGTCTGTATTTTTGTTCATAAGAATTGCAGTATAATGAACTGCAAACAGTAAAGAGGCTATCCATCTCCAACTTTTTAGACGTATGTGGAATTGTTTGCGATGGTATTTATGTTTTATGTGCTTACAGGCCAAAAACTATCAGAAACGATAACTTTCTGGATAACTTTGAAAATGTCTTGAACAATACGTTAGGAAACAAACTGGGCAAAAATGTTGTCGTATGTGGGGATTTTAACATAAACTTGTCGGATTGAGCGTTGGAGAGGGCGGCGGCGAACCATATTCATCCTCGGCTTCGTCACAGTCCGACATCTTGTTTTGGATGAAAGATAGAAACTCGTCTTTGTGCAATCTTCCTTATAATTATTGAGTTACTCCACGCAATTTACAACTAGTTTACAATTGCGATCGATCTGATACGATACGATTTGAAAAGACGTAGCGAGTTCCGCCCTTGCGTCCGTTCGACACCGTTTTTCAATCAAAACCCAACATGGCCACCCGCCTCTGTGTTTATGGTCTTTTTCGCCGCGTTCCATTATTACTTCCCACCTGTCAAACCATACTGAAGGCTGCGTTCATACTTTGACGTTTCCGTCAGTGTGGCCATAAACAAAATCAGCACAGACCAAGGGCGGACCACGCTCAAGCATTGTTTGACAGCGCTTGACGTCTCAAATGTAATCAACAATCAATTAACAGAACTACACTACACACAACATTCATCTGGAAAAGCGTTATCCACGACACGGCCATTTCTGACGAGTCACACGTCCTCGTGTGATCCTGCAAAGAAACATACAATCTACAATGCTCGGCCAGACCAGATTATCAGAAAAATTACACTAGGGTAGATACACAATATTGACATCTTCATCACCAACATCACCTAATTTCACTACATGTCCATACAATTTTACAAGATTTATTCTCTCTTAGACTAGAAATTTCATGCAATTTGTATCACATCTGCAGTGTTCCAAGCACAAATTCTTATCTCAGGTTACGCTCCAAGCGTTCCTCTGCAGTGCTCCAAGCACAAATTCTTATCTCAGGTTACGCTCCAAGCGTTCCTCTGCAGTGCTCCAAGCACAAATTCTTATCTCAGGTTACGCTCCAAGCGTTCCTCTGCAGTGCTCCAAGCACAAACCTTATATTCAGGTCAAGCTCCAAGCTTACCTCTGCAGAGCTCCAAGCTCAAACTTAAATCTAAGGTCACGCCCCAGGCGTACCTCTGCAGAGCTCCAAGCTCAAACTTAAATCTAAGGTCACGCTCCAAGCGTACCTCTGCAGGGCTCCAAGCTCAAACTTAAAACACAGGTGAAATGATCATCACTCTCAGTACCAGCTTACACAGCTAAGCTAATCGATATTCTGCAGGTTACTACTACAGCACGGGACCACTTCAGATCCGTTCAAATCAGTATCACTCAACTCTTCAACTAGAACACGGTTTTCAGGCATCTTTCTCAATCGATCATGAGCAAATTTATAAGTCCTCCTAGAGTCTAACGCTTTCACAACATAGCGATCGCCATCTTTTAGCTCTATAACTTTAAAAGGACCTTTGTACTTGGGATCTAATTTAGTTTGGTTACGTTCATCGATCTAATTTAGTTTGGTTACGTTCATCATTTTGCAACAGCACAAAATCCCCCACTGAAAATTTATCTAGTCTGGCTTTATTAGAGTCAAAACGTTTCTTGTCTTGTAGAGCATTCTTAAACATGCCCTCCATAGCTTTGACTCTAACTTGTTCGATATCAACCTTACTCTCCTCAGTAGCTAACATTAGATCTAGAGGTCGCGCTACCCTACCAATGAGCAACTCGAGCGGGCTCGACTTAGTGACACGATTTTGTGAACAGTTGATAGCCAATGGTACGTCAGGAATGGCATCCTGCCAGGATTGATTTCCGGTTTCGACTGCTGTAAACATATTTTTTAGCGTGCTCATCACGCGTTCTACTTGACCATTAGCTCTACTGCTACCCGTAGCGATCAAATGCAATTTGATATTACTGGTGTCACAAAACTCTCGAAACTCACGACTAACGAAGCATCTGCCCTGGTCGGCAATTAGACGCGTAGGTGCACCAAACAATGATGATGCGTACTTGACTGCGCGTATACTACTCATGGTGTCAATGTTGGGAGTGTAATAGAGAAGAACGTACTTTGTAAAGGAATCAATAAGGACAAAGACGTATTCCTTTTTGTCGTTCTTACCACTCAACTTGCCAGTTGCATCTACGTGTATAGTATGCCATGGAATTGCCACTTTGGGTATAGGATGAAGTTCAGCTTGAACTTTTCCTGAATGTGTCTTCGATATTTTGCATGTTACACAATTGTCTACAAATTTTCTCACAAATTTTGACATTTGTTCAAACCAATATGAGTCATACAACTTCTCAAGGGTCTTCTCCCAGCCTAAATGCATTAAGGTCTCATGCGTATTGTTAATAACGGACCATCTAAGTGACCTAGGCAAAATGGGCAGGCAACGTGTTTTCCCATTACGTTGGATCTTGCGATGAAGTACCCCATTACGGACTTCATAGGTTTTGGCAACTTCGTCCGTCAATTGATTGTCATGCAAATCTGAAATTATCTTCGAGATGTCACTGTCTTTCTGCTGCTCTGCGAGCAACCAATTGCCTGTTAATTCAGCTACATCAACGCGCTTTATCTCAAGTCTCTCACTTACCTTATCAAGGGTTGCAGGCAATGGGTTCCTCGAAAAGAAGTCTACATGACACATGCGGTCACCTTTTCGATGAATAATCTCGAAATCAAATGCTTGGAGAAAGGCCCACCACCTATGAACTCGCGGAGTGAGATCCAGTTTCTTTCGAGAGGCTTGTAGCGAACTACAATCGGTAACTACCAGAAATTTACGACCATGCAGGAAGTGGCGAAAATGTTTGATTGCGTTCACTACCGCAAGTGTCTCGAGCTCATAAGAGTGATATTTAGATTCAGGTGTGGTAGTGCGTTTGCTGAAGTAGGCAACTACCTTGTGCTTACCATCTTTCTTTTGAAATAATATCGCTCCATATCCAACAGCACTGGCATCCGTGTGCAATTCGATCGGACAGTCTGGATCAAATATCATTAAGATGGGCTCATTTGTCAAAACAGTTATTATACTTTGGCGGATAGCTTCGTTTTCAGTGGTCCAATCCAGCCTGCCTTTGGAGAAAGAAGTCAGAGCATACAAGGGAGCCTTTATCTGTGAAAACTTTTCAACGAACTGTCGAAAGTATGAGGCGAGGCCAATAAATTGGCGTAATTGGGTCACAGTTTCAGGGGGTGGAAGAGCAGTCAAAGCTTGGATTTTCTTCGGGTTAGGCCTAATCTCACCATGGCTAATGACATAACCGAGATATTCTACCTCTTGTTTGAGAAAGGCACACTTTTTGAAATTCAGAGAAAAGCCCTTTTGAGTGAGAATTTCTAGGACAGTGGATAATCGATTAAGACCTTCTTCGATACCAGAGGCGACGATAAGCACATCATCCATGTAAACAACAACGAATGAGTTGGTCAAATCTCCTAGAGCCTGAACTACAGCACGCTGGAAATGAGACGGCGCATTTCGTAATCTGAAGGGCATAGCAACAAACTCGTATTGGCCTTCATTCGTAACGAATGCCGTCTTTTCTGTAGAATCAGAATCCACGGGGATCTGATGGAATCCTGATGCCATGTCCAATGTGGTAAAATATTCTCCGTTATGTAGACGAGCTATTTGATCTGATATTAAAGGCAAAGGGAACCGGTCAGGAACTGTATTGTCATTAAGTTCTCTATAGTCAACGCATAGCCTGTGACCGCCATCCTTTTTATTTACTAAAAGAATGGGGCTGGCAAATGGTGAAGCACTAGGACGTATAACACCTGCCCTAAGTAGTTCGTCAATTCTATCTCGGACAACTAAACGCTCTTCCGTAGACATACGGTAAGGCCGGCGACAAACCGTTTTATTAGGATCTTTTAAGCGAATTTTCATTGGTTCAGTTTTTGCGCGATGGTCAGGAATGCCGGTTATGAAATGTTCTTTGAAATCATTCAGAATCTCTATGAGTTTTGGTTTAGCATTTGAAGGGAGATCCGTATCCATTTTCTGTAAATTAATATCTTGGTCTGTGTCATCCAATTTACAAACATCAACAATTGTAACCCTAATTAACTGAATTTGGTTATGAGTTATATGAACAGCTAGTCCTTGTCTTATTATCTCTCGTCCTACCATGATATCTTGTCGCAAGCAATAGTCCGGCAAGACATGAAAAAGAATCTCAAGACAGATGTTATCAATTTCAACTACAGCCAGAACTTGAATAGTACTTACTACGCTAGTCTGACCTATACCTGTCATCGTAACCACATTACTTGAACGTTCCCCACTAAATTTGCAAGCAACTGACTATTTCATCAAGGAGCACTAGGCTCCAGAATCATAGTAAAATGGAAAGTTCTCACCTAGATGTATAAGGTTACCACGCGGTGCCAAACGCTCGCAGAGGTCCACTCGCCGCTCAGTAGATGGGCCTGGCTGTCCTATTTTGAATGTCTTGTCAGTATTTTTCGGTCTTTTGCAGTTTCTCGCGAAGTGCCCCACATCGCCACAATTGAAGCACACGTTGGGTTTCGGCGCCATCAGTGGAGTCGAAGCTTGTGAGGGTGTTCTTGAAGCCAGTCTTGCGGAGTTTTGCGTGGAGATGATGTTGTATCTCGTTTTACATTGCACAGATTTGTGCCCGACTTTACCACATTTGAAACATTTAGGTGATTCGAATGTACTCTTGAACCGTTTTGTTTCTAGAGCTTCATTGTTGTCAATTTTCCTTTTATTGAACGAAACTGCTTGCAGTTCTTTCTGTAGCTTTCCTCTCGTTTGTATTTCCGTGGTAAAAGCTAGGTGTTCTACTTTCGGACCAGCAAATTGTGAGATATGAGCAAGAACGCTCGATATAGCAATTTGTTCCGGAGTCATGTTTTTCCACCGTGAAACAAGCGTGGTAAGCATCGTGGCAGCATAAGATGTCAAAGCCTCTCCTTCTTTTGGCCTTTGATTTGTCAGGTTTATCAGAAAGGCAGCCGCAGTATCTTGCTTGTCATATCGTGCCAAAAAGAGTGCTTTAAAATCACTCCATGTCATGTCAGGATAGGTAACTTGTGAAAGCCAGGTTGATGCTTGACCTTTCAGAGCTTTGCTCAAAGTAATTACAAGAGCCGCACCTTGTAAATTTCTTTCTGTCATACACAAATCTGCAGATGTCATCCATGCGCGAGCAATCACCATGCTTTCCGGGATCAAAATCAGGTAAATGCATCTTTTCTTTACATTGGGACATTTTCATTGTTTCCAGTAAGGTCATAAAGTTTCTGTTTTGCGGTTCCATCAAAAGAAGCCATTTTTCATCTGCATTACCTGGATTTTGTGTTCTGGGTCCACGACGTGAAGCAGCAGGAACAAATCCCACTTCTGATGTCGGATTGAGCGTTGGAGAGGGCGGCGGCGAACCATATTCATTCTCGGCTTCGTCACAGTCCGACATCTTGTTTTGGATGAAAGATAGAAACTAGTCTTTGTGCAATCTTCCTTATAATTATTGAGTTACTCCACGCAATTTACAACTAGTTTACAATTGCGATCGATCTGATACGATACGATTTGAAAAGACGTAGCGAGTTCCGCCCTTGCGTCCGTTCGACACCGTTTTTCAATCAAAACCCAACATGGCCACCCGCCTCTGTGTTTATGGTCTTTTTCGCCGCGTTCCATTATTACTTCCCACCTGTCAAACCATACTGAAGGCTGCGTTCATACTTTGACGTTTCCGTCAGTGTGGCCATAAACAAAATCAGCACAGACCAAGGGCGGACCACGCTCAAGCATTGTTTGACAGCGCTTGACGTCTCAAATGTAATCAACAATCAATTAACAGAACTACACTACACACAACATTCATCTGGAAAAGCGTTATCCACGACAAACTTATTAGTGAAGAGCACCGAAACTAGGGAGTTTTTGTGTCTTCTAAAATCCTTCGATATCAAACTATTCATACATGAGCCCACACGTATCAGTAGCCATAGTAGCACTTGTATTGATAATATCATATCTAACAATAGCTTGCAAGGTGTTAAAGTAGTGGAGCTTGGGCTATCTGATCACCGTTTACAATACGCTATACTAGATTTAAACATGAAAGTAGGCTCTGGCAGATGCTATAAGTATGTCCGTGATCTCAAACAATCAAACATTGACGAATTAAATAACTTTTTAAGTAATATAATTTGGGATCCAGTGTATGAAAGCCTCAATACAGACCATGCGTTCAACTCGTTTCACGACATTTTGCTGAGCGCTGTCGATAGATTTTGTCCTCTCATCAGAGTCAGAAATGAACAAAACAACAAAAAACCAACCTGGATCACACCAGGCATACAGAAATCGTGTGAAACAAAGAGAGAGCTTTTTATTCAGTTAAAAAATCTACAAACAGAACCTTAGATCTAAATAACTATAAAAATACTTCTCCATCTTACACAAAGCTATTTCAGAGGCAAAAAAGAAACAGAACAAAGCTCTTATTCTATCTTCAAACGACAGAATAAGGACCACTTGGAGTATAGTAAACAAAACTATTAAAGGGAATAAAATCAGGAATACTCAAAGCTTTGTGGGTCTTACTGATGGTTTAAAGGCAGTAACGGAGGATTTGGAAGCACCTGATTTTTTTAACAATTACTTCACAAACATATCTCATTCGAAAGATAGCAACATAAAGTTATCCGAGGTGAAATTGCCGGCCTACAACAACTACTCTATGTTTCTGAATCCCATAACAAAACCAATACTCTTCAATATAGTTTGTGGACTTAACAATAAAAAATCTTATGGATATGATGGTCTACCAATATTCATTATCAAACAAGTTATTGATAACATTGCTGATGTTATGACTTACGTAATAAATACATCTATAAATTCTGGGACATTCCCGGATAGATTAAAGAGAGCAAACATTGTGCCGCTTCACAAAGCTGATAGTCGACTGGATGTTCGCAATTATCGACCCATTGCATTATTGCCTACATTATCAAAGATTTTTGAAAAATACATGTCGAATCAGATAAGTTCATTTCTTTCAAAATTCAACATAATCTCTTCACAGCAATTTGGTTTTCAACAGGGATTGTCCACAGCTGACGCAATTTTCGACATGATGGATTTTGTATCTGAGTCGTTAAACGAGAAGTCAAATGTAGTGACCCTTCTATTAGACTTGTCGAAGGCCTTTGATCATGTGAATCATGAAATTTTTACTTGTATTCTTGAGCGCTATGGCATTAGGGGGTGTGTGCTAGCTTGGATAAAGTCGTACTTGTCAAATCGTAGACAAAGGGTAATATTGCTACACATCGATCGGTCAAAAACGTAAACTAATATTGAATCCCGTAACACAGAAATACGTACAGGGGTGCCACAAGGTAGCGTGCTGGATCCATTATTGTTCATCCTATACATAAACCACATGCCAGAACTAATAAGCAACAAAATTACTATGTTTGCTGATGATGTATCGGTGTTCTTCGATTTTGTTAGGACAAGTGGTGCACAACTATCAGAGCATATTTCTGACTCACTGAGCATTATCATAATATGGCTACTCGGGGTAGGTTTAAATACTAACTAGAGTAAAACCAAGACGCTTCACTTTAGGAACTATAATACCCCCAGATTAAATTTAGATATAATTGTGGATGGTGTTGACATTAAGTTGGTCGAGAGCGCAAAGTTTTTAGGTGTTATTGCGGATGAACACATCAATTGGAAGGGTCACATAGAAGTCTTAGAAGGTAAATTAAGTAGTTTTACTTATGCATTAAGATGTTTGATGAAAGTGACGACCATTCACGCATCGCTACAAGCTTATTTCGCTTACTTCCAATCACGGGTTCTTTACGGCATAGCTATATGGGGTGCTAGTATCGACATAAACGAGAAATAAAAGAGATGTGTCCGTATTCTCAGTGGTATAAAATCAAACAGGTTCACCTGTAGGGACCTTTTCATTAAACTGAAACTACAAACAGTTACTGCACTATACATATTTGAACTCTGTAAACTAATTATAAAACATCCTGATAAATTTCCCTTTCGAACAGAAAAAAAGAGTGCCAGATTACAAGAGAAAAATAAACTTAACATGAATGTAGATTTTTGTCGTACAACCACATACAGTAAAAGCACGAGGCATATGGCTGTTAGCGTCTATAATAAACTTCAAGATAAAATTAAATCTCTTTGTGGAAAGATGTTCACTAGAGCCTTACACAAGCTAGAAATGTGTCCGTAGTCTTTCCGAATTTTACAACTATAAAAATAAGTCTGGATATAAATTAGCTTATGATTAAATAAATTAATATAGGTAAAATAACATGTTTAACTGAATGAAATTGAAATGATCTACTATGGCTGAAGAGAATATTGAACTTTTATTATATGTTGACATACTATTATTGAATGAAATTTTAATTTATTTATAGTGTAATTACATGAAAATCTAAGTGTTTATTTTTTTTAAGTGAAAATATAATGATGTTTACTTATGTAAGTAAATTGCTATGACGTTTACCGGTAAAATTACACCGTACTTATGTTAAACTAAACACCTTATGCACTGTAATTTAAGGCAATAAACGAATTGAATTGAATTGATTTGAAATACGTAAGTAGTACATTATTATTATGTTATTTATGAAATTTTTGATGGGAATAACGGAATTTAGTTTAATTTAGGAAGTTAGGAACACAATTATCTCGAAATGGTTTCCTCAGTTTGGTAGGTACCTTTGTTTTTTTTTGACACGGCCAGTTGATAATCACATAACCATTTACATACAGGCACATACATTGCTTCTGGCCCCACACTAGGATACCCTGTGTCGTGGGAACCAAAAACAGCGACGTCACACACAAATGAACATCCCGACCTTGGTTTTTTTTTCATTACCCCCAGCCGGGGATCGAAACCGGGACCTCTCGCATGGTAGGCAGAACCACAACCGCTGCGCCACAGGGGTCGCCCATAAGGCTACAAAACATCGCATTCCTAAACAAAGTTAGTCGCATTGAAAGACAGCTCGTGTTAAATGGTTGTGTTGTGTTGTATAAATTTTTCAAAAGCGATTGAAATTCCTAGCTGTCACATCTTTACGTGCTAAGGCTGACATGACCGTTTGAAAACAAGTCATGGTATAAGGTAAAATACTTCCCATTTTGGATTATTGGAATGTCTGCGAAATGGAATAGTTCCACTTTGCCCGTTTGAGATGCCCTCTTAAGGGGGCAAAGAGGAACTCCCAGTACCCGGCAGGGAATCATCGACCAGGTCACCCCCTGGTAGATGTTAAACCTGTAAATCGTTAAGGTTGATCTCCCAGTACCCGGTAGGGAATCGTCGACCGGGTCACCCCCTGGTAGACGTTAAACCCGCAAACCGTTAGAGATTAGCTCCACGCCGGGTTCCTAAGCCGTAAGGCAACCTTATTATTGTGTGTGTTGCGTAAATCACTGCGTTAGCGTTTCCCAACCTAAATCTCAGTTAATCATAAGGAGCAAGCTCCACCCCAGAGGGCTCTGAACCGTAGGTAACCGTAACATTGTAAATCACCGCTTTGGCTTACGTAAATCCCATGTTGTTTACCACGTATAGGGAGAGAGCTTCACGCCGCTCTACAGTGTTGCCGTTAAGTTATAAAGTGAATAAAAGACCGAGAGTTATATTGTATAATCTGTGTTTTGCCCTAAACAATCCCTAGACATGATAACTAGATAGATCCTTACATTGAGAGTCAGCTAGGCTCATTGCAGGACCCAAAGGCCTACGTGGACGGGACAACCAGGCTGAGCTGGCCCGAATGGTGTCCCGTCACCCTAGTATTTTATTGTCTTTCATTATGTAACAGTCACATAAACTACTATCATGATTTAATGGTTGTGGTAAAACCACAAAGTTCAAAGTTGTTGATGTGATGTAAAATGAGCACGCAAGCTACTCAGATTGATCCAAACATCCTAAACAATCATCTACTCAGATGGATCCAAACATCCTTAACAATCATCTACTCAGAGGATCCAAACATCCTAAACAATCATAAATATCTCCCAAAAATTAAGTCCATCTGTTCAGGCTTCTGAGCACCTAATGACCTCGTAGGGGCCCATCAGCTACGAGGTAGCGTAACGATCAGTTGCCAAGAAGTGTGAACGTCGGCGATTCACCGAGCTGAAGTAATTGGGGTCGATCTAACCTGGTCTGTGCTTCGGTCCTGTCAACCTCCTGTCTCTCTGCAAGGCCCGGGTGCACCCTAGGCTCTTCTTGGTAGACAGGTTCTTCAGCCAACCTCCTATGACTGGCGGGCCAGCTTCAATGAGCACAGTGTTCCAATACAGGTTATGTTACGTGGTAAAAACCAATCGGCCACGAAAATGCGAACTTTATCTGGTTCGGGGAACCACAACACACTCAGCTATATTGACAATCCTGAGGGAAACCCGAATACATTCCAGATGGCCTGCGATTTAATTTCAATACACTAACCAAAACGCGTTTACATTGCGAGGGCTTTCGTCTGTCAGTTGTCAAAAAACTGCTAGGTTGGCAGCAACGTCAAATTCAAAATGGCCGTTCAGAAACCATCGATCGAATATCGATTTGGAATCGAACAATCACCCGCCCGGACAGGCACCCACCTGTCCCCTAATCTACGGGCAGCCGAGACAACGTTGCTACCGCTCGTTTTAGAACCGAGCCTCCTACTAGAACCTCTGCAGACCGGGGGGTCCCGTCCTTGCCAGGGAACAAGTTAACAATGCGCCCCCTGCGCCAACGTAGTGGCGGTAGGTTAGCATCCTTAACCAGAACGAGGTCACCAACACTAGGGGGGCTGGTTTTGTCAGTCCACTTAAGGCGCTGTTGTAAGATATGCAGATACTCGAGCGACCAACGCTTCCAGAAATTCTGAGTAAACTGCTGCAACATCTGATACCTTGACAACCGACACAATTTCACTCCCTCGAAGGGGTGCTCGGGCAACGCGTTAAGTGGCTGTCCTATCAAGAAATGGCCTGGGGTCAGAGCCTCCAGGTCATTTGGATCCGAGCTGAGCGGACACAACGGTCGCGAATTGAGAACGGCCTCGATCTTACAAAACAATGTCGCGAGCTCCTCAAAAGTCAGCGCGGTCTGACCTACTATACGCCCCAAGTGGGTCTTAGCTGACTTAACTACGGCCCCAAAAATCCCACCCCAGTGGGGGCAAATCGGTGGGCTGAAGGTCCACTGTATACCCCGACGGGAGAGGGCCGTTCCAATATCCACTTTATTTACATTCAAAAAGTTGACTATCTCTCGTAAGTATCGTTCCACACCGATGTAGTTAGTGCCGTTATCAGAGCGGATCAAAGTTGGAAGTCCCCTTCGAGAAACAAACCTATCCAAACAAGCAATGAAAGCCTCTGTCGAGAGATCAGCAACGAGCTCGAGATGTACCGCCTTGGTGGATAAACAAACAAACACACATAGGTACGCCTTGTATTGCCTAGCGGTACGCAATCGTGAACTCTTCACCATAAACGGTCCTGCAAAATCCGTACCAACACCTGAAAACGGTCTGACCTCATTCACACGATCAGGGGGCAAGTCCCCCATGAGAGGTTGCATCGTGGCAGCCTTAAGTCGATACCAAGGCATGCACCGAAACACGATGTTCCGTATGACACGGCGGGCAGATAAGATCCAAAACTCCCGCTGGAGCGTGGCCAACAACGCGTTACAGCCGGCATGCGCGTTTTTAATATGACGATCAGTCACCAGCAATTCAACTAACTGTCCCCCCTTGGGGAGCAGAAGTGGGTGACGAGCCGAATACGACAGATTCGCATTGCGCAATCTTCCTCCTACCCGATGTAACCCGGTCGAATCAACAAAGGGGTTGAGACGCGCGACGGCTCCCTTCATCCTACGCTCCATCGACATCAATCTCGTCTCAGCCATCTTCCTAGATTCTCCTAGTGGCGGTCGATCGGCCCTGAAAGGCAGTCGAGTTACAAAACGACCAGAACGAAGGCGACCAGTACTATTCTGGTAAAACAACTCGCACTCTTCTTCGTCTGCGTCGACTCGACGAGCGGTGGGAGGTTCCTCTATCTCCCAGAAACGTTGGATAACGTCTGACAACGCTGAGCCAATAAGTATGCCATCTGACTCGGCAGGCCTAACCATTGGCAATGCCGGACCCATGATCACGTGACCAAACTTAGTATCCACAGCAATCAACCCGTCCGGCTGAAGAACTCGCCGATCCGACAACAGAAACCTACCCAGAACGTCTGCTCCCAGTAGCAGGTCGACCGGGGCTGGAGTGTCAAAATCGGGATCCGCCAACTTGAGTCCTGATGTCAGGAATCGAACGGCCGGATTCAACTTCACCAAGGGGTGTCTGCCCATGACATGCGTCATTACTAAAGCTTGCACGGATGTTTTTGTCAAAATGTCATAACGTGGAGAGAACGTGATCACCGATTGACCAACTACATTCGTAACCGTAACATTCCCCACGCCCCGTATTGATTTATTATACCTATTTACCTTGAGGCCCAACCATTTTGCTAAATCATTCGATACAATGCAGCCCTGAGCTCCAGAATCTAATAGGGCGCGAACGTATGTTGGGTTGCCCGCCAAATCCCAAACAAGCACAGAGGCGATCGGTAACACCACCGTCTCCGGTTGGGGGGCAACCAATGATTGGGCCGCAAATTCCTAGCGAGGACCCCCGGGGCCCCACTGTGCCTGTAACCGATCAGGTATGCAGCTATACGCCAGAGGGTCCCATTGTACAAATGGCCCACGCGCCGGTTCCATTCCCAACCTACGATTCCCCGTAAAGGGGGGTGGGCGTGAATTCAACCGTGGCCGCTCCATGAGCGGGGGGGACATCACATGTGACCGACGAGGACGAGGCGACGAGCGGGGCGACAACTGAGGCGGCGTCCGAACCGCACCCGCATAGCTCGAAGGTGTCCCATGCCACCCGCCCGTTACGGCCTGCTCAACACACCCAATGTCCCGCTGGGTCGGATGCTGAGTCGCAACCGAAAACTCAGGGCCCCCCATGTAATGGTCCTGAGTGCGGCCCTGCACCCTAGTACTGCCCTGTGCACGTGGGGACGTTGGCCCCTGAGTTGCGCTCCGAGTCGCAAACGAATTCTCAGGGCCCCATGCCGTGTCACCCTGGGTACGGCCCTGTGGACGTGGGGACGTTGGCCCCTGAGTTGCGCTCCGAGTCGCAAACGAATTCTCAGGGCCCCATGCCGTGTCACCCTGGATACGGCCCTGTGGAGGCTGTTGGCCGGACCGGTTCATGCACAACAGATTGTTGTGGGCCCCACCACAATATCCGCACATTTTTGTGCGCGTGCAGTCCCTAGCCATGTGTGGCCCGAGGCACAGGAAACACCAGCTCCGCTGCTTGGCCATCCGGCGCCGTCCCTGAACCCTAAGTTCCCCGAACTTATTGCAATTGGCCACAGCATGGCCAATCTGCCTACAACATGGGCAGGTCTCACCATGTGGGGTCAATTCACTCACAGTCCCATACGACTGCCGGTTGGTGCGGTCCTTCCTCGTCGGAGGGCCCCTACTCACAGCGCTCCCGGCAGCTCTCTGTGGCTCCGAAGGATGGGTGACCGTCAACCCCAAATTCTCTGCCCGTCGAGCCTCCTCTTCCAAGAATCCGACCAAGTCGGAGAAGGCGGGCAGGTCCTCGGCCGACCTCCCGTGAGACTGTTCGAAACGAGTCTGCACGTCAGCGGGTAGGCGGGAAAGTACAATGTACAACAGTAGGTACGACCATTCACCAACCGGAAGTCCAAGATTCTCTAGAGCCTTGGTGACGGACAACAATGGGTTCAAAACCTCCGTCTGTATGGCCCCGACCTTGTTCACAACCGGGATACTAAACAAACGGTTCAGTTGGGCATCGGCCAACCTCCGTTTGTTATGGTAACGTCTGACCAACAATTGCCTGGCCGTTTCATAGTTACCCTCCGTAACTGTCAAATGAGCGACCAGCTCCCTAGGCTCACCCCTCAATGCTGCCACCAGCTGAGCCATCTTGACAGACTTGGTAATGTCCGATCGCATGTGCACCAAACTGTCGAACAGATTGATGAAGCTCATCCATTCACCGGACACTCCGTCAAAGGTAGGCATAGTTATGGCAGGTAACCTGGACCCCGAACCCTGAAGCGGCAGAGGTGCTTCAATGTCACCACCATGGCTGGACTCGCGCTGTCTACGTATGTCCGCAGCCTTCTGCGTGATAGCAGCTGCCATCTCCATACATTGGTCGACATCCCCTAGCAACCGTGACAGCCTGTCAGGTGCGTAACCATCAACTGATTCCGCCTGCGCGGACAATTCGAGCACCCTATTGTAACGTTCCTTAACGTCCATAGACCGCTCCAATACCACATCATGCCTATCTAAACGGTCTATCAGACCGTGTGCGGAGGAAAACCATCTGAGTTCCTTAGAAACACCCTTCTGGATTTCAGATAACGACATGATCGGAACGATACTTACTCACAATTTGCAGTAACTCAATTTTATTGGACCCTCCAGTCTACAACCCAAACGAGGGAACCCTAAACCACAACTTAAACAATGTTGTTTTCCTTAAACAATAGGAACCGAGTTTTATATCTATATAAATTCTGTAAATACAATTTAGTTTCCCTTTATCATTATAACACACACAGATAGTCAATATTAGTTCAAGTTATAAATTGCTATAAACTGAAAACAATGTAATAGCCTGCTATCAATAGATGTAACTACCTATGTTAACCAAAACATTCTTCAATAGCATTACTAGACCACTAATAGATTGACTAACTGGTAATTCAATTCAATATCTGTCTATCTACTACCAGCAATAGACCTATAGCTTACAATACTACCAATCTATGTGGATATAGGAACACAACCAAGTTACCTAATAACCGCCTATACCTACAGATTGATAGTCCCAAATCGTGCCTTCCTGGAGCCCTTGACGGCTGCAAATCTCAGGAAGCCACGCTCTAGCTACCAAAATGTTCAGGCTTCTCAGCACCTAATGACCTCGTAGGGGCCCATCAGCTACGAGGTAGCGTAACGATCAGTTGCCAAGAAGTGTGAACGTCGGCGATTCACCGAGCTGAAGTAATTGGGGTCGATCTAACCTGGTCTGTGCTTCGGTCCCGTCAACCTCCTGTCTCTCTGCAAGGCCCGGGTGCACCCTAGGCTCTTCTTGGTAGACAGGTTCTTCAGCCAACCTCCTATGACTGGCGGGCCAGCTTCAATGAGCACAGTGTTCCAACACAGGTTATGTTACGTGGTAAAAACCAATCGGCCACGAAAATGCGAACTTTATCTGGTTCGGGGAACCACAACACACTCAGCTATATTGACAATCCTGAGGGAAACCCGAATACATTCCAGATGGCCTGCGATTAAATTTCAATACCCTAACCAAAACGCGTTTACATTGCGAGGGTTTTCGTCTGTCAGTTGTCAAAAAACTGCTAGGTTGGCAGCAACGTCAAATTCAAAATGGCCGTTCAGAAACCATCGATCGAATATCGATTTGGAATCGAACACCATCCATTAAAGAATGTTGGCGCAGAGGATGTCATGATTGTTTTTTTTGTCCTACACATGTGTAAACTGTAAGTGAGATATGGTTTAATAAATAAATCTAAATCTAAATAAATCTAAAATTTAATCTTAATAAATGATAAATTTAAGACTTTGGCTACGTCTATATTTATGATTGTTTATTATGTGTTCTATTTGAGTATCTTGCGTGCTCACATATATCGGATGCTGATGGAACTTTATATAGATAGAAAGTTACCTTTCCCCGCCCCCAGCTCTACATAGCAAGTATCATCCTGCACCAGCCCCTCATCCTCCATCAGCCGCAGCAGAATTGACGACTGCCGCAGATGTCTTCTGGAACTCTCAGTGCGGTCTGCTTCACTGAACTCTTTTTGGACTACTGAGTGGATCTCTTGTTGGGGTATCGGTGTTATCTGGCCTTCTACTAGCTCTGTAACGGAAAAGCATAGCAATGCACCTTTTCCTATGAGGTGATAGACAGGAGCGCCCATGTTTAGCCAGTTATTCAACTCCATTGCATGACTAGCCCATTGATGCAGCTGTGGTTGGTTATAGATATCGTTTACACGATTTTTATTGTTATGTTAATGGAGGGGGTTATTTGGAGCTCCCCTGACCCCCTAGCCGTTGAGTTGGCGCAGCCATTTTGGCGAATTTGAGCTCATAATTTTTGCTATGAAAGTGACATAATCCAAGTATGCAACCCGTAGAGGGTTGGGCAGAGCTTATTATGCGGTCTTGTGGCATTTTAGCGTATTTTTTATTGCTGGAGACTTTATATAAGGTTTATAGGAGGTTTTATATAATTACGATTAAAATTTAAATCCAGACTTAGTTCAAGTAGCATTATATTTATTGAGTCAAATTTGGCTAGAGTAGGTTATTGTGGCTAAATTTCAATTGGGTTATAGGTTAGGTTAGAACTTAGAAGAATCAAACGAAGCGTATAAGACAACATTTAATGATATGTATATTTTTTTCGCCCATAGACAAAACCTACAAAAAAGGGGATATCCCGGCTTAGCCGGATGTTCCAGCGGCACCACACCCCTTCCCTCTACGGGTTGATTTGTCACATTTTAGTGAAAATTACGGATTTTTTCTAATTTGAGGTAAATTTAAAAAAAATAATAATTTAATTCCCAAAAACTACATTTCCCCGCAAAAAAAAAACTATACCAGGGGTGCAAGCAAGATCACCTCCCAGTACGGGTAGCTGGGGATAACCGACGAGGACTTAAAAAACCGAATGGGGTATAACCAGTTATCACGGCGCACCCTGGCCGACATGGTTAGTAAAGAGAGGGCATTGCCAACACTTTGCTAGCTATGTTTGCGACGATCTCCTGGTTCTACCGGGGGTTGTAGGCACTCTTGGTAGACTAAACACGCCTACCTGCGTTAGTCCTGCGCAGTTGAGCGCCGTGAGCGAGGATGAAGGAGACCTGGGGGGTTGAGTCGAACGAGGTCGGGTCAGTTATCTTTGGGAGACAACACGCACTCTTTGGTCCGGATTTCATGCAAAACGGTAGCCTTGCAACAGTTGCAACTAGCCACTGCAAGGTAATGGACACGCGTCCTGTTCAGAAGAAACAGGAACAGTGCCGCAGGCGAGGGTTGGTGGGGTCCTCAGGGAGGACACTGGGTCTCGGCCATGCTGAAGGAGCAAGGGCGGGGAACCCAGAGGATAAAGAATACACATTGAAAACATGGACAAAGAACTATCCGAAATCAAATTGACACAGGAACCGAAAGGGAACCCTGCCGGGTCCTCACAAGGTGCAGGGTCGGCGCTAGCTGAACCTCACCCACTTAAACAAAGACCTGGGTTTGTGCAAACGGTACCGCTCTCTAAAATCAACACATACAAGCGGAGGGCAGACACGGCGAAATCTGCGTTACCCTTTTTCACAAGTGGGTTCAGGGCAACGAAGTCGACCCTGAAACCCAAAAGCACACACCCATACGGGGGTGGAGCGGCGAAAGCTGCGCCTCTACACACAAAAACGGGAAAGTCCGCGAAAGGTCGCGGTAAAGTTGGGAAACTGGCTGAGCCGAAACCTGCCGCGTCGACAACCCAGACACTCGCGGCGCTGCCCGACGGCGGTACTGCGTCAACAAGCACACAGGCCACTACCACCAGTGCGGCTGCTGGACATGCGGATCGATCTGTGTCCCAAAAGCCAGCGCAGGAGGCGGTGGCTTCAACTCTCACACCTATCCAGCTTGACGTAGGGTGGACACTTGTAAAACACAACCGGAGTAAGGGACAAACTGCAAATGGAGCTCCTGAAAAGAAAAAGCTTGAACCTGCCCAAGAGGGTCCTAGGTTCAAGCGAAAACGCAAGAGCAGGCTGCAGTGCGAAAGGAAGACGGCGGTGCGCGCCGCTCAGAGAACAGCAGCCGACGTACTCAAAGGGCCCATACCAAAAACCTTGAAGTCGAGCGAACACAGGGCAGGGAAAGGGAGCAACCCAAGGGCTTCGACCTTACCAAAACGGGCACGCCTCGAGGACACCATATCTCCTCGCGAGGAGTTGAAGAGGCAAAAGGTAGAGTGCCACGACGACTCCAAACCCAGCTTTGCTGACGCAGTCCGGGTGGACCTCATGGTAGTTGCGACCGAGGGGACCGGCCACCTGTCGGTGCAGCAGGCCCAAGAAGATCAGGAGTTGTTGCAAGGGCGATTGATGCAAGGGGCCATGCAACTCTCCTTGGACCAGGCAGGCCCTACTTTCCAGGGAAAGCCGGTCCATGACAATGGTGTCCTCAAGATATGGTGCGAGGACTAGAGGACCCTAACATGGCTTACCCTATGCCTAGGCAGCTTAACCCTCTCAACGGGGGAAACGCCTGGTAAAAAAGACATGGTACAGAAGCAGAACGATCTACCTCGCAGGGTGTGCTGTGGCATCCTTCTGCCGGGGGTCTGGGAAGACATGCGACGTGTTGGACGCACGCACCAGTACCAGAACCCGTGTGCGGAGGTGAGCAGATGGCTTCTGCTTAAGGCGGACCGACAGCAGACGGATACATTCGTCTTCGTCAGTATCCCGGACGAAGTGGTTCAACCCCTAATGCAACGCGGGCGCCGAATCGGATTTTTGCTTGTGTCGGTGTACGTAAAGTTTAAGAGGATCAGAGGAAGATTCCCCGAAGAATCACCTGCACTCCGGTCGACACCTAGCAGCCGGATACTGCTGGGGTTACTGCAGCTAAGGATAACCCCGAGCCCCCAAGCCCAATGCTGCAGACCGACAAACCCGGTACCAGTTCTATTCTGGATTTGGCGGAGGACAGGATGGAATATGCTGAGGGAATGGGCAACCTGGCGCTCGGGACGGGTGAGGAGGTGCTGCTGTCAGATAATGATGGCGTCCCCTTCCCCACCGAGTAATATCCTGCAAGCAACCCTCCACCACAGCGAAACCGGAACGGCTCAGCTGAGGAAGTGGTTGGAGGTTAACAACACAGCCTTGGTCCTGATCCAGGAGCCGTGGATCAGTAATATATGCGGTCTTCGAAATCTTGGAGGTAACTTTTTTCCGCATACGAGCTTGATTAACGCCCGACCCTGCATTCCAGAGACATGTATGTGCCGTAAGGCTGCACAAGGCACAAGACTCCAGCTTCCCAGAGATCGTTGTCGCCTCCGCCTACATGCCAGAGGAGGATACTCCACCCCTGCATGATATGACGGGGTTGGTGACGCACTGCGAAGAATCCCGGCTGCAGTTGATAATAGTCACAGACTCGAACGCACACCACGCTCTCTGGGGTATGAAAAACAACAACAACCGAGGTAAACTTCTCGTTGAATATCTAGTGACAACCAACCTTAACATTGTTAATATAGGTTCAAAACCAACATTCGTCCCCAGGCGAAGCAGAACAATCATTGACATAACACTTGCAACCGAAGAAGCGTCGAGAGCCATCTCAAACTGGTACGTATTCTCAGAAGCATCGTGCTCAGATCCCAAAGCGCAATCCGCTCCGAACTGACCGAGTGCAATATGGCAAACGATTGGATCAGCTCCTGAAACAGCAGGGAGTGCCGGTAAGGAACTCGGGTGCCAAGGCTATAGAACACCAGGTAAACAACCTTACTGAGACCAGCACGGACCAGCTACCACCATGCATGCCCTCTAGCAAATCCAGTGGCAAGGGTCGACGCCGGTGCTGACTGGTGGGGACCTGAGCTGAAGAGGCTCAGAAGTAAAGAAGCTGCAGATGATGACTGGGACAACTACAAGGTAGCTAATTCCCAGTATTTGGGTGAAATAGTCACGATGGAGGACCGATCACCTGCCTGTGGTTCAGCGGGCATCCCACCTCACAATCATCAATCAAGTCCCAGTATAAAAAGCGCCTACGATACAGAAGTACAAACTCGTGGCTCAAGTTCTGCAGCAACATCGAGAGCTGCGCGCAGGCGAACAGGGTAACAAAGGTTCTATGCCAACAATCCAATAAAACCCTTGGGTCCCTGCGCTAAGTGGATAACACAGTCACCAACACTCCAAAAGAGGCACATTCCAATTCCAAATGTATTTATTACTGTAGATATTTACATATACTTAGCAATCGTCATTTTTTGCCACTTCTCTACATTGGACCACTGTGGGAGAAGGGGGCGTAGAAACTCCCACAGATTTATTTTTAGACCTCTTTTAAAAATTGCTTGTGCTTAACTAACACAAATTTTATAATATCGTAATTAATAAGTAGGAATAAATAATTACAAAACTATTAACAGCAAGGTCTGTGTTAAGCCAGATTAACCCTATACAGTCCCATCATTTAAGTAATCTAAGTAACATTGTTATATCCCTTTTTCGACAAAGTCGCTTTAACATGGTTTTTAAATTGCTCAAATGGCAATTTCAAGACCCCCAGAGGTATCTTGTTGTAGTAGAGAATGCATTGAACCTTGAAAGAATTGCTAACCTTCGCGAGTCTAAACCGGGGCGCAAGTAGTCTGTGATTATTTCTTAGGTTAATATTACAGCTATCGCTAAGTTTGGCAAATGTTGTAAGGTTCTTGCGTACATACATTATGTTTTCGAAAATAAATTGACTAGCTAAAGTTAGTATGTCAATTTCATTAAAAAACTCTCTAAAGGTGTGTGTGCGTTTAAAATTGTAAATTGCTTGAATAGCTCATTTCTGTAAAATAAAAATAGTTTGCTTTCCCCCACAACAAGATACCATAGGATATGACGCTATGAAAGTAACTAAAATATACTAGCCTAGATGTAGCCACATCCATGTTTTGTCTGATGTTCCTAACAGAGTAAGCCGCAGAACTTAATTTACCAGCAAATTTATCTATGTGGGGTCCCCACTGCAATTTGCTATCAATGGTTATTCCAAGAAACTTCGCATCATTTACTAATTCTAACATGCTGTTGTCTACTCAGGGACTCAGTGGCTCCCGCGGTAATGACGCAGCCGACGCACTGGCAAGGTTGGGTTCGGAACAGACGCTGGAGAGACCAGAACCCACAATACTATTGCCATTCAGATGTTTGAGGAAAACCCTATGACAACACACAAAGGTAACTCACCAACGTTATTGATCAACCTTGAATACCTGCAAGCAACTACTACAATAAGATACCTCTGGAGATTTTGAAATTGCCATTTGAGCAATTTAAAAAGCATGTTAAAGCGACTTTGTCGAAAAAGGGATATTACAATGTTCAAGATTACTTAAATGACAGGACTGTATGGGGTTAATCTGGCTCAACACAGACCTTGCTGTTAATAATTTTGCAATTATTTATTCCAGCTTATTAAATAAAAATAAATCATAATTGTATTAATAGTCAAATAGTCAATAGTCAAAGTACTTTATTACTGTAGATATTTACATATACTTAGCAAACGTCATTTTTTGCCTCTTCTCTACATTTGACCACTGTGGGAGAAGAAGGGCGTAGAAACTCCCACAGATTTATTTTTAGATCTCTTTTAAAAATAGGTTGTGCTTAACTAATACAAATATGAAAAATTTAATTGTTATGATTAATAAGCAGGAATAAATAATTACAAAATTATTAACAGCAAGGTCTGTGTTCAGCCAGATTAACCCCATACAGTCCTGTCATTTAAGTAATCTTGAACATTGTAATATCCCTTTTTCGACAAAGTCGCTTTAACATGCTTTTTAAATTGCTCAAATGGCAATTTCAAAATCTCCAGAGGTATCTTATTGTAGTAGAGAATGCACTGACCCTTGAAAGAATTGCTAACCTTCGCGAGTCTAAAACGGGGCGCACATAGTCTGTGATTATTTCTTAGGTTAACATTACAGCTGTCGCTAAGTTTGGAAAATGTTGTAAGGTTCTTGCGTACATACATTATATTTTCGAAAATAAATTGACTAGCTACTGTTAGTATATCAATTTCTTTAAAAAGGTCTCTTAAGGAGTCTGTTCGTTTTAAATTATAAATTGCTCGAATAGCTCTTTTCTGTAAAATAAAAATAGTTTGAATATCCGCTGCTTTCCCCCACAACAAGATACCATAGGACATCACACTATGAAAGTAACTAAAATATACTAGCCTAGATGTAGCCACATCCGTGCTTTGTCTGATGTTCCTAACAGCGTAAGCCGCAGAACTTAATTTACCAGCCAATTTATCTATGTGGGGTCCCCACTGCAATTTACTATCAATGGTCATTCCAAGAAACTTCGTATCATTTACCAATTCTAACGTGCTGTTGTCTAACACCAAACTGGTCTCAACTTGCCTGACATTTGGAAGTGAGAATTTGATACACTTGGTTTTACCAGCGTTTAACAATAAATTATTAACTGTGAACCAATTCAAGGTTAAAGACAATACACCATTAACATCATCAAAATCTCCTTTTTGTCTTTCAATTTTGAAGACCATTGAAGTATCATCAGCAAACAACACTATGTCAGTTAATTTCTCCACCATGAAAGGCAGATCATTAATATATACCAGGAATAAGAAAGGGCCTAATATGGAACCTTGTGGATCGCCAATTTTAACACCCGATCCATCAGATTTTACGCCGTTAACTTCTGCCTTTTGAATTCTATTGCTTAGGTATGATCTTAGTAGATCCAACGCTTTATTTCTAACTCCGTAATGATTTAATTTAATTAATAGCGTATTATGATCAACACAATCAAACGCCTTCGACAGGTCGCAAAAAACTCCGATAGCATCCTGTGCGGCCTCCCATGCAGAATAAATATGAGATACAAGGGAAATACCTGCATCCGTAGTCGATTTACCCCTAGTGAAACCATATTGTTTAGCGTGGAGTTGTTTTGTACGGTTGAAGTGTGAGAGCATTTGATTGAGTATAATCTTTTCAAATATTTTACTTAGTGTTGGAAGAACAGATATTGGTCTGAAATTTGAAGGATCGCCCTTATCTCCCGATTTGAACAGCGGTATAAGTTTACTGTGTTTCATGAGGTCTGGAAAATCCCCATCGTCAACACATTTATTGAATATATAAGCTAAGTGTGGGGCTATAACTAGAATTACTGAACCAATGACTTTGACTGATATACCCCACAGGTCTTCCGTATTTTTTAAGTTAAGTAATTTAAACGTTTTGACAATGTCCTGGGGATATACATGATGAAATTTTAAATATACATTACTGACGCTAGTGTTATTTTTTAATAAAGTCTCTGCTTCAAATGGAGATGAATTTAGACTGTCCGTTGTGAGTACGGGTACATTGGTGAAGAATGTTTCAAAAGCTCGAGCAACATCAGCGTTGGATTTAACAACATCATCACCTATCTTTAGGCAGAAATCACTGTCCCTTGGTATAACTTTGCCAGTTTCGCGGTTTATTATTTGCCAAACTGTTTTCATTCTATTATTTGAATTTTTAATTTTTCTATTAATGTGTAAAGTTTTTGCAGTTCTACAAACCAACTTGAAAGTTTTGGAATATTTTTTAACATAGTCATGAAATTTTCGATCAAAGTTATAGGTTTTTTGATCATAAAGGTCATACAAGATAACTCTACTTTTACGAATTCCAAACGTTGCCCAGTCATTAAATTTAGATTTACCGTTGTAGTCACTGACTTTCTTTAATTTGAAAACTTTATTGAATTCTGTCTGAATAATGTTGAAGAAGTCTGAGTAGATTTTGTTTGGGTTCTGTTCATTAAAATCCGGTACTGGCAAATTTATATCTAAGTTTTTCGTATATGTCTCTAGTCTATGGGATGTAATAGGCCTATAAAATGTTGGACCAGTCTTATCCTTAATACTAATTAGAATATCTTTCCGTTGTTTCACCTTAATATTATTCTTCACTAAGATTAAAGAACCACCACATTTAAAAGAGATCTAAAAATCAATCTGTGGGAGTTTCTACGCCCTTCTTCTCCCACAGTGGTCCAATGTAGAGAAGAGGCAAAAAATGACGTTTGCTAAGAATATGTAAATATCTACAGTAATAAAGTACTTTTGAGTTTGAGTTTGAGTTTGAGTTTCAAGCCAGACAGGCCCTCCCGATGATCAGACCCAGATTATTGCATAAGCTTCTGAAGCTCAAGAGGCCACAGCTTCGCTACACAGCCACAGGTAACCGGACGGAGCGATAACTGGACACGCTTAAACACTTACACACTCTATGTGTTACGGACAGCCCCCTGTGCAGAGCCTGCATGGAGGTTGAGGAGACAGCCACCCATGTCCTGTTGGAATGTTCTTGCATGGCCATCTACCAGGCAACATGCGAAATAGGTGCAAATTTAAGACAAAAGTGGCTCACTATAAACTATTACTATAACTATAGTAAGGGGGACAAGGGAGCTCCCCCATACCCTCCCCACCACCTCCCCTTCCGAAATTAAGGTGAACAATATCTATAGTTTACCCTGTGATTCGGTATTACGTCTTTTTTTCCAGCAATTTCATAATGAACTACAAGAAAAGTATTCAGCTGGATGAGTAACCATATTAGCAGCAAAATTCGGAGATATGTTCACTTACTTTCGTACAAACTGTTGACCTTGTCAATAAGCTTCAACAGATCTTTTTCGGGTATCTGATTCAATGGTTTCCGAGGAACATTTGTAATGTTTTCTGGGGAGTTGATGTTCTGCACTATATACTCTGGTTGCTCTGCTTGTCGCGCATTGCAGATTTGTAGGTGCTTCTCAAGTTTACTCACGTAGCAAGAGCTGTAGATGGAATTAGCAAAATTAGCTAAGAGTAAGAGTTATGGTTATCAGGTTAGACTCAAGCATGAAATATTTGTCTGAAATTGAGTTACTTACTGTTTTGAATCTAACGGACAAGGGACTCGCACATCAGCCTGAAACACAGAAAGCTGTCTGATTATCGCTCCTAATACGAAAAACAGTTAGTTAAGGAATAAGTTTAACTATAACCTCTCCAGCTTCATTTCGTGGCTCCGGCTCGTGTTCTCCGCAGTATCGCTTGCCGGGGCGAACAGTCATACGGCACAGGCGCTTTTTTCTTTGTACGAAGAATTGGCATTGTGGTATATCTTCAGGTTTTTGATGATTTTTTAGGTCATTCATGATATGTTTACGTTTTCAAAATCTATCTAAGTTTTTTTTTTTTGTTCATTTGCCTTGTCAGGCAGGCAAAGGTTTCTAGACCATACAGCCTTTTCTTATGTTCTATCTAAGTTGTTGTTGAGGTTGGATTAGAAAGATCACAGATAACTCCCTATTCGCCTCGCCTGAGATTAACTTTTTGAGGATAACCGTAAAATGGGGTGCATAGACAGTTTTGGTTTTGACTGCACACAACACCATTTTTGTGTCCGTTATGATATCGTATACACGGTGAACTCACAGTTCATTTTCATGCCCATAAAAAGTGTTATGGGCAGAAAAAGTGCATAATTAGTGCAAAAGTAAAAACTAGTGCCTCATTCGTTTAAGAAATAATGACTATCCTTTGTGTGTACGCACGCTACCTGCCGTAACGTAACGGTAGAGCGAGTGATAGCGTACGTACCCCACACCCTTTGCGAAAACGGCAAACGTCCAAGATACTAATTTAACAAACAAAAATAGTGCAAGAGTGCTCTGTACACTGTACAACGTTGCACAACGATTGCGGAAGGACTTTAGCGGATGACCTACTTTTGTTGACCCTGAGGGGGGGAGGGGGGGATGGGGGAGGGAGGTAGATGTCCCCCCTACTACTCCCCCCCCGCGGAAATGGCTAGTTTCTGAGATATGATTATTTAAAGTTTTGAGGTTATGTTGTTAAAATATAACAAAATTTAGACTGACCTTGATCTTTAAGTGGGGTGAGGGGGAAGGGGTTGATGCCCCCCCCCCCCCCCCCACTACTACCCCCCGCACGGAAATGCCTAGTTGCTTTCTTCGAAAGGGTCATTTTTCTGCCTCGACACCTTTCTCCTCCACAAATTCTCCATAATGCTATCATCAAAATTAACATGAAAAGTAGCCACAATAACCTACTCTAGCCAATCGTTTTTCTTTGCATACGCTGCGCTCCGCTCCGCTCCGGTTTAGCTTCTTCAACGTTCTAACATAACCTATAACCCGATTGAAAAGTAGCCACAATAACCTACTCTAGCCAATCGTTTTTGTTTGCATACGCTCCGCTCCGGTTTAGCTTCTTCAACGTTCTAACAAAACCTATAACCCGATTAAAAAATAGCCACAATAACCTACTCTAGCCAATCGTTTTTGTTTGCATACGCTGCGCTCCGCTCCGCTCCGCTCCGCTCCGCTCCGCTCCGGTTTAGCTTCTTCAACGTTCAAACATAACCTATAAACCGATTGAAAAGTAGCCACAATAACCTACTCTAGCCAGTTGTTTTTGCTTGTAAATATCGAGAGAACAAGAAAATAGAACATTCGCGAAACTACTAGAAAAGGGACTACTACTTTGCCGCCCAACCAAAAACGCGGCAAAACGCCCCAACAAAATGCGTTCCGTTTTAAACAAAAATTACAACTTTTTTATTATCAAAAGTGATATTTTACGAAAGAAATACTAAATTAACTTTGATTGACGTAAAATAAATAAACAAACATAAATTGCAAGTTAAATGAACATTTTTTATTAAAATAGGTATTATTAAAAAAAGATTCCACATTTCATCCTTTTTTTAGAGAATTCTCATCTTTTCAAATATGCGTACAACGAAATGTAGGTAATGTATTTTGACCACAGACAAGATTAAAAACCTATTATTTGCGTTGCGTTACATCATTTTACAAAGTATTTTCAGATTTTCAAAAAATCATATCTTAAAAACTATTGAATTCCGCACCCTGAAACTTTCAGGAAGATGATCAAATGACCCCAACATGGTGCTAAAAAAGTTTGGACGCCCCAGTGAGTAGGTCATCCGCTAAAGGTGAGCCACGATTGCTCTTATAAGAATGGAGATTTCGAACTTTACATTTTAATAACTCACGAGTTGGTGTTTAGATAACGTGACCGCTAGTCACGATATGCAAAGCTGGGATGAGTTGGAGTTGATAGGAGGAGAATGAGTAGGTGAATGGACAGTAGGTACCTTGAAACGGTTTCTTGGCTTCTCCTTCTGCTTCTTGGGTTAGCGAGACGGTGGGGATGTGTCGTGGCGTTGTGTCCCGGTGAGGGACGGAAACCAATGACTTTGGTGAATCGTGCTTGGCACGTGGGTGCACTAAGTCAGTTAAAGACACGATGGGGTTTGCCTACACTTCACACGCGAACCTGATAGCTAGCTATCTCTAGTCTATGAGCATTAGTCTATGAGCGGAATTGAGCGCCTAGGAGAATCACACCATGTGGTTAGCAAAATGGGCGAGAGATCAGCTAGCGTCTAGTGTAGAGCAGTTCACGGACGAAATGAATGTGCAGTGGGAGATGCTGTGCGCTGACGTCGCGACCGGGGATTGGTGGAAACACGAATGCGTTCACGCATGCGCCAACGTCACGCCTCTCCACACTAGATAAGCTGTCTCGTGGAGTTCTCACCAATTTTATGTTTTCAAAGTTTAGAGTCACCACACACTACACAAGTAATGGTCATTATTTCTTAAAATTGTTTAAGAAATAGTGACCATATTTGCAATAGTGAGGCACATTTTTTTATTTTTGCAATAATTATGCATTATTCATGCTCTACAAAGTCAGGTCATAAGTTCTGTCACACAATAAAAACTTTTAAATATAGAACGCTGGCCACAAAAAAGTTTATTGAATTCGAATTTCGAACTTTTCATGAAAATAAAAATGTGTACTTTTTAGAATTTTCCTCATTTTTAAATATGGAGTGGATACTTAAAGAAGACCGTGTCGCAGTTATTGCGTTGCATCGTTGCGGTTACGCGCCAATTCAGATTTTCGACTTACTGAAAAATTTGAATATAACCAAAAGATTCGTTTATCGTACCATAAAACGATACAATGAAGACTCTAGTGTAGGTGACAGGTCAAGAAGTGGTCGCCCTCGCTCTGTTAGGACTCCAGCAGTGATAAAAGCTGTGAAGGCGCGAATTAAAAGAAATCCCATACGTAAGCAGAAACTGTTGGCCCTTCAGATGGGGTTAAGCAGGACCACGATGAAAAGGGTGTTAAATGAAGACTTAGGGCTTAGGGCATATCGAAGAAAAACAGGACATCGTTTGGACGCTCGTTTAATGGACCTGAGACTGAAGAGATGCCGCGCTTTGTTGAAGCGGTACGCGGGAAAAAAGCATCGGGAAATTCTTTATTCGGATGAAAAAATTTTAATCGTGGAAGAGAGCTACAACAAACAAAATGATAAGGTGTACGCACACAGCAGTGAAGAAGCGAGCAACCGTATTCCGCGTGTCCAACGAGGTCATTTTCCATCCTCGCTCATGGTTTGGTTGGGAGTCTCTTATTGGGGCTTAACTGAGGTACATTTTTGTGAGAAAGGCGTAAAACGAATGCAGTTGTGTATCAAAATACAGTCCTCAAGAACCTTGTGGAACCTGTTTCTCATACCATGTTTAATAACAGGCACTGGGTATTCCAACAAGATTCTGCGCCAGCTCATAGAGCGAAAAGCACACAAGACTGGTTGGCGGCACGTGAAATCGACTTCATCCGGCACGAAGACTGGCCCTCCTCCAGTCCAGATTTGAGTCCGTTAGATTACAAGATATGGCAACACTTGGAGGAAAAGGCCTGCTCAAAGCCTCATCCTGATTTGGAGTCACTCAAGGCATCCTTGATTAAGGCAGCCGCCGATATTGACATGGACCTCGTTCGTGCTGCGATAGACGACTGGCCGCGCAGAATAAAGGCCTGTATTCAAAATCGCGGGGGTCATTTTGAATAAACTTTATTACCATAAGGATCTATGTTTTATTAAGTTCATTTTGCTATATAAATGTTTACATAAATAATAAACATGTCTAAATTATTTCATATTGCACATGTGACAGAACTTATGACCTGACTATGTATTTATAGGCATCAACGCGAACCGTGAATTCACCATGTAAACACTACTATTTATAACGGACACCGGTCACGTCGTAGCTTAGAACAACATGCAGGCATACACGCATGGATGTAACCGGCAGATCTGCACGTCAGTCGTGCCTGGCGGGCAAACTGATCTATGGCAAGAACAGCCGTGGATGTGACCGGGGCGCGCAGACCACATCCACGCACAGACTTTCAATAAGACATGGCTATTCTTGCGGCGGGCAGATCCGCCGGGTACACTGGATGCGAATTATTCGGTGAATGGCAGATTGTGGAAATGGGTGTTTGCCTGATGCCTGCCCACGCGAAGTCACGGATAAGTTCCGTCCGAGAGGTACCCTCCGGGTACATCAGTATCAGTTTATTCGCCTGCCGTATACATGGCAGGCGAATAAATTGTTTTGAGAGTTGTAGACCGCTGGGCGGTGGCGTCAAGCGGCACGGTAAACGATCAATATTCGCTTGAATCGACGAAGTAGACTTGTCAAGCCTACTTGATCCATAGATAAAAATGTATAATAGGAAATAGATGGGCATCTTGACATTTTTCAGTGGTACGTAGACAGTGCTGCTGACGGCGGACCGGCATGGAACAAAAATTAGCGCGAAAAGCGAAAAGGAAGCTTTGAATGTTTGTTTTTTTCAACTAGTTTCTATGTCACACATGATATTTGTAAGAAAGTTTTTTGTATTTTTTCAGTATAACTAGAGTACCACGTTTATAAGTTCCTTATCTTAACATAACCGTTATGAAACTTATAAACATGGTACTCTAGTTATAGGTAGTGATATTAATTAAAAACTTTCTTTCAAATATCATCTCAGTATAACTTTGTAGCACCACATTACTAAAAAACTGTCTAGTTAATAAAACAATTTGGTTTGGATATATACAAGATGTATTTGTTTAATACATTGTGAAGGTTACACATTTACACATTTTTGAAATCGCAGTCCTGACAAAATAAATTTAATTTCCTCTTTTGCAAGCTAATACATAACCAAAACTGATATGGTCTCTAACATTCTAAACTTTATGCACAAAATTCTCATGTAAATATTATTGATAACTACTAGTTAAGTATATATATCATTTTTATACCCATCTAAGGTTGTATCATGTGAAACTAAAGTAAAATATTTAAGATCAAATTGCAAACCACGTTAAGCAAATAAAATCTAAATTTCTGTGTTTTAATATGATATCTCATACAATTGGTGCCGATGTCATCTGACATTTTGATTGGACTACTGATATTTTTTTGCAAAACTTGCAGGACAAAATTTGGTAATTGTCATGAGTAGAATAACCTTGTTCACAGTATACTGGCAGCATATATGAATACTATGGAAGTAACTTTACAGCGGTAATTAATTAAGTTTACAAACAAAATAATTAAAACAATACAGTCGATCAAACTGCAAGTGCAACTCCCGTTTGCCTTAGCCTTTTTTGTTGTCCACATATTTTTTTGCGGCTAATTTCATCTCACCGTGAATTTCATTTGTACTGACAATCACCTTATTGGTAAGGATTTTGTTGATTTCTCTGCACCAATTTGTAACAAAAAATTCTATTTACTTTTTTTATTATATATTCAGTTAGTGCATTTTTGTGATCTTTACAATTTATAAAGGTGAAATCAATGTTAGTCAAAACCACAAACTCTAGGTAATTAGTAAAGCCTTTTAGGTTACATTACGTTTCTAAAATGTTTTGCACAACATTCTCAATTTGAACGAAGAAGTAAAAAAAATGCCTGTTTGGGTCAATACCCCAACAGGCATTTTTTTGACTTCTTCGATTGAAGCCAGGTTTATTCTTTGTTAGACTATTCCTTATGCCTTTCATGAGATGAGGTGGATCATAAATGGGGAAGATTTTCTCTTCATTTATTTCGAAGAACCCTCCTTTGTATTATTCTTCCCTTCTTAGATATTTTTCTTTCGTGTCGCGTATTAAGGAATTGATTGCAGCTACATTAGTCGCCCCTTGGTCGCATACTGTGGCTACTACCTTGAGGCCTGTCTCCTGCAATTTTTTAATGCAGCCTTGTGTGATCTTTTATATATCTAACGACGATGTTCAGCTTTGGCAGTATGTATAAGCAATGGGCTGTTTATATGTTTTAATAACGCCTCTAACCATTATAACTAGAGCATGGTCACAAAAGGTCTTTTTCCTCTCTACTCCGTTGTCGCTTAAACCATTTATAAAATCTTTTTTCCTGTCCAGGTTGACACTTGGGGTTATCACCATCTTATCAAAAACTAGAGTGCAGTACCTGTGCGCTCTAGGCATTTTTGCGACTTTCCGTTTTAACTGGTCAAATGTTGTGTCTTGAATGCCTGGTTTTAGATCTACTTGCGCCAGGAGTTTTTGCAGTGTTTATCTTTTTGGTAAAATACACATTGGACTCAAAAGTCGGTATGCTTTTGGGCTGGGCTTATATAGCGAGAGTGCCAAAATTTTTTGATCCAGTGTAAAACGTCTGCCTTTTCCTTTTTTTTCAGATTGCGTTATTTGCATTTCAAAAAACAATTTCGCTGGTCTGGTCATTTTCTGGCTCAAGATATTATATGCTGTAGAAGAGCTTATTTTTTCAGCAAGTTTCAATCTTCTATTAAATGACCTATTTAGGTTATCTTTTTTATGCAACACATCCTTTTCAATTTACAGATTGACTTCATAAGTTGCCTCTCCTGCACAGGAGAGACAACTTGTTGCCTTGAATCTTCGGTTAATTCCTGAAATTAAATGAAAACAAGAACGGTTATATCATTGTTTAATTTTTAGGGTTCCTTTAAATTAGTCAAATTAATTATTATTATTATTGTAAAAAAATACCTTTATTGTTTCCAGCTGCGGTTTGATGAATATCAGAAGAGTTTGCTTGTATAACACCTTAGGGGTATCTAAGCTCCTTCCTGAAAAATGGTGATAGTAACTTACTTAGATAGAAACTCGGTTTATTTATCATTCAATTGCATATTTTTAGGAGCGCCCCAGGTACTTCAATAATAGCTGTTTAACCTGTTAGATGTAATGTTGGTACAGCACTTCTAACAAGTCTGTTTTTGCTGCCATGGTAATTATCTTCAAAATGCCTGTGGCACACTTCTGTCCGAGAAAATATACGAGTCTTCAAAACCGACTAATCCTGCTGTTGCCTTCCAAGTTTTAAAACGGTCGCCATCATTGGATGGATTAGGAAAATAATGCATCGGGACACCTTGAACAGAAACAATGTTGTTGTTAAGAACCTGAGTCCAGTGGGTTCAATTTGTTACTAAGTTACTATATGTTGTATGTACATACCGTCAGAGTTGCTGGTTGTGCAACCAGGCATGCAACATTTATTCCTAGACATAATTAGAGACCTGTCTTTATTAATAAAAGTATTTGCGCTGCACTGCACTGCACGGGTAGTCCTATCACAAAACTACCGCCGCCTTATCTAAACCCCAATCGAAAGTCCTGTTTTTAATCAAAACGCTGAACTGGAGGAACAAACTGCTCAACACCAAATAATAAAATTGAAATGAAAAATTTTAAATCGCCAAACAAAACTTTCAAACTTTTTCCGTTTTTTCTCGTTGTCTAATACATAAAACAAAGCAGGAACAAAAAACAGAATTACTACTAAATTATCCTAAACTTTTATTACCCAACGATATCTTGTTCAAAACATGGTTAGCTATAACAAATAAATAATCATGAATAAACTGTGATAAACTTCAGATTAGAGATCTATTAAATACAACATAAACATCAGTTGCCCGCTCGCAGCGACAGCGGAAGGTCGTGACCTAATTACCCGTGAGTACGCGAGCGCATAATATTTACAAAATGGCCAAATGCGCGAAGTGTAGTAAAACCGTTACCAAAAAGAATCCCGGTGTGCAGTGCAATAAGTGTTGCAAGTGGTACCACAGCTCTTGTGTATCGCTATCGACCGAACAACTGTGTGTGCTGTCCTCAACGGACTCTGATTGGAAGTGTCGTTCGTGCGCGCTTGCAACGGAAGGCAAAAAAAAGCGTATATCGGTCATTTTACCAGATCCCGATGATGAGGAATCCGATGCTGAAGTAACATCGCATAACGATCAAGACAAATTGCTGTCTGTATTTCGACAAGAGGTTGGTCAGTTACAAAAGACCGTTAGAGAAATTATTCGAGATGAATTACAGAATACCCTCAAATTCTATTCCGACAAAATTGACGAATACGAAGAAAAAATTAAAGATTACGAAATGCGAGTTAAAATTTCGGAGAATTTATGTAAGGAAAATGCTAATACATGCAAAAATCTAACACTAAAGATGGAGGTTTTAGAGCAAAAATTAAGCAAACTGGAGCAGGCGCAGTCGTCAAATGAGGTCGAAATCTGTGGAATAACTGAACAAGAGAACGAGGATGTCCAAAAAATTGCTGCATCAGTTTGCCAACTTCTAAATCAGAAACCGGACGATATTATCCGAGCTCATAGAAAAAAAATGCCCAGCCGCCCTAGTTCGGCGCAGGCCGAGCGCGCCAAGGCCGACGCGCCGATTAAAATATCCTTGCGTGAGGGTAAGCGCGAGCTCTGGTGCGAAGCTGCCAAAACAACAAAGATGACTTCCCGAGACCTGGGCGGTGTAGGTGAAAATAAGGTGTACCTACGTGAGTCAACCACACCTACGATGTCCTACCTGCTCTGGAAAACCAAGATAAGCCTCAAAGAAAAATCAATTTGTAAGTACGTCTGGTGCAAAAACGGACAGATAATGGTTCGAAAAAATGAAGGTGACAAGAAGATATACTACGTCCGCTCGGAGAACGACATCGGTCGAATTGGTAAGGAGCTACAGAAAAGCTAGGTATGTACCTCCTCCCTACTGTACCAGTAGGTGTGATCTCCAATATAAAAAATAAAAAAAATAATAATAAGTCAGCTCGTTAAAAAAAAAATCAATTCTATATGGATCTCGTCGACCCAACCATAACAGAGACAACTCATGACTCATGGAATGATTTTATGTGTGATATAACTCACGAGCAAAATGAACTTATTCTATTACATGTAAATATCCGTTCGATGATCAAAAACCACTCGCAACTTGAGTACATTGTCGCTGGCAGCCCGCTAATTATACATCTAATAATAATCACTGAGGCGAACATCAGTGATTCGATTTCTACTCTGTTCGATATCAAGGATTATGTAATGTACACAGAACTACGTAAACAAAGAAAAGGAGGTGGCATAATTATCTACGCACACAAGAGTATCTCATTTATTAGAACTTCAGTGAATACGTTAAACTTTGAATGTTTATGTGGTGAAGTGGAAAGTTTAAACGGCCATAAAACGTTTTTGTGTTCAATATATAGGCCCCCTAGCTGGAATAAAAATGACTTCGTTATTGAACTTTCGCAATTGTTATCCGCGTATCCCACCAACAAAAACTGTATATTAGTAGGTGATACCAACATAGACACTAAATGCATCAACAATACTGTAAGGTCTTACCTAAACAGCCTAAATGAACTAGGTTTTGAGTGTTGTATTTCACAATTCACACGAGTTGAGTCAAATGTAAATGGCATATCCAAATCATGTATCGATCATTTGTTCGTTCGTGGCGCGTCCAGGCGAGGTACGCTCGGGCATTCAGTGCGCTCAGCTGTTGTGCGCGATGCACTAGCCGACCATTATGTAACAGGCCTCGCGCTCAGCAGTTACGACTGCGTGAATTCCTATAAGACTGTTAGTAAGTTGAATAATGAAAAAATCAAACAGGAACTAAGTCAAATTGACTGGAGCTCTGCGCTCGGCTGCACCGAGCCGAACGAAGTAGTAGATTTTATTATTAAAAAATACCAGGCAGTATATAGTAAGTGTACCTATCAAACTAAAATCAATCAGTATGCAAAGTCTGATTGTAATTGGATATCTGATAAGTTAATTAACATGTGTAACAAAAAGAAAGAACTTTTAAAAATATTTTTAAATGATACAAGTAATAAACAAAATGAGTTAATATACAAAAAATATAGAAACAGAACTAACAGAATGATTTGTAATGCTAGAAATAATTTAACAAAAAGAGAAATTTGTAATAATTTTAAAAACCCTAAAAAAATGTGGGAAATTATTAATAGATTGACTGGTAGAATTATAAAGGCTATCGATGATGTACTGGTTAAGTCCTTTAGGTTAAGACCAAAGCAATTATCAGATAAGTTTGCACACGATTTCGATAACAATGTTAAAAATGTATTGAACACTTGTGATAGGCCATTGCTTGATGAGAAGGAGTACATACATACCCCTAGCTTATCATTACGTCTGGGAAAAATTAACGAAGAAGTCTTACACAGAATAATTAGAAAAATAAACGATAAAAAAAGCCCAGGGTATGATACGATAAGGGCAAAAGACGTAAAATATATTTCTGAAAAAATTACACCGGTCCTCATGCATCTAATTAATCTATGTATCTCGCAATCCACATATCCCGACCAACTTAAAATAGGACTTGTAAGACCGATACATAAAAAAGGTAGTCATACAGATACAAACAACTACAGACCTATAACAATCCTATCATGCTTAGATAAAATTATAGAAAAATATATCGGAAATTCCGTAAATAACTTCCTATCAAGTAATGGCCTTAATACATGTAAAACAATTTGGATTTCAAAAACGAAAAAGCACATCTCAGCTTTTGTCATTATTTACAGACGAAATAAATAGCTATTTAGATAAAAGATACCATGTACTTACCGTTATGATAGACTTCAGTAAAGCTTTTGACACTTTAAATTATAAGACACTTTACCAGAAAATGCAGCAGAACGGTATACAGGGACCTGTGCTAGAACTCATGAAAAACTATCATACTAATAGGTATAACGCGGTAAGCATAGCTGGTGAACTCAGTGATCTGATTCCCACCTTATGTGGTACGGCACAAGGATCGATCCTGGGACCAACCGAGTACTTATTATACGTCAATGATATGTGCAAAATATTTCGGCATGGCTCAGTATATCAGTTTGCAGATGATACTTGTATAACTACCGCTCATCAGGACCTTGAGATGGCCCAAAGTATGATGCAGGAGGATTTTGATCTATTGTGTAAGTGGGCTCACGATCTAGGTTTATCGATAAATTACTCTAAAACAAAACTCATGCATATTCATTCGCCTTATAAAAAAACAAACTTTATACCGGCGATCGTGGCCCACGAACACAACTGTATGCACCTACAGAGCGCTTCCTGTAACTGCGTTCATCTTGATCTTGTACAAGAACATACTTACCTTGGACTAAAAATAGACCATAGATTCAACTGGGGTCCACATATTGAGCATGTATGTAATAAGCTAAGATCCATTTTGTCAAAACTGTGTGTACTTAGGCATAAAGTTCCCTATAATACGCTAAGACTTCTTTACATGTCCTTGGCTGATTCTGTAATAAGCTATGGCTTAGCCAGCTATGGAAGAACATTCAAAACATCTTTAAATCATATTTACAACCTACAATTAAGATTACTGAAAGCGATTGTTCCCGCAAAGATTAAATATAAATATAAAAATAACTATGAAAATCTATTCAATTATTGTAAAGTGATGAACGTATTTGGATTTGGCAATTGTTATTCAGTATAATGAAAATATACCCCTTTTAAAAAAAAAGAAAAGACCCGTAAATCTACGTAACCTACCTTATCTTTCAAACTTCGAGATACCAACAAGTAAAAACGAATATGGCCAGAGAGTCTGGCAGTCAATTCTGCCTAGAGTATTGAATAGATTTCCAATAGAATTAGTTAGTAGAATAGAAAACAAAACTTGTCAGCAAACAAAAAATATTATTAAGCGGTACTTGTTTAAACCTACCTCAATAAATGTAAAAATATAATGTATATGTAAATTTATGAATAAGCAGCTCCTTAACTCAAAAAATCTTTAAATATTAAGATTAGAAGTTAAGTTCATGCCATGTAATGTATATAAATTTTTTTTTTTTGAAATAAACAGCTTAAATTTTTTTTTTTTTTTTACATAAAAAAACGTATATAATATTTTCTACCCTAGAAAATAATAATTGTGTAGTGGCAAGACCACGTTGTGCCAATGACATGTTAGTCCTATGCCTAGCCGGTAGATAGCGCGACCGAACTTTTTTGACAACCATACTCTAAGATACCCCAGCATGACTTGATCGTCTCGGGGACCCACACCTGCAAATAAGCATTGCTGTTCCAAGAGAAAAATGTTGCAATTAAAAAAAATACCTAATTTGGTAGGTTTTTTATGTTTAAAAATTTTCAGAGTTACCATTAGAACAACTTTCCTGAAATTTTGTCTATTCGCCCCTGCAGTTCCCCAGTTTTACCATACCATACCATAGAAAGAAACACAGATTTTTCGCCAGTCGTTTTTTGTATTATGCTGGCGGCTGTGTTCAAAGCATGTCTTAGTCAACCGTATGTCAACCCCTTTGTAGAGTTTTGATTTCTAGCAACACAAAAAAACAAACGTCAACAACGTTTGAGGTTAGAAATCGCGTCGTTTCGGTTTCGTTTTGTTTTCGTTCGTATTATGTAGTGTTAGTGCTAGTAAAATGAGTTCTCCTACTAAGGACAGCGAGGGGGTGTCGTCCAGCGCTGACATAGTGAGCAACGGCGCCGGCGGGAGCGGAGATGCGGCTGTGGAGACGTCAAGCGTTCGGCCGCCCGCCAAGCGGCCAGCGGCGGCTGTAATCGAGATTTCGGATACTGAGAGCGATGATTCGGACATCTGTGCTATTACCACGTACCAGGCGACAGCGGACGAGGTGAAACGCATTCGTGGGGGTGAGTTCCACTTGCGGTGGCTCTGCGCTTTTGGTCGCCGTTTGCGCGGGAGTTTCAAATTTATGTTTATGAAGATCAACAAACAACACTAAATGTGCCAGTACCAAACCCAGTCTTTATCCTGTCTATCTGATAATATTGTGATACAGTGCAGCCCACTCCACATTTTCTCTTGTGATTGTCCCATTCCACATTTCTCTTGTGATTGTTTTTATTGGATGTTTTGAAACTTGTATCTCTAGAACTGTTCCTGTTTCAGGTCATCTGACTTCTTTGGTGACTTTGGAATGTGCCAATATCAAACAATTGACTTATTTAAATATCTTTGGTTTTCAGATGATGATCAAGACTATTCATCATCCTCCTCCTCATCATCATACAGCTCAGATTCGGAATCCCCCTGTGAAGATGACTCTGTCGTCATTGAAGATAATATGGATATGGCCAAAGTTGTGCGGGCACAACTCAACCCCAGGGCCAGTCGGACTGAAGACCCTCGTTTTAGTACTAAGATAAAGGTAATGCAGCAAACTATGGTATAAATCTTACTGCATATGGTGCAAAATTTACTAACTTGAAGTTTGACTCATACTCATTAAGGCAATAACAGGGCCAGTATTTAAACTGCAATTTATTTGTTTGTAAATTTGTATATTTACATATTATACTATTTTGCTTCTAGATTCAGAGAAATATGATTTATGATCAATCTGCTTCTATCAATTATGATAAAATTGTGTATCACTTTTAAAACCAAATAATCATGTGTCTGACTACCCATTTCAGAGGCAAGAAGTAATAGATAAACTATCAACACATTGGAATGAACTCAAGGACCACACATGCTCAGAAGTCACATTAACATGTGAACCGTTCCGTCTCTGTCTACTCCACGACTTCCTTGCTAATCCGGAGATTATAAACAACATAGTTGATGACATGAACACACTGGACTGGTCGAGAAAGAAAATGGATCTGTATGAGTTCCATCAGACAGCTGATCTTGCAAGCTTGACGTGGCAGCGAAGTATTAAAGGGATATATGAATTGTTGAAGACTGATGTAATGAGTTGGGTAAGGAACATTTTCACTAAGTGTAATATATCATTTAAACTTTATTGCACACATAAATAAGCATGTAACAATAACAAAAAACACATAAACAAAGGCGAGCTTACCTGTTAAAAGAGATTTTGGAATGACAGGAAAGACACACACAATTACACAATGACACAATTACAATAATAACTAATCTATGATATAATACATACATAAAAAATAAATGTAGTATCAATAAAATACAGAATATATGTACATACCCCTAAGTTATAATTTATTTAAAGTTATACCTAACTATAAATAAGTACCTATACAGTGTAGGGTAGGGTTAGGGTACTAATATACAGGATTACTGGTAATTGGACCTATTTATGTTTGTTTATACAATGGGAGATGCTAGAATGGGTTAAAACCAACCATTGTTACTATGAAACACCCTACCCAAACATTTACCGTCTTCAAGTTATGTTTTTTTTTTAAACTTCACTTCTTTCTTACCAATTCTCCTTATCTAGGTGATTTAGTTCAGTTTTAGGTAAAAATTTAATGAATTTGACATTAAAAAACAACAAAAAGCCATCCACTACATAAAAACCCTTATAATAATATGGCAGCCACTTCAACTGAATAAACAGAATCCCTAGATTTTGATGTTATTCGAGTTTGTTCAGTAATTATTTGATAGCAATGACCCAGCAGATATCAGCATAATCAATGCGGGGTAGCAGGAGACACTGAGAGAGAATGATTTTGGACTGTTGAGCCAAAAATACTGCACTCTCTTGAAATGTAGCAAATACTCATTGCCTGACCTCATTGACATGCAATAACTGGGACAGCTGCTTGTCGAAGATAAAATCCAGGTTTGGAGCTTTATCGCTATACACGATAGTAGGGTCATTAATAGTGACAGGTGGAATGGACTGTTGTTGCAAAAAATTAAGAGAATGTCTGTACCTATAATCATGGCCTGGGACTTGCCTGGGTAAACCAGAAGTCCGAAGGACGAAGCCCAGCTTCTCACACCCTCCACAACAGATAGCGACGCCCCCACCAGCCTTCCCGACTCGTCGTTCCTGTACAGCCTGTAATCTGGAAGGGAATATGATGAGGAGCTCACTCGCTCGCTAAAGTAGTGAGCTGGACAGCCATCATGTTGACACCACATGTCTCGTATCAGTGTGAGCGGTAAATCATCTAGTCCCGTTGTCAAAAATGCCTGGTAATGTTACCATTCAATTTTTGAGGCAAAAAACAGGCCCAATTAAGTGGTTGTTAATAATTCCCATCATGATGTTCACACTATATTTTCGTTGGGATCCTTTCACTTTCTTCTTATTTGTATAGCCTAGCTGTTTAGGATCCCAATAGTGAAAATTATTTTAGTTTATTATGCCATCTTTATCAAATTTAGATTCATCTGTCCATAAAATTATAAAAGGTCCCGATCTTCGGCACCTGCATTTAACATAAAGGGACGGAAATCCATCCGTATTATGGATCACTTTCTTTAATCACATGAACTGGCGTTTATTGATAAGGGTAGTTTCCAGCAGTGCGCTTGGTGAACCGTACTCTCCACTGTGAGATGCCAAGCTGTTGAGCAACAACATTTTTAGATGTCCTGTTAGAAATCTTTGTATTTTCTACTCTACGTCGACGTCATACACACGTGGTCTACCCAAATCCTTATTTCGTATTTGCACCGAGCCAGTTTGTCTTAAATGTCGGTAACCACCCTCAAGCACAGAAACATCTGGCACTTGACAACCTGGATAACGTCGCACATATTGCCCATGCTGCTCGGGGATTAACTTGACAAAACCCTAACATATAAGAATGTCATCATATTCTTCATTAGAAAACACCGACATCGTGACCCAAAATCTCACAAGTCGAAGTCCGGGTAACATAGCCAGGTTCAGGCCATAACAGTTCAGGCGGTGCAAGAAGATTAAAAACTCCACAATGCAAGCCAAGTCGCGATAAATGAAAATGTTTGCTCAGGGAGGTTAGTTATATGCACAGCACTATTGACGAAAGTAGACAAGTTTATTTTTGCATTATTTCCAATGATTAACCTGTTTTCTTATCAGCTGTTATGTCATACATTTTTCCCATGAATATACTTATATATACTTATATATACTTATACTTATATACACTAGGACTGTCCTGTCAACACTCCTGTCTTGCCTAGGTTTGCTGGAAGAAATCTCTTTTTAGAGATAAGCTCGCCTTTGCCTATAAAATTTATTGTACACTCGGCGCCACGAATAAAGAGCTCTCGGAGAAACTGGCGGGGATTACTGCGCATGTGTACAGTCGCGGCATAATTCCGAAGTGCGTTTTTAGGGTTAGTGTGAAGGAATGAGTGTTCAGGACTTTCTTCACTTCTATTTTTTCTCTGTTTGATATTTTGTTGATTGGGATATTAGCCGATGTAAATAATGGACTTTGTGTCAAATAAACTATAGGTACTCTCTATTGACAACATTTGTTAACGTCAAGGTTGAAACCTATATATAAATAACCCCCTAGCATAGAATGCCCCTAGTCACTAGGGCCTAGTGAATATAGATACTTGTAGTAATAGTCCTGCACACTCTTTTCTTCCCGCTGACTAATAATTTGTAACAATTAAACCACAATTAAGTTTTTAACACAAAAAATATTATTCATCTGACCGTAATGATATAACAGACTCTTTTTTGATATAACAGTTCACATCGTAAACCATTTTTCTAGCTTGCCTAGTCAGTACTTTATTTTTCGGCATTTTCGACCGGGGCGAAAGATAACGTTGGGTAATATTGTATGCGACTGTACTCAAGAAGCTTCGAGACGTGCTTTCGGTGCGGGCATCGGGAAGCGACTGATCAACGAATCAGGTGCCGGCGCTGACTACCGCCCCCGTCGCTCCTCACTTCCCCGCGCCAAACACTTGTGAAAAGTGACTACTGCGCATTCAAGGACAAAGCTCTTTAGTCGTGGCGCCGAGTATAACTGTCTGTTTATCTATGTTTTCTGTGCAATGAAGAATATGAATATAAATATGAATACTTTCAATATACTTTTTTGCACAGTAAATAATGAGTAAAAACACATGTACACTTATGCGCAAAGGCGAGCTTATCTCTAAAAAGAGATTACTTCCAGCAAACCTAGACAGGACAGGAAAATATATTGCTAGTAAGGGCAGTCTAGTGCACAAAAAATCAAATAACTACCTACTAACGTACCTATACAATATAATATAAGTATTATAAAAGTAAATTACATAATACATTATGATACATACAGATATGGAGTTATTATACATACAAGGTAATATACATATATATTAACATAATACTTACATACTTAAACTTAATACGGAAGATAAATTAGATAGAGCTTCAATCTTTTCTTGAAAATGAAAATGGATGGCCTATCCCTAATAGCGCAGGGAAGTGCGTTCCACAGTCGGATTGCCCGTAACCTGAACGAGTGTTCGTAAGCAACAGTGTTGTGATGAGGAGTTGAGATAAGAGACACCGTTGGGATCTGCGATTCCTGTCCTTGCAGCAGCAGGTTATCGAAAACAACCCCAAGGTTCTTAGCTTTCTCGCAGTACGAAATTATAGATTACAGGAGCGACAAGCATTTTCTGTTAAGAGTGTGCCGTGTTCCCATAATCATAAATGAAAGGATGCCACCCATCACCCAGTCCGTTGAGACCTCCTCAGACTGAATGCGCTGCTGGCGGTCTCTTACGCAGGAATCAAACCAACGAGCCGAGTTTGAGGAGACATTAAGTGACTAGGATTTTACCGAAATATTATATCGAAATCGACGCAGTTGAAGGCCCTGCTAAAATCAAGCAAAGTGAGGACCGTGAGCTGTTTTCGATCCATGGCCGATTGGATGTCGTCAGTAATTTTGAGTAAAGCCCTGGTGGTGCTGTGATCCGGCCTAAAACCCGATTGGAAGGGATTCAATAAGTTCATTGAAGAGAGGTTGAGGCAGAACTGGGAGTGGATAATCGACTTGGGAAAGGATAGGCAGAATAGATATTGGTAAAGAGTACCGCTTTATAGGAAGCGGGATTGGGCGTTTTCGGCCGGGGTATCACTAGCGCATTTTTCCACTAACTTGGGAAGCAGCATTCGGCAAGTGAAAAATTAATTATATCCGTGATGGGAGATAGCAACTCATCAAGGATGCTGGTCGACATCTGAGAGAGCAGATCTTGTCGCCTTCCATGAGATCGCAAGTATTGCAATCCTAACTACGCCAATTCCGACATGGCCAAAGTTGAAGGGTGGATTGAAGGTTGCGGTCCTGGAGCGGAGGTTGCGGAGGGTAGCTTCCTTTACAAGAGGTTCCATAACAACAGGGGAGACTGCAAATAATCTAACCGTTGAGGTCCACAATTCCACCAGCCAAGTTATAACTGACACCGAAGGTCATCAAGAATTTCCAACCTGTGCTGGAGTGTACATCTCGATACTCTCATAGATATGACGGCGTTTGGTATCACGACACAGGCGAGTGCAACGATTACGGAGGGGTTTAAAAATAACGAGATTATCACCGTTCGGATCCTTCTTATATCTACTCTTGGCACGGTTCCTCTTAGCCATCAGACCCTTGAGTGTGTCGGTAAGCCATGGTGCGGGGAGGTGTTTGGCTTTAACCATTTTGATCGGAGCGTGTTTATTAAACAAACGCAGGACAATCGAGTTAAAGCTCCGGACTTTGTCATCAACGGTCACGCTACCAAATACAGGGGACCAGTCAACAGAGGAGGCGTCTGATATAAGGGAGTTGAGATCCATGCCCTTGAAGCTACGAATGTCAAGGAATTTAGATGCACGATTGGGCACTGGAGGCCTTAACTTAAATGATAGGTAATTGGCGTTAAGTAGGCCATGCGAAGTGACCTTGGAAATGTTAGAAATAACCATCAGGTCAAGTAGAGAGGGGGGTGCAGTGTGGTTGAAAGTGAGTGGCATCCAGAGGAAGGATGTGTAAATTTAAAGAGCTGACATTTGAGTTTTTTTGCGACTATTATTTTTGAGAATGCAGATGTTATAATCACAAATAATAAGGGTGTCACTGTATAGAGGACTCGAGTAGGGTTTAGAATGAGTCAAAATAATCGATTCGGGGCTATAATAGACATTCCAGGAGGACATTGTTATGACGTAAACAGATCTCCAGGAAAAGGTGTTCAGCGGCACCAGAGTACAGGCTTGGCGAGTGGCTGATGATTTTGTATGAAATGTCGAAACGTAGGTAAATAGCAACACCGCCATCAGCTTTGCCTGTCCTATCGTTTCTTTTGAAGTTACGCGTTATTAGACAACGAGTCGTCCGCTGATGACCCAACACTTCCTGCACTTCCCGCAGCTTTGTTTTGATTTTGTGGTTTACCGGAGTTGTTAAAAATATTTGCAGTCGCTCTCTACCTTTATCTTTAGTTTAATCGCCATTTTTTTCCAAGAACCAAGGGGTGCTCAAAAGTGAAATAGAAAAAGACATTGTATTAGGCATGAAACAGGTCATGTCATGCTATGCTATTGCCTGTTCTGATAATACTCAGTTGTTTCGTCACTTATTACCAACATCGCAACCCTTTCTCTGAAGCACCGCTCATCTATGAAGCCGGCCATTCACGGTCAGTTTGATCGACGATAGAACTGATTCGATCTATCGACGATCAGACCATCGGACCGTGAGATACGATAATTTTTTTAACGGACGCCAACCACGGGTTTTCGTCGCCTCGTCATTGAAACTGACCGCGAGTGCGCGTTCCGTCGTTTTTTCCATCATTCGGAGCCAGTGCTGTTATTTTAGCGCTTTGGCGCTAGATCTAGCGGATTTTTTGCAATTTTAGCGCGAATTTTAGGTTGCGCTTTTATAAACTTTGTACATCGCAATAAAGGAAATTCGATTGTATAAAAAAGCATAAAAGAGAGAAGCTCTATTGAATTAAGAGGCCGGATATCTCTAGGAGGGGATTTATTTCTAAGAATATATTTTATGTTGATAATATGTTTTTTTTTACGTTAAAGGCATGTGTGTGCAAATTATTTTTTTTATTTTATCAACTATATGAAGTAAACTATCACACCTACACAGATTATTAGTGTCACTATCATATTAGGATGGTATCTTTGGATATCAGTGTTTTCATTTCATTAAATCTAAATGTATTCTTTGAGAATACAGAGAACTCTACTTGACCAAAGGTAGTTACTACCTTTCAGATTTTTACAAACGACAGGTAGCTGTGTCGCTATCTTATTTTTTTAGTATTACAGCCAAGAATTTGGCTAACCTGACTGCTTCTATTGAGCACAGACAAGGGATATTGGAAGACATTCCAAGTAATTTAAATTAGTTTTTAAGACAATAGAGGAAATCTCTAGCATATATAAGCCAATAAATATATCAAGCAAGCATAGGAGATCAAAAATGTGTAATATCTTGCCCGAATTAAATAAGTCAAAAAAGTCTAATAATATCCCAATATTAAATAATATTCAGACAAAGGGTAAGCCCCACTTAAATATTACCCATCAAAACATGCAGGGGCTACCTGACAAAGAACTTGTATTAGAATTATTTCTTAATAATTCGGACACTGATGTTATTTGTATTACAGAACATTGGTTAAAGGAAAATATGATGTCTTTTAACATAAATAATTACAAAATTGTCAGTTGTTACAATAGAAAGAACCACCTCTGGTTCTTTAATCTTAGTAAAAAATAATATTAAGGTGAAACAACGGAAAGATATTCTTACACTTACTGTGGAAAGACAAATAGAGGTATCTTGTGTTGAGTTGCATAGCCATATTATTGTTTGTGTCTACAGACCTCTGAGAGATGAAAAAGGCCATGGCAATTTTGAAATATTCGAGAAAATTATGGAGGAAGCCCTCATTAAACTTTGTAATAACAGAAAAAAGTTAATTATTTGTGGCGATATTAATGTAGATCTGCTTGTAGATACAACACTGAAGCGACGATTAATAACTCTGTTCAAATCATTTAATTTATGTCATGTATTTCTAGAGCCGACTAGAATTACACTTACCAGCCAAACTTGCTTAGATAACGTTTTTTGTGACTGTGCATTCACAAGTAAAAATGTAATTAACTGTTTACCATCCGATCACAGTGGTCAAACAGTTTCATTCCAAATTACTAGTGAAAATAAGACTGATCCATCATTTTATAGGCCTATTACATCCCATAGACTAGAGATGTATATGAAAAACTTAGATATGGGTTTGCCAGTACCGGATTTTGATGAACAAAACCCGAACAAAATCTATTCTGACTTCAACATTATTCAAACAGAATTCAATACGTTTTTAAATTAAAGAAAGTCAGTGCCAACAACGGTAAATCTAAATTTAATGACTGGGCAACATTTAGAATTCTTAAAAGTAGAGCTACCTTGTATGATCTTTATGAACAAAAAACCTATAACTTTGATATAAAATTTCATGATTATGTTAAAAAATATTCCAAAACTTTCAAGTTGGTTTGTAGAACTGCAAAAACTTTACACATAAAAAGAAAAATGCAAAATTCAGATAATAGAATGAAAACGGTTTGGCAAATCATAAACCGTGAAACTGGCAAAGTTGTACCAAGGGATAATGATTTCTGCTTAAAGATAGGTGATGATGTTGTTAAATCCAACGCTGAGGTAGCTCGAGCTTTTGAAACATTATTCACCAATGCACCCTTACTCACAACAGAGCGTCTAAATTCATCTCCATATGAAGCAGAGGTTTTGTTAAAAAACAGCACTAGCATCAGTAATGTAGATTTTAAATTTAATCATGTATGTCCCCAGGATATTGTCAAAACGTATAGATTACTAAACTTAAAAAATACTGAAGACCTGTGGGGTACATCAGTCAAAGTCATTGGTTCAATAATACTTGTTATAGCCCCACACCTAGCTTATATATTTAATAAATGTGTTGATGATGGAGCTTTCCCAGACCTCATGAAACACAGTAAACTTATACCTCTCTTCAAGTCGGGAGACAAGGATGATCCGTCAAATTTCAGACCAATATCGGTTCTTCCATCACTAAGTAAAATTTTTGAAAAGATTATACTCAATCAAATGTTCTCACACTTCAACCGTACAAAACAACTCCACGCCAAGCAATACGGTTTCACTAGGGGTAAATCGACTACGGATGCAGGTATTACCCTTATATCTCATATTTATTCTGCATGGGAAGCCGCACGGGATGCTATCAGTGTTTTTTTGCGATCTGTCGAAGGCATTTGATTGTGTTGATCATGACACGTTATTAATGAAATTAAATCATTACGGAGTTAGAAATAAAGCGTTGGATCTACTAAGATCATACCTAAGCAATATAATTCAAAAGGCAGAAGTCAACGGCGTTAAATCTGATGGATCGGGGGTAAAAATTGGCGTTCCACAAGGTTCCATATTAGGCCCTTTCTTATTCCTGGTATATATTAACGATCTGCCTTTTATGGTGGAGAAATTGACTAACATAGTGTTGTTTGCTGATGATACTTCACTGGTCTTCAAAATTGAAAGACAAAAAGAAGATTTTGATGATGTCAATAGAGTATTATCTTTAACCTTGAATTGGTTCACAGTTAACAATTTATTTTTAAATGCTGGTAAAACCAAATGTATCGAATTCTCACTTCCAAATGTCAGGCAAGTTGAGACCAGTTTAGTGTTGGACAGCAATACATTAGAATTAGTAAATGACACGAAGTTTCTTGGAATAACCATTGATAACAAATTGCAGTGGGGACCCCACATAGAAAAATTGGCTGGTAAATTAAGTTCTGCGGCTTACGCTGTTAGGAACATCAGACAAAACACGGATGTGGCTACATCCAGGCTAGTATATTTTAGTTACTTTCATAGTGTCATGTCCTATGGTATCTTGTTGTGGGGAGAAAGCAGCGGATATTCAAACTATTTTTATTTTACAGAAAATAAATATTCGAGCAATTTATAATTTGAAACGCACAGACTCCTTAAGACAGCTTTTTAAAGAAATAGACATACTAACTGTAGCTAGTCAATTTATTTTCGAAAATATAATGTATGTACGCATGAACCTTACAAAATTTCCCAAACTTAGCGATATCTATAATGTTAACCTAAGAAATAATCACAGACTACTTGCGCCCGGTTTAGACTCGCGAAGGTTAGCAATTCTTTCAAGGGTCAATGCATTCTCTACTACAACAAGATACCTCTGGAGATCTTGAAATTGCCATTTGAGCAATTTAAAATCCATGTTAAAGCGACTTTGTCGAAAAAGGGATGTTACAATGTTCAAGATTACTTAAATGATGGGTCTGTATGGGGTTAATCTGGCTCAACACAGACCTTGCTGTTAATAATTTTGTAATTATTTATTCCTGCTTATTAATTATGATAATGACTAAATATTATATTTTGTATCAGTTAAGCATAAGCAATTTTTAAAAAGAGATCTAAAAGTCAATCTGTGGGAGTTTCTACGCCCTTCTTCTCCCACAGTGGTCCAATGTAGAGAAGTGGCAAAAAATGACGATTGCTAAGTATATGTAAATATCTACAGTAATAAAGACATTTGGAATTTGAATTTGGAATTTGAGACTGCGAAAGACAGGAAAATTGTTTTAAAGTTAACTGAGAACCAAAAGAAAATTATGAAGGTCAATTACTAAAACGGCTAATATGTTCTTGTTTGATAATTAATTATGAAACAGAGAAAAATAATTCCTCTTTCGAACCCAATAATGAAACCGAAATTACGAAAATGTACTGAAGGTTCCTCTTTGATAATTAATTACGAAACCGAAATTACGAAAACGGACTAAAAGGCAATTTTTTTCAATATACCCATTGAAAAAAATCTAAAAGAATGAGAGTCTCGGTGACGACGAATCGAAAGCCACCCCAACTCTTTGCGATATTGAGAAACATGGTCAAATTTGTGCTGAAAGAAGATAACCCAAATCCCCAAATATCGAAGTCGAGTTTGTTCAGTGGATGGCGTACAGACATCGGCGTAGTCGAAGCGGCAGGAGAAGGGACTGTGTAAGGTGATATTGGCCTGCCTCGGTAAGAAGTTCTGCAGTCGCCTGAGGCAGTACAATAACGAAAAAACCCGCCTACAGACCTCGCTGACATGTGGAGACCAAGACAGTTGGCTGGCTGGCCTTAGGGTTTTCGCCTTATCAGTATAACTACTCTATTGCGATGCGGCTGTAAGTTGAGCTTGAAAATAGAACAGGAGAGAGAATGCCACCTTGAGACACATCTTAGGAAATATTACACCAGAGAGTTTCGGTTTCCTGAGACATAATGCGTTTCTGACGACCTCTCAGGTCGAACCAGTTAGCATCGTGGAAGGAGACATTCGGTGAGCTTAATATAGCGACAAGAATGTCAAAATCGACGCAGTTGAAACCATTGATGAAGTCAAGCAGGGCGTATATCTAAAAGTTGTCCAGGATGTATGCTAATTTAGTATTGCATTGCTAACTTCACAAACATAAATAGGCACATTAGATATTCACTCCTTACAAATACAAATTATATTATTATACGTCATATCAATTAAAATAGAATAAAAATAACAATTAATCAATAAGCCTTGCCTTGCCCTAATAAGTTACATCTGTGCATAATGTATACCAGGTATGTAACCCTCCTTTTCCAGGTGTCCCAAGTAACGGGGCTGACCCTCACAGCGGTCTCGGCCTCCTGCTCGCTGTACGGCCCCGGAGACCACCTGCTGGTCCACGACGACCTGCTGGGAGACCGCAGGGTGGCCTTCATCCTTTACCTGGCGCCCTGGAGGCCGAACGCGAAGCACTATGTGCGGGGGAGTGTCGAGAACGGTGGGGACGGGGTGAAGGAGACGGTGAGTTGGGCTGATTGCAGACGTCAGGCGTCACAACTAGACTAATATAATACTATCTTTAGCTGTTGCCTTATTATATATTTCTGGTATCGATCGCAATACCTACCTAAATTTTAAATCAGTAGACAGCTAAATAATTTTGTTCTGATTTGTTAATTAATCAATTTGAAAGGTATTCCGTTAGAAAATCCTAGACGTCAGAGAGCACATGATGACGTTATAGAACACGAATCGCAATTCTTATTATAAGTAGACGCCATCAGCACCCCAATATGTATGGCGAAACAACCATGATATTTTTTTCATACGAAAAAAACGTCTTGACAGTTATAATTTTCATAGAACGACTGAGCGGTTCAGTAGTTTCCGAACCCCGAGGTATGAGACGCGTTGTAAGTGCATTTGCCGCGTCCTAGAGTAACGGTCTGTAGTCATCATCATCGTCATCATCATTCACGTCCACAGATAGACGTGGAGCAGCTGGGCTGGGCGGCGCACATGGGCGGCGCCCTGGAGCTGCTGGCGACGGACGCGGCGGGGCGGCCCAGTCACGTGGTGCACAAAGTGTATCCTCGGAACAACATGCTGGCGTTCTTCCAAGTGGGCACGGACTCCTTCCATCAGGTACTCACGAACCGCTTATGAATCTACGTTAGGCTGTTTATAAACAGAGTGGGGCTGAGCCCCCCGACATTTATTTTACTGAGCATAATCATTTTAAGGTAGATACGTTGCGTCTGGTTCGACGATAGGAAACAGCGACGTCACAAACATATAAACATCCAAGACAGTTTGTTTGATCGCTGAGCATTGATCACTGACTTATATTGGCATGATAATGACGTCAGCCGAGCTTAGACAGGGGGCTGAGCCCCTCCTCTATAAATAGGCATCTCATCATCAGTTGCGGCTCTGCTACGTTCAAAGTATCTCCGTGATGAAAATTTAATAAAAACAGTATAAGACCAATAAACGAATAAACTTTTGTGTAATAGTATAACTCAAGTGCCACACTATACATGTACTATGAAAAAATATAATAAAAATAAACATTAAGTGAAATATGATACAATAATCCAACGTTGTAAACAGTGTAAAAGTGACAAAACAAAGGTGTTAAACAAAATCAAAACATTCAAATAGCACAATATTACCTAAATATCATTCATATAAACAGAAATCTCAGTGAATAATAACCAATTAACATAACATTAATAACTGTGATTGTTGTGAATAATCGCGTCAGTGCAAAGTCCACTTAACGACAAAGTACGACCTTCAATTACGCTACAATACATACAAACTTTCATCAAGCATCATACATGCCTCGGTAGCCCAAACGGTTAAGGAGGCCGTCTACGAATCACTGCACGACGACCATGGTTCGATCCCCAGCTTCGAGGTTTAGTTTTCTACTTTAAAAAAAAAAGGTGCACAGAACTTACCACACTTACCACGCACGAGATCCGAGTTCGATTCCACTAGATTTGAATGTTTTATTTTATGTTTTTAATCGTGAAACAAAAATAAAAACATACGGAAACCAAAGATTTCCTGCAAGATGAATCAAGAGACAATGTCACCTTTCGAAACAAATATAGAAGTAACTCAGTGAGCGACCTGTCTAAGTCATCCCTATTTGAAGACAGTAACATGAGTTCACCCCAAACATCCTTTACGTGTAGCCAAGATATTATGTTAAATGAAGAAATCGGAAAATTAAAAAAATACCTAAAAATCGCAGAGACTGAAATAGAAAACTTAAGTCTAGAAAACCAAAAACTAAAATGTGACCTAGAGAAATCACAAAAACTGATAGACACATATAAAGTCTTCAAATTCTCCGACACTCCATCAACGCCGATGTCAGCACGTCGTAGGAAAAAGCAAAGGAAGGAGCTTACAGAAAAAAATTAAAGGCTACAGTTTTGCACTCAAGTCAACATCAGTGTTAAAGATGGACCTGCAAATATGGACAAACAGAATAAAGAACAAACACAGAAAAATACGGAAGCTGAAGACCCTGACAAGCAGCTCAACATTGACAAGGATGATAGCAGTGTCCCTAAGGGACGAGAAAAAATGGAAGGTCATCACCCTGACAAGCAGCTCAACATAGATAAGGACGAAAGCCGTGACGCTAAGAGACAAGAAAAAATCACAAACATTGGACATGAAAATCTGACACGAGTATTTCAAGAGACTATAATACACACACAGGAGACAAAAATCGACACAGAAATAAAGAAAACATGTAAAGATATAAAAAAGAAAGTCATTATCATTGGTGACCAACAAGCTCGAGGACTTCAAAAAGCGCTGCAAATATTAGTGGGCTCTCAACATTTGGTTACATGCTTTTGGAAATCTGGTGCAAAAGTACGCGACCTTACATACGTGGAGAAAAATGAAATTTCTGGGAGGAATGAATGAAGTCAATCCTTTTGAATTTAAAACTCATGCAGTAATTTGGTTGCACTCAATTGAAAATAATTGTGTGTGAAATTCCCCATAACAAAAACCTAAGAGAATATAAACTGAACTACGAATTGAAGCTGATCTGCAACCAGTTCCAGAATGTTTCATTTCTGGAGTTGAATTATAGTAGGTTGATTCCAGATATAATGCATTTCAAAAAACAATTGAGTAGATGTCTCTTAAGAAAACTATTGCAAATTGACTACAATAAAGATGAACCAATATACAGAACACATTAACTTACAGAAAAAACACGAAGAAACAGCCAAGGTAATGATAAATATGTCCACTCAAACTGATAACGACACAAAACACATTGAACTGGAACCTGAAATAAAAAATATCAATAACAATCAAAATAGCAATACAAACAATGACGTAGTAATAAATAGTGGTACCAATAACAAAACTGACATTAATCTCAATGACGACAACAATGATTTTTTTCGTACATCACAATAAAATACACATCCTGCATCAAAACATCAACGGATTCATTAATAAAGTGGATTTACTCTCTGTTCACTTGGATGACCTTCATAAAAACAATAAACAAATAGACGTTATATGCATTACTGAACACAACATGGTAAAAACTGACGAATCTCAATTGTGTATACCAAACTTTACTTTAGCTTCTCAATACGCAAGAAAAAATAAAAATGGAGGGTCGTGCATCCTTGTTAGAAGAAATCATAAATACAAAGTCATCAATGAAATTCAAAATATTAATATCCCAAACTTAATCGAATGCTGTGCAATTGAGCTTATCGAACATAAAATTATTGTTATGTGTATGTATAGAGTACCACCCCAAACAAATAAGAGTGGAAAATTAGAAACATTTTTCACCAAATTAGAAGAAATATTGCAACTTGTTTGCTATAAAAATAAAAAGGTCGTTATAGGTGGTGATTTCAATATCGAACTGCTTAGTAACACCGTTGCAAAAAGAAAATTTGTAGATTTACTAAGTAACTATAACTTAAAGAGTCAATTTAATGAACCAACTCGCCTGAGCAGTCGCACATGTCTCGACAATTTCTTACATAACGTGCATGGTTGCAAGGGTGAAATTGTGGACTTAGCACTATCTGACCACACAGCGCAAATAATTGCGTTACCCGTAAAAAAGTTTTTCTCTCTGACACACTATTTTATCATGCGACGTGATGTAAGCGAGGTAAACATGCAAAAATTTCGAAACTACCTAGGTCAGCTTACTTTTAGTGATGTATACGACAGCACTAAACCCAATGAAGCATTTAATTGTTTCCATGATGCTTTCACGCTTCTGTACTCACTATGTTTCCCTTTAAATAGAAGCAAAGTGAATATAATAAGTAAGAAAACAAAATGGATATCAAAAGGCATAAAACGATGTTGCAAAAGGAAAAGAAACCTACTGTGGGACTATAGATTGAATCAAAGCTCTACCAACAAACAACTATTTAAGCAGTACTCCAAACGCCTAAAGAGAGTTATAGTTTCGACACAAAAGGCGCAAAATGACTACTACATCAAAACATCGTCAAACAAAAGCCAAGCGGTTTGGAAAATTATAAACAACACAAAAAATCATATACCCAAAAAGAGTATTAATTGCATAAAAGTCAATGGAGACTTGTTAACAAACCCCACAGAAATAGCCCAAGCTTTTAATAATAATTTTATTGACCAAGTTAAACCTCTTTGTGACATTACTGCTAATAATACTAATAATAATAATCCAGCTTTGACATATAATCAATCAATTCAATTAAATAATTCTTATAAATCTATGTTTATGTCACCGTCAACTCCAGCTGACGTTTATCGACTAACACTATCGTTGAAGAACACTAACAGTACAGGAAACGATGAAGTTTTGACAAAAGTTATAAAATATGTTGCTGATATTATCTGCCCGATGTTATGCTACAAAATAAATATCTGCATCGAACATGGTATTTTTCCGGATCGTTTGAAAACTTCTATCGTCAGACCACTCTTCAAAAAAGATAACAAGGAACATATTAATTGTTACAGACCAGCGGCTCTTATCCCAATATTTTCCAAAATAATTAAAAAAGCAATATATGAAAAATTATACAAACATTTAGAACTTAATAATATACTTGCGGATGAACAGAAGGGATTTAGAAGAAATAAGAACATTAATATGGCTGTCTTCGATTTTTTACACACGACAATGAAAAACGTAGATAACGGCAAAAGAGTGTCATCGATATTTATGGACCTCACAAAGGCATTTGACTACGTCGATCACAAAATCTTAGCTCAAAAATTAAATAGTTACGGAATAAGAGGGAATGTTCTTAGTCTACTAGAATCATACTTGAGTAACCGGTCACAATTGACACAAATAAACAAAATCTGCCCTAAGACAAAAACAGATCAAGTGTATTCTTCTGACGTAAAGGAAATTAAGTATGGTGTTCCACAGGGATCCGTATTAGGACCTTTACTGTTTATTATACATATAAATGACATCCCAATAGTTTTATTTGCTGACGACAGCACAGTGACATTTATCGGTAATAATTTAATTAACTTAGACATATATGAAAATGACATTAATAATAATTGAACACATATAATTGAATGGCTGACAAAAAACAATCTTTTAATAAATCTGGGAAAAACTAAACAAATGAAATATATGCTAGGGCACGGACAGCAATACGCATTGAATATTAAATACTTGAATGAGCAAATTGAATGTACAGAGACAACAAAATTCTTAGGTCTCCATATTGATTCCAACATGTCGTGGAAGACACATCGAACACTTGCAAAAGAAGCTAAATCAATATGCGTATGCGTTACACATGCTTTCAAAAATTGTGAACACTGATGCTGTACTTGTCTCATATCATGGTTTTGTAGAGTCTTCCGTGCGCTACGGTATAATCTTCTGGGGAAATGCGATGGGTAGAGAGACTATTTTTAAAGCGCAGAAGAAATGTTTGAGGGCTATGTGCAAGCTGGTCCAAACTGACAGTTGTAAACCCTACTTCACGAGTCTCAACATTCTTACGATGCCGTCTTTTTACATATACGAAACCTTGGTTTTTGTCAAAAGTAATATGCATCTTTTTCAAAATGTCAAAAGCAGGCGTCACCATATGATGCTCAAAATGGAGTGCCACAAGTCAGCCTATTTTAATAAAAGTATATTTTGCATGGCTATTAGAATATATAACAAACTCCCACAGCCTGTAAAAGAAATACAAAATTTACATCCATTTAAAAAGAAAATAAAGGGTCTTCTAACAAACAAGGTTTATTACAGTGTCGATGAATACCTCAGTGATGTTTTATAAAGATGGCGACAATGTATTATTTGCCAGATGCCTAATATAGTCATATATGTAGGTAATTAGTAATTCTACGCTAATTTTTATTGTTTATAATGTAATTAATACTAATAATGTAAATAATATTCATATGCCCTCCCATGGCAGAGCATAGAGACCCATCACTCAATGTCATTGATTAAGATCTACATATTAAATATGTTCCTGAATAAATGATTCTTTTCTTTATCTTTATCATTCTATAGTTGTAATACTGAGAGTGTACCGTGTCGCAGGTAGGCGAGGTGCTGTCCCTGGAGCTGCCCCGACTGTCCATCAACGGCTGGTTCCACGGCCCCGCGCCCCCCGCGCCGCCCGCTGCCGGGCCCCCGCGCGGGGACACGCCCCCGCCGCCCGTGCCCTGCTATCGCGCGCACGCTGAAGTTGTAAGTAATAATTATTCTTTTTTTATATATCATGAATCTTTATCTAAAGCAAGTCATTATAGCTCACAACCTAGATCACTCCAGAGTTTGATTTTCACTTCTCATAGTTTTTATTGCTATGAAATACGCACGGCGCTCACAGCCCAGCTCCCCGGGGGCGGGGGCGGGGGCGGGGGCGGGGGCTGGGGCGGAGCGCGGCGCCGAACTTGTTTGAAAATCGAGCTGGCCGCGGCGAGCTGAATGCAACAAATTCTAAATAAAACGAAACCCGTAATTTTTGCATGCTAGACTAACGTATCAAACATAAAAAAACACATGAATTTACTTTTAAAAATGGGGGTTTGAGTAGCCTTGCTTTTTATATTTTGTCAAAAGTAGAGATACTCCTCGGGAATAAAGCTGTTTTGTCTTGGGCACGCTGGAATCCCTCACTGCACTCAGGACTCAGTCTTAATGCCCCTTGCAAAGGAGTAATTTGTTAAGTACATGATATCAATATCGCACATATTAATGTCCCCTTGATGCATAATCTACTATTAAATACTTTTGGTATCATTTCGTCTTTTGCGCAAATTTTCCCGTTAGCAAATGTTCCCGTTCGTGATTCTTCCCGTTGGCAAATAGCCCCGCAGTCTCAGTAGCGTTTTGGAATTAAAACTCCATCGCATTGCCGTGAATGCAGATTGTCGTAGTTGTGTTGGTGACCGGTCACGTGGCCAGCACTGGTAATACGGGGTATTCAGGAAAGGACAGGTGAATGGTTTCGCACAATGTACTGATTGCACAAAAGGTGATTAATGAATGAATTACTTTACAATAACTTACAACAAAAAGTACCCTTGCATGAAACCAATGTACCTTGCCATTAGAGCAAGTCACCACCTCACAGTCACAGACTAGCCCCTGGGTGCCTAGCGGCGTCCAGGAACGCTATATTCCCGTTATAGGTTTTGAATTTTATTACCATGGCATGAGGTTCAAACTCGCGATGCCTAATAGCCAGGTCCAGGTCTATAGCCAGGTCCAGGTCTATAGCCAGGTCCAGGTCTCCAGCGGATAGGATAGATGTGATTTGGTTGATGGCCGAAAAGTATATTCACCACTTTTAGAAATTGGTTTGTCACCACATTCTCATCCACTTTTCGATTTCCAAAGAAATCGGAAAGTGGATGAGAAACGGCTAAAGAAGTTATTCACTTCTAAAGTTTGTCATTGCAGTTTTCTGTTGAGTTTGCTGTCGCTACAAAATAGAACAGATTTGTACGGTGCGGGCTGCTATTATCACACACCGAATGTCAGATAGTATGGCGAGGGTTGAGAGATGTCAAAGGAGAGACGACCGATACTAACGAATGCGTTTATTGCACTAAAAATATATTACAAATAATGAGTGAAGTAATTTAGGTAGGTACTGCAGAGTAAGCATAATTACAATGTACTAATGGCTCGTATATACTGCCAACATTTAAAAAGAAAGAATACAAAAGAAGAATCTCTAATCATCTATGATGGTGCAAATGCTGTAACGAATGCAATTATGTTGACATGTCAAAGTCTAACTTAAAGTCTAACTTGTCTAAAGTGGATGTTGATTTATTTACACTGTTCACTGATTTGTGTCCTTTATCACTGCGCATCACTGATGAGTTCACTTTAGCATCATTTAGAGACGTTTCTGTCACTGCTTTGCTTTCACTATTTTCAGCTGATACAGATGTTATTCTAGATCTGTTTGCTTCTGGATTGACTTCGATTTGCATCTTTGCTTAAGTTTTGAGATTGTTCCTCCAGTCAATATTGCTATTATGACGAACAACACGGTGTAGGTAACTATGTAACGAGTTGAGTCTTTCGGTAGGGTTTGCTCCAATGTTTGTGTACGTAATGACTCAATTTTGGCTTGGATATTCTGAAACATTTCCTTATGATCTGTTACATTCAAGATATCATGACGTAAAGAAGTATTGATCACGTCATTTAATGTGGATACAGCAGGAATCGGTGTTTCAATCTTCTGTTCTATAAACATCTGATTTACGTAGTCATGATGGGCATGAATCATAAAGGATTCTCCTTTGATAACGCAACCTTGACCTATTGTTATAAGACCACTGCCGCGTAGAAGTTTTGTAGAGTAGCCGGCTGGGCATAAAATGCGAATTGTGCATTCCTGGCAACACGAGAATAGCCACGTGTCTCGTGTGTGTAAACTGATCCATTTGTCGGTACACTCCTTGACTTCGGACGTGCAAAATGTGTCATTTTTATTGTTTATAAACAATCGAGTATCACAGATAGACTCATGGGACTTTATATTGTAGATTGGGCTATTGATGGGGCATAACATTTTCTGGTCGATATTTTTTATGCACGATTGTAGATCATATTCTGTCATTGGCATCATAATATCGTTTCTGATATTGACTGCTATATAGGGTGCCTCTGTCTTAGTGTAGACTGCTCTGACACCTTTCATCTGGGGCACAGATATGATTTTATCAAGTTCGAACTGATCACGATTGATAAGCGGTATTCGAATTTCCATAATCAAAAATCTGCTTGTAACTCTTGCTCGTATCTTCAATAGTTTGTATAGATCCCTGATGCTGCTCACTGGAACTTTTAAGTCTTCATTTAATTGACCTGAGACGATGTTCAGTTGGTCTTGGATTTGCTTCGGCGATAGTAAGTGAAAGTCTAATCGACCGTGATAAATGTCAGTGATAGTGTCGATGAGAGTTTCCTGAATTCTTCGCAAATTTGATATGATGACGTCAGCTGATATTGCAGACGCTACTATGTAGAATGCTTGTAAGGCATTGTTGTTGTTGTCGTTAACTTGTTCATTTCGTCTGATATACTACTGAGGTGATTATTGATGATAGTGAATTGTTTATTCATGATGTTTTCATTTCGTTTCAGGATATTGTTTTCTGCTTCTGTAATTGACGTCAGGTTCTTGAAGAGAGTGAACAAATGGTTTTCTCTTTTTCCAATGATTTCGATGTCCTGCTCATAACGTCTGGCAAATCTGTCATCCAGTACACCAAATAGACTATTGGCTACATAACCGATTCCATTTATTAATCCCCTTCTTTTACGAGATATGATCGTGTCCTGAGTTGTCATTAATTTATTATAATGTTCGAGTTCGCTAAGTTCATGTTCAAACTGAGCTGCTATTGTCATGAAGGTTGGTTGTGATTTGCAGATGTCACTTATATGGTGAACATAAGATTTTATATCAGCCATACTCTGCCAGTATGTTGTCAGGTTGTAGTATACGATAATTTTCCACTGGTCCTGTATAATTCCAAGCTCAGCAACTTTATCAAAATATAGCGTGTTACTGTTATTTAGAGTGGTGATCTGAAAATTGCTAGCTTGTTGTTGTTGAACTGTGGACGTTAAACATGTCATAAAGAGTAGTAGCGCTGTCACAAGTACGTTAGGAAGTTTATTTTTGCGACTCCTCTTCGCTCTCGGCGTGTTGTCAATAGGTCTATCTGGCTTGTCATTGTCATGCTGATGATGCACCGGTAGGGGGCTAATTTAATGATAGGACGTTTCACGTGCCCTCCCTTTGTTTTCAAAGTTACTACCCGTACATGTCCATCCTTGCCTGGGTGTATGTCTGTCACTCTTCCGAGGGCCCATTTAGACGGTGGCATATTGTCTTCTTTGACAAGCACTATGCCATTGATTTTAGTATTTTTCTGTGGTTGATTCCATTTGCTGCGTGTCTGAAGTATATGCAAGTAGTCTGTTGACCATTTCTTCCAGAATTCACAATGCATCTTTTCTGTCATTTGCCATCTTGTCCTTGGGCAGGTGATGTTTATGTCAGAAAATGGTGATGATAATATTGGACCACCTACTAAGAAATGGCCTGGAGTCAAAATATCATCATCGATGTTTTCTGTCAATGCGTAGAGGGGTCTGGAATTGAGGCATGCTTCAATTTTTGTCAGGAAAGTATAAAATTCCTCAAATGTCAGTTTTTGATCCCCTAATATACGTTTTAGGTGATGCTTCATGCTGCGTACAGCGGCTTCCCACAGACCACCTGCGCTTGGCCATGCCGGAGCCGGATGTCTGTGAGAAAATCCTTGTCAATTAGTTCTAAGGCTTGCTTGTATTCCCTTTGTAGGATTTTCGAACTTCCTTGACAGTTTGTGGCGTTGTCGCTCCATAATCCTTTTGGAGTGCCTCTTCTGTTGCACATCCGTTTGAGTGCTGCAAGAAATGCTGCTGAAGTCAAATCCGACACTAGTTCTAGGTGGCTTGCTTTTGTGGCAAGGCAGACAAAAACAGCAATGTAACCATTTGTTGTTTTGATCCCCCGTCCTTTGTTGACCTTTAATTCCACAAATCCAGTAAAGTCAACTCCGGTATGAGTAAAGGGTCTTGATGGTGTTACTCTTGGGGCGGGTAGATTGGACATCAACTGATTATGCCTGCTATTGCTGAATCGACGACATTTCACGCAATTGCGAATATGTTTTTTCACTGTTCTGTTGCCCCCAACCACCCAATATTTGTTCCGTAAGTGCGCCAAGGTTAGTCTTGGTCCACCATGCAGCGTGCGTTTGTGAGCTTGATCAATGAGAAGTTCTGTCAGTTTTAAATGCTGTGGTATGATGATAGGGTGTTTGGACTCGCCTGTCAATTGTGAATGCTGTAGCCGTCCTCCTACTCTTAATATGTCATTCTCATCCAAATATGGATTCAATTTTAATATGTTGCTCTTTTTACTCAAAATTTTGCTTTCCTTGAGCTGGGAAATGACGTCATGATACTCCTCCCACTGTGTTGTCTTTATGAATGTGTTGTAAGTATTTTCTATTTCTGTCACTGAAAGGTGTCTGGTTCGAATTGCATTTGCTCTGTCGCGTGCGTTTGTTATGAAACGTGACACCCAACACATCACTCTGACGGCATGCGATAAAACACTGTGTTTATTTAATAGCTCGTCGACGATAGGTACTGATATTTGAGCCGTATTCGCTGTCATTTTTCTTTTCAACTCAATCTGAGGGCTGTCATATGTGGTTGTTTTGTCAGTTATTTGGGATTTGAGCCAAGATGGGCCCTCCCACCACAACGCATGTTCTTTCAGTTGCGAAGGAGTCAGACCTCTCGTTGCGCAATCTGCTGCATTGTCACTTGATTGCGTGTGCCGCCAGCATGAGGGTGGAACAACTTCTATAATTTCCTGGACTCTATTGGCGACGAATGATTTCCATCGTGATGGACTGCTCTGTAGCCACCCCAGCACAATCATCGAATCCGTCCATGCAAATGTTTCATTGTCAGTTTGCTTCAGTGCCTGTTTGACTTTTGTAAGAAGTCTTGTAAGTAGTAGTGCTCCACATAACTCCAATCGTGGAAGCGTTACGGTTTTATTCAGCGGTGCTAATTTCGTTTTAGCTGCAATAATTCGAATCGAGAGGCGGCCGTTTTTGTCAGTTGTTTTTAAATAAATCGCACAGGAGTATACTTTCTCCGACGCAATCACAGAATGCATGTATCTGGGATCTAAATTCGATATTTCCGATCCATCTCGGTATTTCAAACTTGTCGATGTTGCGTAAGTCGCCCCGGAAAAGTGTCCATTCAGCTTGTAATTCCGTTGACACCAGATCATCCCATTGAATGCCCGATGTCCAGACACGTTGAAAAAGTAGTTTTGCTTTAATAGTATTCGGAGACAGCCATCCGAGTGGGTCAAACAACTTCGATATATCCGATAGCATACTTCGTTTTGTATGATGTTTATGTTTTGTGTCATTTACCTTGCTTTTAAAGCTAAATGTGTCATTTTTCGGATTCCAACGTAATCCTAGTGCTTTTGTAGAGTCAGCCGTTTTGAAGTCGACGATTGTCGGGTTTAGTTGGCTCTCTGATAGATCTTGTAAAAGCTTTGGGCTGTTGCTGGACCACTTGCGTAAATTAAATCCAGCCCCTTTTAGCATCCTGATAAGTTGATTTTGGACTTCTTGTGCCTGCTCGATTGTGTCGCTTCCACTCAACAAATCATCAACAAAAAAGTCATTTTCAAGAACACGCGCGGCCAATGGGTAAGTTTGTGACTCATCCTTTGCTAGTTGTTTCATGACTCGCATAGCTAAATATGGTGCTGCTTTCATCCCATAAGTAATTGTACACAGCTGATACTCTCGAAGTGCTTCATGGGGGCTGTTTCTCCAAATGATCTTCTGAAGGTGTTGGTCGTCTTCATGCACCAATGTCATTCGTTACATTTTTTTGCAGTCTGCCATATATACGTATTTATACGTCCTCCAACGTAGAAGTAGGCCTTGTATGTCCTGTTGGAGTTTGGGTCCACATTCCATCAAGTCGTTGAGGCTGTGGCCTGATGATGTCTTAGCAGATGCATTAAAGACGACGCGTAGCTTCGTCGTGCTTGAATCTTGTTTGATAACGGAATGATGTGGAAGATAGCATTCCGGTTGCTTGTTGGTGAGACATATCTTCATATGCCCTAGTGCTATATATTCATGTATGAACTGATGATAACTGTCATGTAAATTGTTGTCCCTTGAAAGTTTCCTCTCTAGTTGTTTAAACTGGGCCACTGCTTGTGGTTTTGAGGTTCCAAACTGCTTGTCAAAGTCTGTTTTCATAGGTATTCGCACTTCGTATCTCCCATTTGGAAGACGGTTTGTAGTTGACAGGAACAACTTTTCACAGTATTGATCTTGGCCTGTCATTGGAGTCTGTTGTTATATCTTCCATTTCCCAGTATTGAGAAATATCTTCCAGATTGTTAATAACAACGTGACAGTTGAAGGTCGCTGCCACCTGCCCTGACAGAATCCATCCCATTCTTGTTTTCTGCGCGATCGGCTGATGTATTGAACCTTTCATAAGTCCTTTCATGATTATTTCTGAGTAGACGTGTGCGCTCAGTAAAATGTCAATAGGTTTTGAAATGTGGTATTCAGGATCTGCTAACTGAAGGTGTTGAAAGTGTAAGTAATGCTGGTTGTCAAACGAGTTGGCCGGAAGATTGTTTAGAACCTTGTTCATAATAAGTGCCTCTGTAGTGAAACTGAAATCATTATGAATAGACTTGCAATCTAATTGAATCTTTCCTTTGCTTTTCTTCGCTACGGTTCCCACGCCAGATATGGAAGCATTGAAACTTTGACGAGGTAATCCCAGCCTTTATGCAGCGTTTTTTGTAATAAGGGTGACTTGCGAGCCCTGATCTAAAAGTGCCCTTAGAAACATGTAGGTTCCATCCACTGCTCGCACACGCATTTGTACCGTGGTGAGTAGTATGTCACCATCATTACTTGCTACGTGATTCGAGTTATGACGTTGTTGCGGCTTATTTGCTGAACTCGACGTCGCCGTCGCTTGCATTTGTGTTACGGCGTCATGCAGTAGGCTATTGTGAAAGCCATCGCAAATTTTGCAACGTTTAGTGGAATTGCAATTATTCTTTTCGTGAATATACAGACAATTTATGCAGATTTTATGTTTCGCAATTGTTTTTAGTTGAACGTCCGGTGACATAGATTCGAATTTCCTGCATTGGAATAACGCATGTTTTGAGTTACATACAGCACAGTTGAATATAGTTGAATTGCTTTGGTATGATCTTGATTTTTCAGAGTTCCATGATGACCTCTGAATATCTTTGCTCTTCTGATTGTAGGGAGTTTTTGATGTAAATTGCTTGATTGTAGACGTCGTTTCATCGCTTTTCTTATTCAAAGGCTCTAAGGCAGTGAATTTTGCCTCGAGAAATGAGGTGAATTCCTCAAATGAAGGAGTTTCACGAGGAGCTTTGCGTGACTCCATGTAGTCACTGTATGTGACATTATCGAGCTTTTTAACCAGCAGATGTACAAGAAGTGGATCCCATGTAGATGTATCTATCCCTAGGTTGTGGATAGCATGGATGCATTCCATTGTGGTGTCATGAAGTTTTTTGACATCGGCAGAAGATTGTTTTTGTATGATAGGCTGATTTAAAAATCATTCTATCTGTTTGGTAAAGAGAACTTGCTTGTTGTCATATCGATGGGTCAAAATCTCCCAAGCCGTATCATAATTGTCAGATGATACATTGAGATGCTGGATGAGACGCTCAGCTTCTCCTTGCAGTTTCCCCTTTAAATGCTGCATCTTCTGCGCCTTTGTCAGTACAGGATTGTTGTGAATAGTTCCCGAAAAAAGATTAAAAAATGTTGGCTATTGTGTATAATTGCCCGAAAATGATGGTATTATCATTTTTGGGGTTGCTTGCTGCTGATGGGCCATAGCACCAATTTTTTTGTTAAGATCTTTTTTGACAGATTTGAAGACCGTTTCATGATGAGTAAACTCCATCTCGTAGTTAACGTCCGAACCTTGAAGTATGTTGTCAATTTGCCAATGTAAGTTGTCAATTTTCTCCCAACGTGATTGCAGAGCTTTCAATTCATCTACAAGCTCCCATTTCTCTTCAATTTCCGACACAATTATTCCGTCCGTAAGTCTCGAAAATGCCCGAAAATTTGTTCGCTGGAGACTGATCAGTTCAGTAATTTTTTGGTCAGGTTGCGTGTCCTTATCCTGCGTATTTGTGTAACTGGATATAATTTCACGAGTATATTGGTAATTTTTCTTCGTAATGTTATAAATATCCTTGGTGTAATATTCATGAGTCTTGATAGGCTCCATCATGAGTTGATTGTCATTCGCCTCAAACTCCGCCCAAAGCGTATCCAAAGCTTCCACCCGTGTTTTGATGTACTCTGGAGTCTTCCGGCTTGGAGAATCTTTCTTAAAGTTGGTCAGCACTTGTTCAAGAGAGTGCGTGATCTCTTGCTGACGAGATATGAATGTTTCCATATTGCAATGTCAAGTTGTCAATAAAGTAAGAAAATGGAAAGATCTTACTTGTATTTGCTGCTGTAGTTCACTCACACCTGTGAGGACCGAACGGGATGAGTGATTTGTCTCCACACCCTGGTACCGTGCCCCGAACTGTATGTAGTCGCGGCTGCCTGAGCTGCTGTGGCTGCGTGTACACCCGGCTTGCAGTATTATGTCTGGGTCTGCCCGCAGTATGCTGTTTACTGGTGGCTTCGATTTTTTATTACTCGAAGTGTGCTGAAGTGCTTGAGTTTGTATAACTCAAACTGTCAATAGAGTTTGATTCACTCTACACTGTCACTGGTATCACTATGAACTGTAATCTGAGTTGCTAGTTCCAAACTTAACCACAAATCCGAGTCTCAAATTACTGCACTGAATTTAGAGTCCCGAAATACAAAGTCAAATCCGGTTCGAAGGACCAAAATGAACGGTGCGGGCTGCTATTATCACACACCGAATGTCAGATAGTATGGCGAGGGTTGAGAGATGTCAAAGGAGAGACGACCGATACTAAAGAATGCGTTTATTGCACTAAAAAATATATTACAAATAATGAGTGAAGTAATTTAGGTAGGTACTGCAGAGTAAGCATAATTACAATGTACTAATGGCTCGTACAAGATTTAAAAATTATGCTGTTAACTAAGTCTCGTTTCCGTTCTCGTTCACGTAAAAGGAGTTTCGACTTCGAAGCTTAAGCTCGTAAAGTTACTTGAATAATGAGGCATCTCCCCGCGCGCAGGTGGTGATCACGGAGTGGGTGGAGCCGTCGTACATGTCGCCGCGTGCGCGCGCGCAGGTACAGGCGCAGATGGAGGCCGACTCGGAGGTCTCGCTGCGGGACTTCCTGCTGCCGGCGCGCTACCAGCAGCTGCTGCAGGCGCTCACACAACCAGGTAACACACAACCCGGTGACACTGGCACACAAGCAAGCAAGGCGCAGGTGGAGGCCGACTCGGAGGTCTCGCTGCGGGACTTCCTGCTGCCGGCGCGCTACCAGCAGCTGCTGCAGGCGCTCACACAACCAGGTAACACACAACCCGGTGACACTGGCACACAAGCAAGCAAGGCGCAGGTGGAGGCCGACTCGGAGGTCTCGCTGCGGGACTTCCTGCTGCCGGACAGACAGACAGCGGAGGGTTAGTAATAGTCCCGTTTCGCACACTTCGGGTACGGAACCCTAAAAAGGAATGCAAGAAGTAAAAAGCAGCGAGTAACCCAAGTGACTTCTCCGCAGACATCCCCTGGGAGTGGTGCGGCCCGTCGAACCAACGTCGGCACGAGCGCCTGCCCTCCGCCTGGCTGGAGGCGCTGGACCGGGAGCACCCGCTGCGGGCGCTGCTGCGGCTGCTCGGCGCTGCGGCCTTCTTCCGTCTGCTGGTGGACTGCACCGACCTCAAGCTGAAGACCTTCGAGGGCCTGGAGCTGCAGAGGTGGACGCCGGGGGACTTCACGGTGAGTTGCGGCTATAGGCACATTTGGATGACTTTAGTCTTTGCGTAACTATGCTGTCGGGCGGGTCATGTAAGTCACATTTAGAATATACAGGCAAAGCGAGACCCGAGAATTGCGACTGTGTGCGTGCACGGGGCCGGCCTATGGGCTACTTGACAAGAGTAGACTATACTGATGATGAAACTGACACAGACACGTGTCACACTTCCAAGAAGTTTTAGACGGATGGAAGCACGCATGGTGGAAGAATGCAATTGTCGGGTGTCACCTTCCTCTCTGTACCTGGCGTAGTAATATGTCTAGTAGTATTATAAGGTCGTGCATAAAAAGCCCCATCATGTATTAGAAGAGTGTGAGGAGGAAGACCGAGGCATGTGCCACAAATCTCACAACATTTAAGAATACGGAGACTAATAAATCTAGAAACGTGTCACAAGCCGATCCTGTTTCAACAAAAACATTTGACATAATCAGAATTGCATATTCCCAGCAGTCGTATTTTATAAACTCGATTGTGTGTTAAAAAGACAACATTTGACTTTGTAAAGGTGAACAAAATTACCGTTTTGACAGTTGCTAAAAAGTCTATTTTGACTAGCAGTCAAAATCGTATTGTGCAATGCCGGAGCCAATGACAAATGTATCTTTTTAATTTTATTTTCATAGGAAAACTTACAACATATATAAATATACAAAATTTTGCGTAGACTTAATGTTAGGATATAAACATGCCAATTACAAGTTTACGCCTTTAAAAAGAAGAAATACATATAACTATAACAAGAATACCCATATACCCATAACAAGTAATTGGTTGTAAGAAAAGACACAATTATTTATATTGGAATTAATGTGAATGTCGAAATTTAAAGACAAACAAAACATCTTAAATTCAAAGCATTGGTTGAAATGAATGCCACGGATATAACGCCACAAATTGGGCAGAGCCAGTAGTGAACAGATACTGCATATACTTACATACCCATAAATATGAACTTTATATTATTAATTTTGCATGTTTTACTTTAATTTTATTTGGTATTGACAAAGAAAGTGAAGTTAAAAAACTGCTCTTTCTAAAGTTAAAAAACTTTCTCTCGTTGGTGTTAAAAAGGTCATTTGATTTTGTATACTTTTTATTAAATTTTTCCGATATTCGCTGTACAAACGCATTATTTCTATAATTAGAGTGTGTAAAATGAGTGTGAAGAGTTACATCAGAGCATCGACTACGAGAAGTAGGGACCCGTAATTGAATAAGAGATAATAGGCTGGGTGAATCAATCTTTCCCACTAAGATATTGTGCAAGAGCAACAAGTCTCTAGCGGTAGTATATGGTGGTATATGGTGGTATATATATGGTGGCAGACACTGGAATGAGTGACCCTCTGCCTGTCTCCAGCTGCTGCCGCCGCGCGAGCTGTACCAGGAGCCGCGTCTCTCGGCGCTCATGTACCTCGGCGTGCCGGCGCGAAACCTGTGCGGCGGCGCCACCAGCTTCCTGGCGCCCGAGGACGCGCCGGCGCCCGCAGCGCCCGGGAGCGCCGGCGCGCTGGTCACGGTGGCGCCGGTGAGCAACGCGCTCAGCCTGGTCTACTGCGACGCCGGCGCCGCCAGCTTCACCAAGTACCTGAGCAAGATGACGATGAGCGACGACGACCACTTCTATCTGCTCACGTGTACCTATAGGGAATGATGAGTGGGTGTGTCGTGGCCATTTGGTTAAATGAGGCACGTAATTAATAGCCCGGGCCGTTGATTAAGGACTGGCGTATAAAATGACGTGTGTAAGTTATGATTCAAATAGACGACAGAAACGTTTAACAACCAGCCTCACCGAAAATCTGCCTTTTGATTAAGGGGAATGGAGACCCGGCTCAATTTCTTTTTATAAGATGGCGTCAGCACAACAGCTGATTTATTTTAGAGTCAACGTTGTTTGTTAACACTTTGCCAGCCGAGCTTTTTGTCACCCGCATTCCCCCGTACGCCGGCCATTTTGGTAATTTTTGTATATTCGATACAAAAAGAACTAAAATTTAGTTTTTTTTTGTATATGTTAGAACTTATGTTTTATTGTAATATAAAATAAAACAATTAATTTTACATATTAAGGACTGTAAAAAGAAGTCTCTTTTCTACCCCGTTTGCCAGTCTGCTTTTTTATTGTATCGGCGCAAAACTTACAAACTCTCGTCGTCGCTTGACCGGGCGACGCTCCCATCCACCCCCCTGACCCCACCTCCGCCCTCACGTAAATGAATCGCATGTGTTTGTGTAGCCAAAGAATGTAGCTACACAATGCAATAAACGCCGATCACTACGAAGCGTCGTGTTTTTAATGAACAATCAAGGAACGGCCGTCACGACGTGGTGTCGTGATCGGCGTACGGGAGGAAATGCGCATCACGACATAGAGTCGTGATCGGCTGTCAAAGTGTCATTGTGAAACGTTGCTTCAGTCGGTTGGTCTTTGTTGCAACATTTTTATGCACAATTAGAAGCGAACGCAGCAAGGCCGCACTGTTAATAATTTGCCTATAAACGTTTAGGCAACTCGTTAAAAGTTGCGTTTATGCCTTGCCTTTTATGATACTCTCTTTTTGGAGATAAGCTCGCCTTTGTACATTCATTTAATTTTAATGTGACTGCTGAAAGATTTTTGTGCAATGAAGAATTATGAATTATGAGTTCAATCGGAACTTTTTTGATTGAATGCCGATCTTTAGTTAACGGCCCGGGCTGTTGATGAAGTGCCTAATTTATCCAAATGGTGGCGACATATGTGTTGTGGGCTGGAAGTAGTGTGGTTGTCGTCTTAAGGATTTGAAAGCTACCAAAAAACTATCTTAAAACTAACACTGGCTGTCGGACAAAACGAATATGTTGCGCAAGAGTTCGTTTTGTTACGTAGAGGAGCGACATGTTGCGTAAGAGTTCGTTTTGTTACGTAGAGGAGCGACATGTTGCGCAATAGTTCGGTTTGTTACGTAGAGGAGCGATATGTTGCGCAAGAGTTCGTTTTGCTACATAGAGGTGTGATATGTTGCGCAAGAGTTCTTTTTGCTACGTAGAGGAGCGATATGTTGCGCAAGAGTTCGTTTTGCTACGTAGAGGAGCGATATGTTGCGCAAGAGTTCGTTTTGTTACGTATAGGAGCGATATGTTGCGTAAGAGTTCGTTTTGCTACGTAGAGGTGTGATATGTTGCGCAAGAGTTCGTTTTGCTAGGTAGAGGTGCGATATGTTGCGCAAGAGTTCGTTTTACTACGTAGAGGAGCGATATGTTGCGCAAGAGTTCGTTTTGCTACGTAGAGGAGCGATATGATGCGCAAGAGTTCGTTTTGCTACGTAGAGGTGTGATATGTGGCGCAAGAATTCTTTTTGCTACGAAGAAGAGCGATATGTTGTGCAAGAGTTCGTTTTGCTACGTAGAGGAGCGATATGTTGCGCAAGAGTTCGTTTTGCTACGTAGAGGTGTGATATGTTGCGCAAGAATTATTTTTGCTACGTAGAGGAGCGATATGTTGCGCAAGAGTTCGTTTTGCTACGTAGAGGAGCGATATGTTGCGTAAGAGTTCGTTTTGCTACGTAGAGGAGCGATATGTTGCGCAAGAGTTCGTTTTGCTACGTAGAGGAGCGATATGTTGCGCAAGAGTTCGTTTTGCTGCGTAGAGGAGCGATATGATGCGCAAGAGTTCGTTTTGCTAAGTAGATGAGCGATATGTTGTGCAAGGGTTCGTTTTGCTATGTAGAGGAGCGATATGATGCGCAAGAATTCGTTTTGCTACGTAGATGAGAGATATGAAAGGATTTGTGAAAATTCATACCTTTATAGCCTAAAGAGAATGAAATTCAAAATAAGTTTGCATTTGGTATTTTCTGAAGAAAGCACCAATGTAGTTAAAAACTTACGTGTCATTGTAATGATGGATTATTTCTATAGAATTTAAATCGACACAATGATGTTCAAGAAGTTGGTAGTCTAATGTACTGTACAAGTCCAGCGATTTTTCCGCATAATAAGTTAGGCTTATTTACTTTGACTTACTAAAACCAATTATTTATACACTTTTAGGAGTTGAAATCTTGCTTTATGCCAATTTACATTAATACTTATTTTTCAAAGATAGCGTGAATTGGCTAGACAAATAGAATTGTCGTTAACTTGGCTCATATTTTTGGGGCAAGCTGTAGGACATTATGATTTAATATGACATTTAGGACTGTCTGTTCCCGTCTCTTTTAGGCTTATTTTTGTATTTCACAATGAAATGAGGTTGCCTCGATACTCACTTAAATCCAGTGTATTTACATTGCCACAATTGCTTTATAATTTAGATGAATCTAAAAAAGCAATTCTTAATTCTTAAATACATAAACATAACATTAAGGTTTCATTATCTGTACAACTTGCTAAACATAGATTCCCAACCCTATTTACTTTGATACCCCTAAACGCTAAAATACCGCGCGCTCCTTGTATGTGAAATGAAAAATATTATTTTTATTCTCCTAAGTAGGGCCGGGCCAACATTGGGAGTTATGTATGTCATCATAAGATAGTCAAAACCATTAGTTGATAAACTAACGCGTTAGCTGATCAACTATCGACAGATAGTAAACCAGACCTACAGGGTTTAGAATTTACGTTTCTTTTGTTCTTATATGTCAACCTAACACGAAGACTTTTCGGGGGCTTCGCTGCGCTCGCCCCCTCATTTGATCGTTGATCAAGTAACGCGTCATATAGTAAGCAGTACGCTACAGTTTACTACCTGTCGATAATTGACAAATTTACGGTGACATATACATAGACAGATGAACAGCTAAGCTAACAATTCGAGTATTGAGATACGCCCAATATTAGTTAAGAGGGACATTAAATTGACAAATTTACGGTGACATATATACAGACAGATGAAAAGCTAAGCTAACAATTCGAGTATTGAGATACGCCCAATATTAGTTAAGAGGGACATTAAATTGACAAATTTACGGTGACATATATACAGACAGATGAAAAGCTAAGCTAACAATTCGAGTATTGAGATACGCCCAATATTAGTTAAGAGGGACATTAAATTGACAAATTTACGGTGACATATATACAGACAGATGAAAAGCTAAGCTAACAATTCGAGTATTGAGATACGCCCAATATTAGTTAAGAGGGACATTAAATTGACAAATTAATAAATAAATAAAAAATAAATTGGTCTTTATTCCGGCCGGAGCCATATACAAAATTCAAATTTACAAATTAATAAAATAAAATTACAAATTTACAAATTATTAAATTAAAATTACAAATATAACATAATGATATTATAATACAATTATTCTTATTATGAAAACGTAAGATGTGCTCGCGTCCACGTCTCCTGTATAGGTCCGCGGAGTGCCAGAGCTGCCTGCAACATGGTGTTACCGGATCTGGCATACCGCTCCTGCGTGGACGCTATCCGGTGCCTCATGAGACCGTGGAAGCCCGGGAGTCTCCTCTCCGTAAACATCTGCGACGCGCTGCAGTATCGTGGCAATCGACAGATGATCCTGAGCGCATTATTGTACTGCACTCTCATAACGTTGTAGTCAGCTTTTCTGTACCTGCACCATAGTTCACTCGTGTACAGGCCAGTACAATACGCGAGAAAGAGAGTAACTTTGACCGCTTCGCTACATCTGGTGAACCGATGCGCAATCATGTTGGAGCGCACACTGATGGCTCTTTGCTGTCGTTTGATGTCCCTGGCATCAGACATGTCGTCGGTAATAATATGTCCCAAGTACTTAAACTCTGCGACTGTCTCAACTTCTTTTCCGTCCAGGTATAGCGGAGGTACACACGTCGGTCCATTTTTTGCTCTGAAGATCATCATCTTGGTCTTACTGACGTTATAGACTAGCCCATGCGTCTGTGCGTATTGCTCGCACGTGCTTAAGAGACCACGAAGAGCCTTAATCGAGGGTGCCAAAAGGACCATATCGTCTGCGTATGCAATGTGGTTGACGCATGTACCGGCCAGGTGGCATCCGATGTTACTATCTTGCAGTTTCTTGCTCAAGTCATCCATATATACATTAAACAGCATCGGAGACATGGAACCGCCTTGACGGACGCCACATTGAAGTGGAACAGGAGACGAGTATGAGCCACCCCATCGTACGACGTTCTGCTGCTCGCGATACCAGGTCTTCAGCAACGAGATGATTGGGCTAGGTACTGCCCTCTACTGCAACTTCGTCCAGAGCCTGTCATGTACGACTCGGTCAAATGCTTTGGACAGGTCAAGATAACAGGCGTATACGCTGGTGTCTCGTGTTACGTACTGCCCGATGGTCTCTTTCAGCGTAAATATAGCCATGTCGGTTGAGCTTTGGGGCTTAAATCCAAACTGAGCGTCAGTCGTGTGCAGTTTCGTGAATATTTTATGCAGTATTAATCGCTCCATTATCCTAGCACATATCGTAGACAGCGATATTGGTCTGTAGCTAGCAGAAGACGATGAATCCAGCTGTCGGTTTTTCAATATCGGAACAACGACTGTTTTTGTGAAATCATGCGGTAAATGGTTTAAGTCGATCATGTTCTTAAATAGCTTTGCTAGAAGATCCGCTAGAATACTGCAGGCAAACTTTATATGTTCGGCCGAGAGCCCATCGTGCCCTGGTGATTTGCCGCTCGGTATTGACTTGATTGCTCGAATGACGTCATCTCTTGTTAAGTCTGTCGAAGTATGATCTTGATCGGCGACAAATGGCAACGAATTGTCATAACTTTCCGGTGCAAGCTCCAAGAATATTTTCTGAAGTTTTCCGCAATATTGGTGTTTTCAGTGCAACCGTCGATGTGTGTAGGTATAGTAGGTCTTGTATTTATCATGGCACCAGTTTTTGACCAGAACGAGCCAAACTTCTTGTCGTTTAATTCCTCGGCGATTACGTCCATTTTAATCTGTTCCTCGGCGTCCATGCAATCTTTAAGATGCTGTTTAAATATCTGTCGAGACTGTTTTCGTTCCTCAAATAGCGTGCCATGGTTCGGTTTGCCAGCCGATATCCATCTCAGAAAAGCTGCTCGGGAGTTTTCATAATGTTCCTTTACTCTGTCGTTCCAGCCTGGTATGATCCGATGTTTCCTTTGTGAGTTGGCACGTCCAGAGAAAGAATTAGTTGCAGCTCTTCGTATCGCGCAAACAATGTCGCCGTAGAGTTTATCTATATCCCTTATGCACATTTTGATTTGTGATAAATTATTGTACGTGTTTATAGTCTTATTGAGATACTGTTCGAGACTTTTGCGGTACTTAAGGATATCCCTACGCCCTTTCGGCTTCCAGGAGGCGGGGTCCCTTGGTCTTTTGTTGTCCATAGTGCATTTCACAAGGTCATTAGCTCTAAGTTGCACATACATAGGTCGGTGATCAGTCCAGTCCACAGTGTAATCGATATGTATTTCTTCAATCAATTCCACAATTGATTCGCTAACAATGCAATGGTCTAGCCAGGAGGTCGTTGAGTGTGCGTCGCTGATATAAGTGTAGCTGTCAGCTGGGAGCTTCTCTAGATCCAGGATTCTAAGGTCATTTTCCTTGCAGAATTTAGTTAGTTCTCTTCCAAAGATTGCGTCCGGGTCGGCATTAAGGTCGCCCATTACAATTGTGTTGGTGCATTGCTTTTCTTCAATAACAACCAGAATATGCGAGAGACATTCCAGAAATTCGGGTAGTTCATCTGTATGGTCAACCGGCATATATACTGTGAAAATCATAAGGGATGAGGTCTCTGATATTAATACCTCTATCGCACCGACTCTGGATGTATCGCAGGTCACGTGTCTCACTCGAAGGGACTTTCTTGTTAGTATGGCGACGCCGCCGTAGGGCCTTCCGCGTAGCGGACCGCTTGCTAGATCCACCGCAGAGTTACCCTAGGCTTGAAATTCTTCATGGACCGAGTCTAGTAGTCGTATATCTGCATCCAAGGCCCATGTCTCCTGAATAAGGACTATATCACACTCAGTGCAGATATCTCTGATAAATTTTAATTTCCGTTTCATGCCTCTGACATTAATGGTGCATATCTTAAGGGACTTATACATATTTGGATTTATTTGATTGTCGTGGTCCGCTGTTCGTGTGTATATATTTACGGTAGACAATGCGGGGCGGCCAGAAGGTTGCGCTCATAAAGATTTTAAGTTTGTCCGCATCGACTGTAACCACATACGTGTTAAAATTTGTAGGTCGATAGGGCTTAATGTACTCGATTTTTATGACAGATTCTCCTTTCTTAGCTATGTATTCGGCCAGTTTTTCTTCTGTAATATTTAGTCTGACTCTCGACAAACATATTGATGACGTGGTGGGGGCTGCCTGAAGTAAATCATTCTCCTCACCTTTCCCTCGCATATTTTTACGCATTGAATTTCTTTTTTGTCGTGTTACTAATGTAAACCCATCCTTATCTACATTTTCTGCATTTTGTTTTCGCTGAGGAGAGACGCATTTGTTCGCGGCTATGTCACGATAAGATGCGCGAAACTGTGACAGTTGTATCTCGCCGGTTTTGACGGGGGTCAACGCACTTGGTCCCCATACGTTCGGTTCCAGTCGGCCGGGTGACTCATGCGCGTCGTGCAAGGCGCTTGCTTGCTTGATAATCTTCTCACGCACCCTTTCTGGGGCGTGGGGAGTCGGGGTCAGGTCGACGGACCTCTTCCCGAAGAATCGCCTCTGTCCACTCCTGTGGACAGGTCATCGGATGGCCCCTGCGGGCGGTGGCCTTGATGTGGCGCTGGTGTGCAGTGGGTGATCGCCGGCTAGGCAACCAGGTCGCGTGGCAGGCGGCGGCGGTCGGGCGGGCGCGCGTGGTGCGGCTTCGTCTCCGAGCACAGAGCGTACCATGCCGGAGCCGCGTAGGTGAGGCGGGATCTCACGTAGGTCTTGTAGATCCCGAGCTTCGCCCTCAGAGGGAGGCTGGAGGCGCTTGCTTGCGCCTACGCTGTATCTAGGCGAGGGGGGGCGGCGGCGGCTGCGACGGCGGCGGTCGGCGCTCGCGCACTCGATAGCAAACTACCCGCAGAAAACATGATATCGTCGCGCTCTTCGTTTGTTGAGAGTACACCCTTGCAAAAAGGTTTCGGTATGCTATTTACTTCGGTTTTTATAATCCTTATGTCTTCTTTTATGCCAAGGATTTCTTCTTGACGTACCATCTCAGTTTTCAATGAAAAAATCTCCGACTTGAGTGTCACAAGTTCTTTTAGAATTTTAGTAACGTCCAGATGATCAAAGGTGATTGGCGGGATTTTATGCAGATCTTTTGCGACCAAAATCGGTAAGTTATTAGGTTCGGTTTCTTTCAAGATCTTAATAATATCTTGAACATGTTTTGCTGACCTTCCATCTCCTTTTCTTGCGGTGTTGCGGATGCTAAGATGCCCGCAGATGATCGTCTTTGCTTCTTCGATTTCCTTTTCGGAGAAATTCGAGGTGCATATTCGGTTTATGATTGGTTCTTCAAGGACATCAATCCTATTCGACACGTAGCACAATACTTCGTTGATGATGATTTGGTTATCACCGTCACCCATTGTGAGGTAAAAGATGAACTTGTTTACCAGGGTGTATAGCCATTAGTGGCATCTAGAGAACGGGTAACGCGTGCGCTTCGTATCGCTGCGAGCGAGCTACAAATAAATTTACGGTGACAAATATACAGACAGATGAAAAGCTAAGCTAACAATTCGAGTATTGAGATACGCCCAATATTAGTTAAGAGGGACATTAAAGTTTCACATGGTTATTAAGTCGAGACCTTCCTTATAAGTAACGAGACCTATTGTGGGGGTGCGGTGTAAGCCGAAATTGCAATGAAATTTCACATGGCTAACAAAGTCGAGTGACTTACAAGCATCCAATAAGATCTGTTAAGAAAGAGGGTAAAATCCGCTTCTGAAATTTCACATGGCTAGCATTCCAACAAAGAGTATTCCAAAAGTTATTCTATGAGGGCCAGCGCAAGCCACCCTCGTATTTCCGCGACGTGAAATTATAAATTTGAATAGGTAAATCCTGTTCTGCAGCCGCTCGCTGAGCCCCCCTTTTGATCACTCCCCTCCGGTTGGGAACCCGTGCGCTAAAGTAACATTAGGCGCGATGCTCACCTGAGAGACGAGACAGAGACACGACACGACACGACAGAGACACGACACGACACGACGAGACACGAGGCAGAAACGAACGAGACTGAAACAAATGGCATTCATAATGAATAATGGCCGCATGCCATGTCTCGTTCGTTGCTGCGTCTTCTGTCTCTGTCTTCGTGTCTCGTCGTGTCGTGCCTGCCTTGTCGCTCAGGTGGGCATCGCGCCTGAGGAGCCTTAATGACGTCTCTAATCCAGGTGTACAGATATTGTAACCTTAGGCCCACTACTTCGAGCACAAGTCGACACTATTCTCCGCCTTGTAGTATTTCATTGATTTACCCTAAAGACTTATTTCCGCTTTCACCTTTTTACAATAATAGTAAAAAGGCAGGATGAAACTTAGAAATAGTCTCCGGCTTTTAGGTGTAAGGGCGTTGTTAGTTCACAGAGGATAGAGGATTGTTCCGCCATTACAATGATACCACTCTGATAACAAATGAACTCACATTTTTTAACAAAATTATGAAAAACCATATTCTTACATCATATGACTGATTTCGTACTAAATTGATATCCCCCACTCCCAACACCCGTCATGGTATATTGAGTTACCTCATAGCATTGTAATCGTGAAGCACTCCTCTATCATCTACAAACACCCTCAACCCTCACCTGCGAGACAGCGAGACCCGGAATCTGTACGAACCCAAAAGGCATGTAAGATTGTACAATTGTTGTATTATTGCGTCCGCAGTTTACATTTGTGTAAATGTTTCAAGTTGTGTGAGTGTATGCTGTTCTGAAGACATCACAATGTTTGTCTGCAGTTCGGAGTTATTTCACTTTTGTGTGACGTTATAGATGGTACGTTTATGTAAATATAGCTTAATGATTATTTTAATAAATGATAAGTAATGGAGTAAAGATTTATTTTTTCATGTGTTCAATCTGACGCCTCAGGATTCCACCGTGATACCGAGACAAATAAAACAAGCACTTTATACGAGTATTATTACTCTTGAGGTTTTACACATCAATTCTGAGACGCTAAAATTAACTAAGCTAGCTCTGTGAGCTATCATATAATTTGTTAAAATGAGCCAAAACACTGTAGTGGTTTTTTACATTTCCAACCCCAAATTTCCGCCATTTTGAAAAAAAATCACAAAACTGTATCGATAAAAAAAACATATAATTATCCAATCTGCTCACAAAATTCCACGAGAATCGGTTGAGAAATACGACCTGGGAGAACAACCGGACAGAAATCCAGACATCCGAAAGCATTTTTGCCCAAGCGGAAGTCGCTCGGTCAACTAAACTGAAATCTCGAATTCCGATGACTCTTGTCCTATTCCCGCATCTAGGTCCTATTTTCAAACTACTAAGCAACGTTGTTTATATAGTTTAGTTGTGACGCCTCTGGAATTGGTAGTTGACACTTTCCCAATACCTAGAAAACTATTGTACCGATATATGCTTACAGTCAGCATTGGATACAAGCTACGCTAATACAAGTAGAACGACCAGAAATGTCTATACAGCGAAATTCTCAAGATATTAACATCAACCACGTTGACGCAGAGGTTGTTATTCTGTTGTGGGGTAAAGTAACGCCTTAGATATACAATCGGTATTTGTGCTACAGAAGAGAGCAATTTGTCCCAAATATAATATTTAATCCCGCGATTCTCTCCGGGAACGATTTAAGGAGATCAATTTTCTTACAGTGGCTTGTCAATACATATATGAAAACTTATTATGCGTTCCGAAAAATATCAACACCTTTGTCAAAAAATGCGATGTACATAATTTCAATATTAGAAATAAAAATAAACTGAAGGTACCTAGATTTCGGTTGCAGAAGGTTACTGGTTCATTTATGGGGAACTGTATACGCTTTTACAATAAGTTACCAGAGGGAATTGATCAATTGCCCATGCACAGGTTTAAATATTTATTAAGGTTTAAATATTCATAAAGAAAGCCTATTACACTATTAATGACTATGTTAAAGACACAACTGCATGGCCTCAATGCCCCAAGCTCCATGATAATGATAATAATAATTAACCTTACTTTTACAAATGCTATAATGTAATTTAACCTCTCAAAAACCGAGGGTTGTTGGGACGGGTCGTGATTTTGAACCTTATGCCATGGCAATAAAATTTAAAACGAAAAGTGGCGTTAGCTAACGCCGGTGGTATTCAAGAGGTAAATAGTCTGGTAATATAATTAAGTGTATGAGCAGTGAATATGGGCAGTAGGTACATGGAATCTTTTCTTTGCTTCTTCTTCTGCGGGCTGATTCGAGGTTGCTTGGGATGTCTGGTGGCGGTCCCCCTTTTGAGGGACGGAACTCCAGATGGCTGAGGGCTGGGGTGATTCGAGCGTGGATGGCACGTGCGTGCACTGAATCACTCCGACGAAGTCACTTAGTTCGCGGCACAGGGTTTGTGTACACTTCACACGCGATAGCTAGCTATGTAATTGTAAGTCTATGAGCGGAATAAGAGCGGAATGAAGCGGATAAGAGAATCACAAGCTGTGGTTAGACAAAAGGCGCTCACGACGGACTTGGGCGCGGAGTTGGGCGAGAGATCAGCTAACGTATAGCCTCAGAGCAGTTCACGGACGGAATGAGGAAATGTTTCGCCGGGTCGCTGTCGCAAACTGCGCCAGAGCTGATTGGTGAATTGTAGAATGCAATGTCTACGCCTGCGCCAACGTCACGCCTCTAGCGTGAACATGCTGGGCGGGGCCGAGTTGAGCTTCCTCTTCGGCTGAATCCGTCGGAAGTCTGGCTAACTTGAAGGCAGGCCTTCTCAGGTTTCCTTGGGCTGTGTCGAGGTCCACCACTCGTACCACTCCATCTTTCCCAGGTATCGTCGGGGTGATTCTTCCCATCTCCCATTGTAGCGGAGATAGGCCATCTTCTTTGATGACTTCCAGTTCACCAACTTGAAAAAGAGAGGAAGGGGAGAGCCATTTGGAGCGGGTGTGGAGGGTATGGAGGTCTGGATTCTTTGATCCACCTCATAAGGTGGATCAAAGAATCCAGATGTGTTGAGAGAGAGCTTATATGAGCTGAATTAGTCTGCGAGCTGACATGCTGATTATCGAGTGAATGCTCGGGTAGATCGGTGAGCGGGCGTCCTATAAATAAATGTCCGGCTGTTAGAGATTCAAAGTCGTAAGGGTCAGCCGAAAGGGGGTAGAGAGGTCTTGAACTGAGTACAGCTTCAATTCAGGCTGGTGAAGTGCTGTTCGCATTTGACTGGATAAAACAGTTGCTCGGTGGATTTCACGTTGATTTCATGCAGCGCGCCGAACCACGCCTCTTTAGGGGGGTTGAGTAACGAAATTGTTTGTTGATTCGCGAGCTTGAGAGTGATTGCATCATTATTCGAGCTGAAAAATTTTATACCTCCCTAGCGCCTACATATATCGCTTCGAATGAGGGTCGGCGTCCCACGGTGGGATGCAAATCGTTGTAATGCCGCAAAGAACGCTTCCGTGGTAAGGGTAGAAACCGCCTCCAAATGAACCGCCTTCGTTGCGAGGCAAACAAAAACACAAAGAGCTTCACGTTGCGAATGTACGAGGAAAGGACCTGCAACATCGTTTGTGACCAGGCTAAATACTGGCTGAGGAATGACCCTATCTGCTGGTAGATCAGCCATGATCGGGGCCTTAGTTTTTGTACGACATCGGAAATTTCTGATGCATCTGAATACGAGGTGCCTGATAATACGGCGGGCGGAGAGGATCCAGAATTTCTGGCGTAAAATAACGTGTAGTGTGCATCGCCAGGATGGCAGTGTATGTGTGTGTGTGTGATGAACAATATAACATACCAATATCTTACGAGAAGGTACTACCACAGCCGACTCAGAGTGAAACTTTGGATTTGTTTTCTCTACTTTGATATCGCTGATGGTATTTTTGAGCACGAAGGAGGTTTGGCTAGTGAATAAACTGTGTCTTGCTATCTCATGTTGGTCTAAAGCATAATCAAAACACTTTTACATGTCAATGTCGAACTAAAGACACCACCACAGCCGACAGAAAATAAAACTTTGAGTTAGTTTTCTTCACCTTGAAACGGTTGTTGGTGTCTTTGACCATGAGAGTGGTTCGGCTAGTAAGTATATAAGCTGTAACTAACTATGGTAAATAAGTCCTATAACATTATTTAAAACACTATTTCATGCCAATATCGAACTAGAAGACGATCGATCGAGATGCTGAAGGCTCCCATAAATATGGTGAAATTCCATCAGGCATTCCCTTAGTCTGGCCCAGATTCTTGAGTTTAGCAATCTATCTACTTCCGAGGACGCAAAGTTGTCGCTTTGTAGGTGGGTATTGTCCACATTGAGCGATCAGGCACTGATGGACTAAAACCGATAAGAAGTAGGATGCGAATAGTTCGCAAACTTCTTCAGCATTCGCAGTGGTAGACAAGCCATTGGTCATTGATTGATTGATATTTTTATTAACACAAATAAACAACAGTCATAGCAAATAAATCAGATATTATAAATGTGAAAGTAGCGATGTTAGGATGTTTGTCTGTTTGTGCCTCAATCACGCTAAAACGGCTGAACGGATTTGAATGAAATTTAGCACAGAGTTAGTTTATGAGCTAGATTAACATATAGGATACTTTTTATCCGACTGCACCAGAAGGAGGGTAACGTTATCTTGGTTAATGATAATTCCTATGTACATGCAAATAAAGTTGCGGGCAACAGCTAGTAACAAATAAATCAGATAGGTAGAGATAGTGTCAATAAGAACCGGCTCAGCAATGCTGAACTGAGACAAGTCTCAGCTTCAGCGCTGGTTTTCAGCCGGCCCTCGTGGGTCGATATTAAATAGGTACTTGTAAAAATAGTAACAAATATTTATACAAAAAGGCAAAAAAACTACAAATATTGTCTTTAAAAAAGAAAATACCCAAAACACAATTAAAACATATATATAATAATAATAATAATTAACAAAGCACAATTTGGCTATGGAGCAGGCAGCAGCACACAAAACCCTGTTTATCAGTTTCATCAGGCGACTATGCAGGCCATAACGGTTAGGTCAAAGATAATAAAATACTTGGTTAGGTTAGGTTAAAGTTAAACTTCAGTTATTTGCTCACCTAAAAGATATTTCTTAATAGATAATTTGAATGTATCTTTATACATAGGCAGTCTTAATGGCTGTGGTATATCATTCCAAATTTTGGCTGCAGCAAAAGGAAAGCTCCCCCTGAACCCGCTGGATTTGTGCCTGGGGATCGACAGCTTATTCTCCACCTTCGAGCGTGTTCCCTACTGTGCACTAGGTTTTTGGAGAATGTCTGCTTTTTGAACAGATGGTCGGGTCTTATGGAGTGGATTGTTCAGATAAGGGGTGTCATTGGCTCTCCTCTTAACATTGTAGCAGAACCTTGCACATGCATTTTGCACTCTCTGTAATGCCGTTTCAGTATTTTTATATATTCGCGGCCCATAGACTTCATCGCAAAAATTAAACAACGATAGAACCAGCGACTTTGTTAGGGTTTCCCGGACCTCGATACTAAGGTTTTTACGTAGACCATACAAAATCTTACATGTAGACTATACAGTCTGTAGGAGGCTGTTCTGACTTTTGAGTTTATATGGTCCTCGAAACGTAGGTCTTCGTCCATAATTAAACCCAAATTTCTTGCTTTGGCTACACGTGTAACCCGTTCCTCGTTTATTTTGATTTTAGGATTATTTGATAAGACACGGTTACGCTGACATTTCGTTCCTAGAATCAGATATTGAGATTTAGTTGGGTTCAGAACTAAATTGTTATTTTCAGACCACCTATTAACAATTATCAAGATCATGGTTTATAGTCTCTACAGCGTCCAGGGTCGATCCTGGCAAGAAGCTGTGATATAATTGAGTACCATTTGCATAAAGGTGGAATCGGCAGCTCTTGATACTAGTTCCAATGTCAACAGTAAATATAATAAACCAAATTAGGCTAATGATACATCATTGCGGGGCTCCTCTGGATACGTTTTTCACTTCCGATCTTTCTTCAACACCACGTTCGTCTGTTGTGACCACATATTGTCGCCTATCAGTAAGAAAAGAGCGGAACCAATTACAGGTGTTATGTGAAGCCCCGTAGTGAGATAGTTTGGCGATTAATAAATCCACATTTATACAATCAAACGCCCTCGAGAAATCAAGTAAAACCAGAGCACTTGCCATGTTTTCTTCTGAAGCTGCGAGTATGTCGACAGTAACACTTAGCAGTGCCGTCTCCGTATCGTGATTGCTGCGGAATCCAGATTGCTTGACTGGTAATATACCTTTAGACTCGACGTACATGGTGAGTTGCCTGCTCACAACCTTTTCCAGAATTTTTGACAGTACTGGAAGAACGCTTATAGGTCTTAGATCTTTGTGTGCTCTTACGTCATTGTTTTTAGGTAAGGGGACCACTTTAGCTAGTTTCCAGATACTTGGGAAAGTGTAAGTTAAAATTGAGGTGTTGATAATAAGTGTTATAATTGGCAAGCTTACTGGTAATGTGAGACGAATCATATCCATGGAGATTCTATATTTTGTTTTGTTTTGATAGAGTTAATTGTTTTAATAACCTGTGCCTCTGTACATGTACTAAGTTCAAAACAACAAGTACCAAACTTCATTGATTTAAAATGTTCTAGGGCCTTAACAATAATAATAAATAATAATGATGATTTATTCAATACACATTTCACAAAAATTACAAAATGAATACAGAATAAGAAAGGTATAGTTTGACGACCTCTGTGGCGCAGCGGTTGTGGCTCTGCCTACCATGCGAGAGGTCCCGCGTTCGATCCCCGGCTGGAAAAAAAAAAAACCCCAGGTCTTGGATGTTTATATGTGTGTGACGTCGCTGTTTCTGGTTCCCACGACACAGGGTATCCTAGTGTGGGGCCAGAAGAAATGTATGTGCCTGTATGTAAATGTTTATGTTTATGTTATATAAACTTAACTTAAGATAGATACATCATCAGTATCTGAGATTAGGTGTTGTTAGTAAGCAAAAATAACGTCAGAGTCGATAATCCCCAAGGTAGGGTTTCCCGTGTTTTGGGATAAGTAGCGAGGCTCTTCCCCTAAAGATATGAACGAAGAAAAATTAGCAGACCACATCAAGTAGGTACTTTTACAGTTTCAATTTAATGCAGCTATCTAAAACTTAAAGAAGGTAATTTGAAGTTTAAAATTCTTCATTTAGTGCCTAAAATAGTTTGTCAACATTAACAACGGGATCACCAGGCGTCGTCAGAAAGGAATCGTTTATTTTATTCGGGTCATTGAAAGACTCAGGAATTTCAAGAGTAGGGTTATTTGAAAATGGTGAAATCTTCTTTAAGTGCTTCCACATTTTGTTTGGGTCTTTTGTGTGTCTATTAACATAGTAGTTCGGGTATGCGGTCTTTTCCCGTTCTAATGACAACGTAACTAAGTTTCTCAGACTCAGTAGTTCCAGTGGGAATCTGATTTACCTTTGTGAGCTTTAATGAGGGCTCAAATTCAAATTCCAAATTCCAAATGTCTTTATTACTGTAGATATTTACATATACTTAGCAATCGCCATTCTTTGCCACTTCTCTACATTGGACCACTGTGGGAGAAGAAGGGCGTAGAAACTCCCACAGATTGATTTTTAGATCTCTTTTTAAAAATTGCTTATGCTTAACTAATACAAAATATAATATTTAGTCATTATCATAATTAATAAGTAGGAATAAATAATTACAAAATTATTAACAGCAAGGTCTGTGTTGAGCCAGATTAACCCCATACAGACCCATCATTTAAGTAATCTTGAACATTGTAATATCCCTTTTTCGACAAAGTCGCTTTGACATGGATTTTAAATTGCTCAAATGGCAATTTCAAGATCTCCAGAGGTATCTTGTTGTAGTAGAGAATGCATTGACCCTTGAAAGAATTGCTAACCTTCGCGAGTCTAAACCGGGGCGCAAGTAGTCTGGGATTATTTCTTAAAATCAAAATCAAAATAAAAAATCATTTATTTCCATAGGATGTTGTTACATCACTTAGATCCGTCATTACATTTTTTTGGGTGAGTTCACTAACACAATGGCGGAATCTGTGGAGAAGAGCTCACCGAAGAAACTCCACAGTCGTCGCATCTTTTGCGTTTCCTTTTTTAAATAAAATATTGTCAAATTACAAAATGAATGCTAATTATATATCGAAACAGCCTGTTACTCAAACAATCTATTCCCATGGACATCTGTCCTCTAAGTAATCAGATATCCTATAGTAACCTTTTTTATACAATTTCTGTTTTATTATTATTTTAAACTTGTCTAAAGGTAAGTTTTTAATATCAGTAGGGACCTTATTGTAATAGCGTATACAATTGCCTTTAAGAGAATTACTAATTTTTTGTAGTCGGCTTACATAAGCAACCAACTTGTCTTTATTTCTAGTATTAAAATTGTGTATATCACTGTACTTCTGAAAATTAGTTATATTTCTTTTTACATACACAAGATTGTCATAGATATATTGAGACACAAATGTCAGAATATTGATTTCTTTAAACTTTTCCCTCAGTGACACTCTAGGCCCTAATCTGTAAATTGCACGAACAGCCCGTTTCTGCAGAATAAATATACTATTAGCATTCGCAGCGTGACCCCACAATAAAATACCATAGGTCATTAGACTATGAAAGTAACTAAAGTAGACTAGTCTAGCGGTGTCTACGTCGGTAAGAGCTCTAATTTTTTTAACTGCGAACGCTGCCGAACTCACTCTGTTCGACAATTTATTTATATGAGGATCCCATTGTAGTTTGGCGTCTAAAGTAATGCCCAAAAAGACAGTCGACTGCACAAGGTCCAATCTCTTTCCTTTTATAAATATGTCTGTAATTACCGGGTTCACATTGGGTAACACGAATTTGATACATTTAGTTTTCTTTTCATTAAGTAATAAATTGTTAACAGTAAACCAGTTCACTATACTAGAGATAGCATTGTTTACCTCGTCATAATTTGATTGCTGTCTTTTAACTTTAAATATCAAAGAAGTATCATCGGCAAACAATACTAACCCATGTTTTGCTTTAACAAGGTAAGGTAAATCATTAATATATACTAAAAACAAGAAAGGACCAAGAATTGAACCTTGCGGTACGCCCATACTTATTGAAGACCCAGGTGATCTTTTCCCATTAACATCGACCATCTGAACCCTATCTGTTAGATATGACTCCAGAAGGCCAAGTGCCTGATCTTTTACACCATAATGGCGTAACTTCCTGACAAGAGTGTCATGATGGACGCAATCAAAAGCCTTGGATAGATCGCAGAAGACACCTATTGCATCCATTGCGTCTTCCCAGGTATCAAAAATATTGTCGATTAGTTCAACACCAGCATCGGCTGTTGAACGACCCTTTGTGAAACCAAACTGAGCAATATGAATTAAATTATTGAGATAAAGATGACTTTGCAATTGATTAAGTATGAGTTTTTCAAATATTTTGCTAAGCGTTGGTAGTATCTATATGGGTCTAAAATTGGTGGGGTCTGATGTACTACCAGCTTTGAATAAAGTTATAACTTTACTTAGTTTCATAAAGTCAGGAAACACACCATTATCTATACATTGATTAAATATACAACAAAGGTGAGGTGCAATACAATCTACAATGGAACTAATAATTTTTACCGATAGACCATGGGTGTCAGCTGTCTTTTTCATTTCCAGGGATTTAAACGCTTTTACAATGTCTTCATTATTTACATGCCTAAATTTAAAATCTGTTTTACATTCCTCAAAGTTTTGTTTAAGTATAGATTCAGCAGCAGCGGGAGATGAATTTAAAGACTTGGTTGTTGAAACTGGAATGTCCGTAAAGAAATTTTCGAAAGCTTTTGCTACTTCTAGGTCTGTACTTAGCAATTGATTATCTATCTTAAGCTTGAAGTTATTATGTGTAGCTTTGGCCTTTCCAGTCTCTCTGTTTATAATTTGCCAAGTCGTTTTCATTACATTGCTACTATAGATTCAATTTTGTTTTTAATGAAATTAGATTTAGCTACGGCACAAACGCGTTTAAACATTTTTGAATAACTACGAACATAATCTAGAAAGGCCGTATTTTTGTTATATGATTTCTCTTCATAGAGTTCATATAATCTTCGTCTGCTCCTATGAATTCCAACTGTCGCCCAATCACTAAACAAAGCTTTGTTATTAACTTTTATAGTTTTTGATTTAAATACCGTATCATATTCATTTTTGACAAGGTTAAATACTGAGTTGTACAACAAATTTGGATCGTCACTGTATGGTATTTCCCATAGTTTATCTAAAATATTATTCCTGTAGTGTTCAAGCCGAGTGTCACTAACGGGCACACATGTAATATCCTCTTTTTGGTCCTTTTTTATTTTAATATTGAATATACCTATCTGACCAGAGTGATCAGAGGTTAATTTATTGATGACCGATTTGAAAATGGGCGTAATGTTAGTAAATATATTGTCAATGCAGGTAGCAGATGTTGCAGTAATTCTAGTAGGCTCCAAAAACAGATAGTTCATGTTGTGACATAAAAATAAAGATTTTAATCTAGTACAAATATTATTATCCTCTAACAGATTAACATTAAAATCACCACAAATTATAAAAAAATTGTTTTTATCGCTGATTTTAATCAACACTTCATCCATTTTCTTTTCGAATAAATCAAAGGATGAAGCTGGTGGTCTGTATACGCTCATTACAATAAGTTGTTCAAGTTCAATACAGGCTATTTCCATGGTACGCTCAACAGACAGGCTCACTATGTCAACTCGTTCCTTATATTTAAAACTATTATTCACAAGTATTAAGGAGCCACCGCGATCAGCTGTTTTTCTGTTGAACGAACTAGCAACGTGGTGGTTATTAAAGTTGAACATGAACTGATAACTCTTTAAAAAGTGCTCTGTTATACATAAAATATCAATATTATTACAGTTCATGAATAACTCAATTTCCAGTTCTTTACTTAACATGCCCTGTATATTTTGATGAACCACGTTTATGTTCAGGCTTCTCAGCACCTAATGACCTCGTAGGGGCCCATCAGCTACGAGGTAGCGTAACGATCAGTTTTCAAGAAGCGTGAACGTCGGCGATTCACCGAGCTGAAGTAATTGGGGTCGATCTAACCTGGTCTGTGCTTCGGTCCCGTCAACCTCCTGTCTCTCTGCAAGGCCCGGGTGCACCCTAGGTTCTTCTTGGTAGACAGGTTCTTCAGCCAACCTCCTATGACTGGCGGGCCAGCTTCAATGAGCACAGTGTTTCAACACAGGTTATGTTACGTGGGAAAAACCAATCGGCCACGAAAATGCGAACTTTATCTGGTTCGGGGAACCACAACACACTCAGCTATATAGACAATCCTGAGGGAAACCCGAATACATTCCAGATGGACTGCGATTTAATTTCAATACCCTAACCAAAACGCGTTTACTTTCGAGGGCTTTCGTCTGTCAGTTGTCAAAATACTGCTAGGTTGGCAGCAACGTCAAATTCAAAAATGGCCGTTCAGAAACCATCGATCGAATATCGATTTGGAATCGAACAATCACCCGCCCGGACAGGCACCCACCTGTCCCCTAATCTACGGGCAGCCGAGACAACGTTGCTACCGCTCGTTTTAGAACCGAGCCTCCTACTAGAACCTCTGCAGACCGGGGGGTCCCGTCCTTGCCAGGGAACAAGTTAACAATGCGCCCCCTGCGCCAACGTAGTGGCGGTAGGTTAGCATCCTTAACCAGAACGAGGTCACCAACACTGGGGGGGCTGGTTTTGTCAGTCCACTTAAGGCGCTGTTGTAAGATATGCAGATACTCGAGCGACCAACGCTTCCAGAAATTCTGAGTAAACTGCTGCAACATCTGATACCTTGACAACCGATACAATTTCACTCCCTCGAAGGGGTGCTCGGGCAACGCGTTAAGTGGCTGTCCTATCAAGAAATGGCCTGGGGTCAGAGCCTCCAGGTCATTTGGATCCGAGCTGAGCGGACACAACGGTCGCGAATTGAGAACGGCCTCGATCTTACAAAACAATGTCGCGAGCTCCTCAAAAGTCAGCGCGGTCTGACCTACTATACGCCCCAAGTGCGTCTTAGCTGACTTAACTACGGCCTAAAAAATCCCACCCCAGTGGGGGCAAATCGGTGGGCTGAAGGTCCACTGTATACCCCGACGGGAGAGGGCCGTTCCAATATCCACTTTATTTACATTCAAAAAGTTGACTATCTCTCGTAAGTATCGTTCCGCACCGATGTAGTTAGTGCCGTTATCAGAGCGGATCAAAGTTGGAAGTCCCCTTCGAGAAACAAACCTATCCAAACAAGCAATGAAAGCCTCTGTCGAGAGATCAGCAACGAGCTCGAGATGTACCGCCTTGGTGGATAAACAAACAAACACACATAGGTACGCCTTGTATTGCCTAGCGGTACGCAATCGTGAACTCTTCACCATAAACGGTCCTGCAAAATCCGTACCAACACCTGAAAACGGTCTGACCTCATTCACACGATCAGGGGGCAAGTCCCCCATGAGAGGTTGCATCGTGGCAGCCTTAAGTCGATAACAAGGCATGCACCGAAACACGATGTTCCGTATGACACGGCGGGCAGATAAGATCCAAAACTCCCGCTGGAGCGTGGCCAACAACGCGTTACAGCCGGCATGCGCGTTTTTAATATGACGATCAGTCACCAGCAATTCAACTAACTGTCCCCCCTTGGGGAGCAGAAGTGGGTGACGAGCCGAATACGACAGATTCGCATTGCGCAATCTCCCTCCTACCCGAAGTAACCCGGTCGAATCAACAAAGGGGTTGAGACGCGCGACGGCTCCCTTCAATTTCGAACGTCCACTTCGTATAATCTCCAATTCTGCCCCAAACTTCGAGGACTGTACCAACCGGACCAAATTCAACAGCGACTCGTTTCGCTCTGCCGGAGTCAGAATAGGGTTCAACGTTCGCTGATCGCGAGGAGTACGACGATTTCGAGCGAATCTCCTAATCCAAGTGGACACGTTTATCAACTTGTCAAGTGAGCTATACCGGTCCAGCAGAAACCCGGCGTCAGGGTCCTCAGCCTTCTGGGTAACATGCACGGCCGCTCTGGGGCCATGATCCGAAGATACTACTACATGGCTGTGGGGCCAGTCCGATTCTCTCTTGGCAAGCCAGGGTGGTCCCCACCACAAATGGTGTCTAACGAGTTCAGGAGCCCGACATCCCCTGGATGCACAATCAGACGGGTTCAATTCTCCTGGTACATGTCTCCAGGTCAGTGGGACCTCAGACGACACAATCTGGGAGACACGGTTCGCAACAAAAACCTCTAAGTTATGGACCGAAGCCTTCAGCCAGCACAAAACAATCTGGCTGTCCGTCCACGCGTACACCGTATCCTCCAAAACCACTGACCCACGCAACACTGTTGGAGTGTGATTCAAAAGTTTGGTCAGAAGAGCAGCCCCGGACAGTTCCAGTTTTGGAATCGTCATCCTTGTCCGAATAGGCGCTACCTTGCTTTTTGCCAAAACCAAACGCACGTCGACCTCCCCGGTGGAGGTGACGGTTCGCAAATAAACCGCTGCCGCAAACCCTCGTTCCGAGGCATCACAAAACCCGTGAAGGGTTGCCCTGTAATCCCCAGCAGGGACCAATTTCCTCGGCAGCGATACATTATTTATGTCCGATAGCGAGGTGAACATTCGCGTCCAATCAGTCAACAAATCACCTGAGAGGTGGGTGTCCCAGGTCAACTGAGCCGCCCATAGCCTTTGCATAAAACATTTGAGAGCAAAGGTGACTGGAGAAATCCATCCATTCGGGTCGAACGTTCTCGCAATCGTTGACGGTACTGACCGCTTCGTCCAGGCCTTCGGTGTTTCTAAAACCACCCGATAGGTAAACTCATCATGGACGGGCCGGTACTGAATTCCAAGCACTGACAACATGTTAGGGTTGTCAGGATTCTCAAAAACGTGCGGGTCTTGTTGAAACTCATCTGGGAGACCAGCCATCAACTCAGGGGAGTTGGACATCCACTTGCGTAGTTCATTGCCGCCTCGTTCCAGCAATTGAATGAGCTCGTCACGTCGGTCCAGAGCTTCCTCCACACTGGCTGCCCCTGTGCAGACGTCATCGACGTACAAATCTTGCTCCAGGATAGCGGCGGCTCTAGGATAGCTCACACGGTCACGCGACGCCAACTCCCGCAGGGTACGCATCGCCAAATACGGGCTAGACCGTAACCCATACGTGTTCGTGTTTAACTCATAGACCTTGACTGGCTCGGCCGTGGACTCACGCCAAAGTATCAACTGATACCTTCTGTCAGCCGGATGAATTACCGTTTGCCTAAACATCATCCGAATGTCTGCGACAAATACAATCTGGTGCCTCCGAAAGCTCGTGAGAATATCCGAAATATCACGACTCAACTTGGGTCCCGAATGTAGACACTGATTCAGGGACATCCCGTTCGAGGTAGGTGCTGACCCATCAAAAACAACTCGAATCTTGCCGGTAGGGGTTCGTAGGACGGCATGGTGTGGAAGGAAACAATGATCCTCAGATCTCCAGTCCACACCCGATACCGACATGTGTCCTAACGACTCATACTCCCTCATGAAATCAACATATTTTTGCTTAAATACGGCGTCCCTTGTCATCCTACGCTCCATCGACATCAATCTCGTCTCAGCCATCTTCCTAGATTCTCCTAGTGGCGGTCGATCGGCCCTGAAAGGCAGTCGAGTTACAAAACGACCAGAACGAAGGCGACCAGTACTATTCTGGTAAAACAACTCGCACTCTTATTCGTCTGCGTCGACTCGACGAACGGTGGGAGGTTCCTCTATCTCCCAGAAACGTTGGATAACGTCTGACAACGCTGAGCCAATAAGTATGCCATCTGACTCGGCAGGCCTAACCATTGGCAATGCCGGACCCATGATCACGTGACCAAACTTAGTATCCACAGCAATCAACCCGTCCGGCGGAAGAACTCGCCGATCCGAAAACAGAAACCTACCCAGAACGTCTGCTCCCAGTAGCAGGTCGACCGGGGCTGGAGTGTCAAAATCGGGATCCGCCAACTTGAGTCCTGATGTCAGGAATCGAACGGCCGGATTCAACTTCACCAAGGGGTGTCTGCCCATGACATGCGTCATTACTAAAGCTTGCACGGATGTTTTTGTCAAAATGTCATAACGTGGAGAGAACGTGATCACCGATTGACCAACTACATTCGTAACCGTAACATTCCCCACGCCCCGTATTGATTTATTATACCTATTTACCTTGAGGCCCAACCATTTTGCTAAATCATTCGATACAATGCAGCCCTGAGCTCCAGAATCTAATAGGGCGCGAACGTATGTTGGGTTGCCCGCCAAATCCCAAACAAGCACAGAGGCGATCGGTAACACCACCGTCTCCGGTTGGGGGGCAACCAATGGTTGGGCCGCGAATTCCTAGCGAGGACCCCCGGGGCCCCACTGTGCCTGTAACCGATCAGGTATGCAGCTATACGCCAGAGGGTCCCATTGTACAAATGGCCCACTCGCCGGTTCCATTCCCAACCTACGATTCCCCGTAAAGGGGGGTGGGCGTGAATTCAACCGTGGCCGCTCCATGAGCGGGGGACATCACATGTGACCGACGAGGACGGGGCGACGAGCGGGGCGACAACTGAGGCGGCGTCCGAACCGCACCCGCATAGCTCGAAGGTCTCCCATGCCACCCGCCCGTTACGGCCTGCTCAACACACCCAATGTCCCGCTGGGTCGGATGCTGAGTCGCAACCGAAAACTCAGGGCCCCCCATGTAATGGTCCTGAGTGCGGCCCTGCACCCTGGTACTGCCCTGTGCACGTGGGGACGTTGGCCCCTGAGTTGCGCTCCGAGTCGCAAACGAATTCTCAGGGCCCCATGCCGTATCACCCTGGGTACGGCCCTGTGGACGTGGGGACGTTGGCCCCTGAGTTGCGCTCCGAGTCGCAAACTAATTCTCAGGGCCCCATGCCGTGTCACCCTGGATACGGCCCTGTGGAGGCTGTTGGCCGGACCGGTTCATGCACAACAGATTGTTGTGGGCCCCACCACAATATCCGCACATTTTTGTGCGCGTGCAGTCCCTAGCCATGTGTGGCCCGAGGCACAGGAAACACCAGCTCCGCTGCTTGGCCATCCGGCGCCGTCCCTGAACCCTAAGTTCCCCGAACTTATTGCAATTGGCCACAGCATGGCCAATCTGCCTACAACATGGGCAGGTCTCACCATGTGGGGTCAATTCGCTCACAGTCCCATACGACTGCCGGTTGGTGCGGTCCTTCCTCGTCGGAGGGCCCCTACTCACAGCGCTCCCGACAGCTCTCTGTGGCTCCGAAGGATGGGTGACCGTCAACCCCAAATTCTCTGCCCGTCGAGCCTCCTCTTCCAAGAATCCGACCAAGTCGGAGAAGGCGGGCAGGTCCTCGACCGACCTCCCGTGAGACTGTTCGAAACGAGTCTGCACGTCAGCGGGTAGGCGGGAAAGTACAATGTACAACAGTAGGTACGACCATTCACCAACCGGAAGTCCAAGATTCTCTAGAGCCTTGGTGACGGACAACAATGGGTTCAAAACCTCCGTCTGTATGGCCCCGACCTTGTTCACAACCGGGATACTAAACAAACGGTTCAGTTGGGCATCGGCCAACCTCCGTTTGTTATGGTAACGTCTGACCAACAATTGCCTGGCCGTTTCATAGTTACCCTCCGTAACTGTCAGATGAGCGACCAGCTCCCTAGGCTCACCCCTCAATGCTGCCACCAGCTGAGCCATCTTGACAGACTTGGTAATGTCCGATCGCATGTGCACCAAACTGTCGAACAGATTGATGAAGCTCATCCATTCACCGGACAGTCCGTCAAAAGTAGGCATAGTTATGGCAGGTAACCTGGACCCCGAACCCTGAAGCGGCAGAGGTGCTTCAATGTCACCACCATGGCTGGACTCGCGCTGTCTACGTATGTCCGCAGCCTTCTGCGTGATAGCAGCTGCCATCTCCATACATTGGTCGACATCCCCTATCAACCGTGACAGCCTGTCAGGTGCGCAACCATCAACTGATTCCGCCTGCGCGGACAGTTCGAGAACCCTATTGTAACGTTCCTTAACGTCCATAGACCGCTCCAATACCACATCATGCCTATCTAAACGGTCTATCAGACCGTGTGCGGAGGAAAACCATCTGAGTTCCTTAGAAACACCCTTCTGGATTTCAGATAACGACATGATCGGAACGATACTTACTCACAATTTGCAGTAACTCAATTTTATTGGACCCTCCAGTCTACAACCCAAACGAGGGAACCCTAAACCACAACTTAAACAATGTTGTTTTCCTTAAACAATAGGAACCGAGTTTTATATCTATATAAATTCTGTAAATACAATTTAGTTTCCCTTTATCATTATAACACACACAGATAGTCAATATTAGTTCAAGTTATAAATTGCTATAAACTGAAAACAATGTAATAGCCTGCTATCAATAGATGTAACTACCTATGTTAACTAACTGGTTGACTAACTGGTAATTCAATGCAAATTTCAATTCAATATCTGTCTGTCTACTACCAGCAATAGACTTATAGCTTACAATACTACCAATCTATGTGGATATAGGAACAACCAAGTACCTAACCGCCTATACCTACAGATTGATAGTCCCAAATCGTGCCTTCCTGGAGCCCTTGACGGCTGCAAATCTCAGGAAGCCACGCTCTAGCTACCAAAATGTTCAGGCTTCTCAGCACCTAATGACCTCGTAGGGGCCCATCAGCTACGAGGTAGCGTAACGATCAGTTGCCAAGAAGCGTGAACGTCGGCGATTCACCGAGCTGAAGTAATTGGGGTCGATCTAACCTGGTCTGTGCTTCGGTCCCGTCAACCTCCTGTCTCTCTGCAAGGCCCGGGTGCACCCTAGGCTCTTCTTGGTAGACAGGTTCTTCAGCCAACCTCCTATGACTGGCGGGCCAGCTTCAATGAGCACAGTGTTCCAACACAGGTTATGTTACGTGGGAAAAACCAATCGGCCACGAAAATGCGAACTTTATCTGGTTCGGGGAACCACAACACACTCAGCTATATAGACAATCCTGAGGGAAACCCGAATACATTCCAGATGGACTGCGATTTAATTTCAATACCCTAACCAAAACGCGTTTACTTGCGAGGGCTTTCGTCTGTCAGTTGTCAAAAAACTGCTAGGTTGGCAGCAACGTCAAATTCAAAAATGGCCGTTCAGAAACCATCGATCGAATGTCGATTTGGAATCGAACATTTAAAATATTCTTACTTTTACATTTTTCATTACTAGTAACTTGATTTAATGGGCAAGATGAAGGTATATTTATACAAATATTAATATTACTGCCAGAGTTACTCTCTGTTGTCCTATGGGTTAATTTAAAGAACTTGGAACAGATTCCAAGGAGTACATGTCATTATTAATACACTGCTCAATAGAAGCAGGCGTTTCATTAGTCAAAAACTTGACTGAGTTCAAAATAAAATAAGATAGTGACTGTGCTATCTGTTTTGTATAAAACCTAGATAGGTAATACCTATCCTTAGTCAAATAAAAATATTTTCCAATACAAATATTGGTGTCTATGAAATGAAATTTTTCAGTATGACGACATGTCAATGTGTGTATAAATGTATTATAATCATGTCTTATATGATTTTCATGTTGTGACAAAGATTGGCTGAAGGGAAACGCAAACAAGATTATTCTATCTACATTTTGTAAAGAATTTAATTTGGAAAAGTATTTAGTAATTAGTTTTTTAGATACATTTTCCCTTCTACCAATTAAAATAATTAGGGTGGTTGGTTCTAAAAACTGCGATGACATCACTTTGTTTAATATTTGTGAATATGTGGCGCCAGGCATACAGTTATTTAATATTGCCTGGCCCACGCGCTGACTAAGTTGTAAACCCATATTTTTTCCAAGTTCATCGCTGTACATTATATACCTATCCTTTGTCCGAGAGAAGGAGGCGTTATTGATAACACTATTAGTACTCAAGTCGACTGACGGCGGCGCCTGGGTCAGTATCAGCTGTTCGGCCGGCTGCTCGGCGGGACACACGGTCGGCACGGAACAGTCCGCTGGAGCTTGTTTACAATCACAGATGTGATTGTCGGTCAAAGATATGAAAGTGTCATAATTATACTTACACGTCTCCAACAAACTATTCATAGCCGACACATGTTCCTTAATTTCGTATTGTGCTGACTCATATTTACGTGTAATACTTTGTAATGATGAGTTTAAAATATGCATATCTGACTGGAGTCGCCGTGTGTCACATTCGTACTTTTCTGTAGTTTTTTCCAAACATAATCTACAATCATCGATTTCGTTAATTAATTCGACACGTTCCTTGCTACAATTTACATTTTTACAAAATATTTTATTTCTATTAGCTAGTTTTCGTGTTTTTTTTATATAATTATTCAATTTAACATATTTCTTTAATTTATTTTTACTACAGCTCATAGTGGTTACTGATTGCGATCTATTAGGACTATCACACGTGAGATCACAAGCTGTTAGGTCAATAGTTGGTATGCCAGTTTGGCTCATGACCTCATTATATAAGGCCCTGGTTGTAGCACTGTCTCGCTGTTCCTCCCGCTCGCTGAAAACTTGAAGCTCGTGGTGTGCCTCTGCAAGCTGTTGTTCAAGTGATTTTATGTGTTGCAATGCTACGTGGTGGACATCATGACACTTGTAAAATGAGTCGACTTGGTGTTGTAGTTCATCTCTCTGGGCACTGAGGTCCTGGCATTGGATATCCAACTCACTGAGCTCTTCTTTTAGCGCCGAATTTTTCTTATTTTGCTTATCTATCTCCTCTTCACACTCATCTCGCTCTCGTAGAAGTATTTCACAAAGCTCTTGGCTCTTCTTGAGCTCCAGCAAGGTCGCTTTCAGCTTCAACTCCACATCGCGTGTGCTCATCTTGCTTCGTGTCAGCATTGCACCCTTTTTCGCCTGAAAAAAAACCGCGAATAGGTGTCAGTGTATGACCGGGTGGAGTACTAGCGAACACTAGGGAGTTTATTGCACAATGAAGGTGTTAAGTGTGTGTTTTTGTTGAATGTGGCAGAATGTTGCGTCTTCAACTTTGCTTCCGCTTTTGCCAAGTAAAGAGAGACAAAACGGTACCTGAGTGAGTGTACGGCAAGTGTTTCACTTATATGAAGGTTTGTTTAGTTTGTTACGGGTGTGAAAGGTGAGATTATTGATATAAATACAGAAATAAAACGATACTTCCCCCGTTTACGTCGTTGCTATTTGAACTGATTTTGACAGTTCAATCGGCCGGTACAATCGGTCTTGTTTTTTCCAAAGCTTGTATGTTTGCACAGCTGTTTCTTATCTACACATTATTTAATCACTAATTACTACTTAAATTAAGTTTACTCGTGCAGAAAAGCAATTTTGACTCATTAACATAACATAGGTTAACATTACAGCTATTACGCTAAGTTTGGGAAATTTTGTAAGGTTCCCGCGTACATACATTATATTTTCGAAAATAAATTGACTAGCTACAGTTAGAATGTCAATTTCTTTAAAAAGCTGTCTTAAGGAGTCTGTGCGTTTTAAATTATAAATTGCTCGAATAGCTCTTTTCTGTAAAATAAAAATATATGACACTATGAAAGTAACTAAAATATACTAGCCTAGATGTAGCCACATCCGTGTTTTGTCTGATGTTCCTAACAGCGTAAGCCGCAGAACTTAATTTACCAGCCGATTTTTCTATGTGGGGTCCCCACTGCAATTTGTTATCAATGGTTATTCCAAGAAACTTCGTGTCATTTACTAATTCTAAAGTATTGCTGTACAACACTAAACTGGTCCCAACTTGCCTGACATTTGGAAGTGAGAATTTGATACATTTTGGTTTTACCAGCATTTAATAATAAATTGTTAACTGTGAACCAATTCAAGGTTAAAGATCATCAAACATCATCAAAATCTTCTTTTTGTCTTTTACTTTTGAAGACCAGTGAAGTATCATCAGCAAACAACACTATGTTAGTCAATTTATCCACCATAAAAGGCAGATCGTTAATATATACCAGGAATAAGAAAGAGCCTAATATGGAACCTTGTGGAACGCCAATTTTTACCCCCGATCCATCAGATTTAACGCCGTTGACTTCTGCCTTTTGAATTCTATTGCTTAGGTATGATCTTAGTAGATCCAACGCTTTATTTCTAACTCCGTAATGATTTAATTTCATTAGTAACGTGTCATGATCAACACAATCAAATGCCTTTGACAGATCGCAAAAAACACCGATAGCATCCTGTGCGGCTTCCCATGCAGAATAAATATGAGATATAAGGGTAAACCTGCATCCGTAGTCGATTTACCCCTAGTGAAACCGTTTTGCTTGGCGTGGAGTTGTTTTGTACGGTTGAAGTGTGAGAGCATTTGATTGAGTATAATCTTTTAAAAATTTTTACTTAGTGCTGGAAGAACCGATATTGGTCTGAAATTTGACGGATCACCCTTGTCTCCCGACTTGAACAGAGGTATAAGTTTACTGTTTTTGTTATTTCGTTTACTGTGTTTCATGAGGTCTGGGAAAGCTCCATCATCAACACATTTATTAAATATATAAGCTAGATGTGGGGCTATAACAAGTATTATTGAACCAATGACTTTGACTGACATACCCCACAGGTCTTCAGTATTTTTTAAGTTAAGTAATCTATACGTTTTGACAATATCCTGGGGACATACATGATAAAATTAAAATCTACATTACTGATGCTAGTGCTGTTTTTTAACAAAACGTCTGCTTCATATGGAGATGAATTTAGACGCTCTGTTGTGAGTAAGGGTGCATTGGTGAAGAATGTTTCAAAAGCTCGAGCTACCTCAGCGTTGGATTTAACAACATCATCACCTATCTTTAGGCAGAAATCACTGTCCCTTGGTATAATGTATTTGTATTTTTGTATTTTTCTATTTATGTGTAAAGTTTTTGAAGTTCTACAAACCAACTTGAAAGTTTTGGAATATTTTTTAACATAGTCATGAAATATATAGTTTATATCATAGTTATAGGTTTTTTGTTCATAAATATCATACAAGATAGCTCTACTTTTACGAATTCCAAATGTTGCCCAGTCATTAAATTTAGATTTACCGTTGTTGGCACTGACTTTCTTTAATTTAAATACTGTATTGAATTCTGTTTGAATAATGTTGAAGAAGTCAGAATAGATTTTGTTCGGGTTCTGTTCATCAAAATCCGGTACTGGCAAACCCATATCTAAGTTTTTCATATACATCTCTTGTCTATGGGTTGTAATAGGCCTATAAAATGATGGATCAGTCTTATTTTCACTAGTAATTTGGAATGAAACTGTTTGACCACTGTGATCGGATTGTAAACAGTTAATACATTTTTACTTGTGAATGCAAAGTCACAAAAAACGTTATCTAAGCAAGTTTGGCTGGTAAGTGTAATTCTAGTCGGCTCTAGAAATATATGGCATAAATTAAATGATTTGAACAGAGTTATTAATCGTCGCTTCAGTGTTGTATCTACAAGCAGATCTTTATTAAGATCGCCACAAATAATTTACTTTTTTCTGTTATTACAAAGTTTAATGAGGGCTTCCTCCATAATTTTCTCGAATATTTAAAAATTGCAATGGCCTTTTTCATCTCTCGGAGGTCTGTAGACACAAACAATAATATGGCTATCCAACTCAACACAAGATACCTCTATTTGTCTTTCCACAGTAAGTGTAAGAATATATTTCCGTTGTTTCACCTTAATATTATTTTTAACTAAGATTAAAGAACCACCTCTATCAGCAGTCTTTCTATTGTAACAACTGACAATTTTGTGATTATTTATGTTAAAAGACATCATATTTTCCTTTAACCAATGTTCTGTAATACAAATAACATCAGTGTCCGAATTATTAAGATATAATTCTAATACAAGTTCTTTGCCAGGTAGCCCCTGCATGTTTTGATGGGTAATATTTAAGTGGGGCTTACCCTTTGTCTGAATATTATTTAATATTGGGATATTATTAGACTTTTTTGACTTATTTAATTCGGGCAAGATATTACACATTTTTGATCTCCTATGCTTGCATGATATATTTATTGGCTTATGTATGCTAGAGATTTCCTCTATTGTCTTAAAAACTAATTTAAATTACTTGGAATGTCTTCCAATATCCCTTGTCTTGCTCAATAGAAGCAGTCAGGTTAGCCAAATTCTTGGCTGTAATACTAAAAAAATAAGATAGCGACACAGCTACCTGTCGTTTGTAAAAATCTGAAAGGTAGTAACTACCTTTGGTCAAATAAACATTATTATTAACATAATTGTTAGGGTCAATCAAATGAATCAAACTATTATTATATGACATTGTATGTAATGTCATATTTAGCTTATATCTAAGATCATTTTCAGCTTGTGGCAATCTTTTACTGTATGGGAATGTAAACATAACAATTTTATTAACATTCAGTGAGCAAAGCAGTTTCAAAATATTTAATTAGGTCCCATTTGTTTACCTCACCCCTATTTCCAAACATGAGTATTAAGTTTGATTCAGGTGTCAGATCAAGTGTCTTTGTTATTTTTTCATAACATCATGAAAACTGGAGTTTGGTAAACAGTTATTTATGACTGAGTGTCCCAACTTATTCAATAATATGCCTAAGTTTCTTCAAATTTCATCACAAAACATGACAGTTTTGCTTGTGATGCTTTTGTGCGATCCTGAAATCCTGGGTCGGATACTTATTTCAAGGCTCGTGGTTGAAGCTGGTCTCTCCGGCTGTTGCAAGGAACGTTGGCAGTCACACAAATGATTGGCCACCAAAGAATCATAGCGTTCCTCATTACTATGAGACAGTTTAAGCAGCTCATCCATGGCCAGGGAGTACTCCTCAATGGCCTCTTGAGATTTTTCACAGCGGGCAGTAATAGATCTCAAGCAGCCCTTGACAGTGGCAAGTTCAGACTCAAGATTTTGCAGGTCTTTCTCATATTTTGTTTTATTAATTTCTAACTCTGCCATTCACATTTTAAACTTTTCCAAAATTTCTATTTTACTGTTATTATATGAGTAAACTTTTATTGAGATTTTTATGAGCTCTATCCCTGAGTCTCATCATCAATCGAACATTACTGGTTATCCAAGGACTATGCTTGTCCTTGACACGTTTTGTGACTGTAGGGGCGTGTTTGTCAAACAGATCCATAAATCTTATCCCAATTCATATAAGGTCTTCAGAGAATTTATTTTCATTTATCGTATGAAGCCCACTCGTAGTTATATATTTTGGTATGATGTTTGGTTTTTGTATAATAAACTCTGCTATGACTGCTCCATGGTCACTAAGGGAGCGATTATGATTTACTTTAACACTGCCACAACGCTCTGATATGTTCGTAATAACAAGATCTAGGAGCGTAGCACTGGTTTAGGTGACTCGTGTTGGTTCAGCAACTACCTGGGTAAGATTACGAGATGAAGGAATTGTAGCAATTCTCGTGCAGCTCCGAATGGATTGTCATCAGTGGCACCCAAAATGTTAACATTGAAGTCAGTTAGAACAAACACATAGTTACAGTAGTCAACACAGTCTAGTGACTCATTCAGAGACTCTATAGCCTCCTTAATATTTGGTCCACCCTGAGTGCCCGGTCTGTACACCGCCCCAAGCGCCACGCGTGCGCCTGACAACGATATCTCCAACCACATCTGTTCTAACGATGATGCGGGATGTTGTTTAATTTTCGTTCGTATTCCGTTCCGTATTAAAAATCCCAAACCACCACCTGTTCTGTTAGCTCGTGGAATATGCTTCAATTGGTAACCAGGTACTGAATACATATAATTACATAGACTAGTCCTAAGTAGAGATGCCACGAATATTCGGCAACTATTCGGTATTCGGCCTATTCGGCCACTTTTTTGCTATTCGGTATTCGGCCGAATAGTACGTACTATTCGGCCGAATACCGAATAGCAAATCATGTAAAAAAAGACACGTTGTTTTACTCAAAATTATGTATTTATTTCCAAATTACAACATTTTAGTACTTAAAATTAATCAGTGGTAAGTTGTGATGGATAAAAACGAGCTTTTCAGAATTTTTTGGTAGCAAACGATTGCGCTTTTCATCGTAAACGTTACCAGCCTCAGAAAATAACCTCTCACTATAAACGCTACTTCCAGGCGAAGAAAGATAAACTTTTGCAAATTTCGAAAGGTTCGGGTATTGTTTCGTTTGCTGACCACCACTTGTAAGGATCGGCCTTCCGATCTAGGCGAACTGTTTTCGAATAAAAATCCAACTCGTTTGCCACAGCATTCTTCTCCACGTCCTCCTCATCATTAGCATTTCCCATATTATCTGTAGCGACTTCTTCAAAGCAGTTCCAGAAACTGTCGTGTCATCAACAGTCCTATCATTTTCATTCAAGTTTCTTTTCTTACGCGCTGGAGAAGAATCGGTACTACTTTGTTCATCACAACTTTTTTTAGAGCTTCTAAAAGAATTGTTAATTTGAATAATGAATAATTTCTTATAAAACTTTATTTCGAAACAACCAGGGCAAATCGATCTCCTTTCTTTTGTAAGTAGGTATCTACAAATAGGTACAGTACAAGAACGAGGTAAGTAGGTACGTAGTTTTAGACATAAACAGTTAACAAACAACCACCTACCTAAGTAAACGTATTAAGTGAATAAAACTATTTCGAAACTTACTTGCTTTCTTTCCTTCTCCGCCTCTTGAGATCTTGATGCTACATAACAAACACTGGGCCAGTTTATTATTTTCACTAAAAATCTCATAATATTCCCATATGGGCGATTTTTTATTAACCGGTGTCATTTTATAAGCCTTTTGACGAAAAAACAATTGAAAATGAACTAAGGAACAAACTTCTTAGCAAAATAGTAATTAAGTTTCACTTTACGTATTATTTATATACTAAAAAAGCGCTCCGTGACGCGATTTACTCGCAATTGAAACAAATACAAACAATGTTTGCTTGCACCCCGCCCCGCGCGCGCGCCGTCGTAGCCTGCCGCGCGAACGCAACGAGAAAAACAGGTTGTGGCTTGTCTTATTCCAGTTAACGCGCCCCCACCAAGCAAGTACTTCGCGCCGAATATTCGGCGGCCGAATATTCGGCGCTTCGGCCGACAGCGTTGCCGAATATTCGGATTCGGTATTCGGCCAATTCACTATTCGTGGCAAAAGATGCCACTCTTTGTCCTTAGGACTAAAGAAGTCCTAAGGACAAAGAGACTTAAACAGTTTGTTCGGTATTTCACCAAATACTTCAAGAGGAGCGTTGTGGACTGTATAATAGAATAAAATATACTAATTAGGTAGGATGATGCGATGTAAAGTTACGAACGATCCAAACACACAGAAAAGAGGAAGCAAATTAATCTACCACTTACCTTCAATGCCTTCACCAACCAAATCCAAGTTGGTGCTGGTAGATCGGAGCTGCTGAGTGCTGGTGTAAAGTCCGTACAATAACACACACAAATAGATAAACTGCACGGCAGATAGATGTAGGAAATAACAAAAGCTCACGGAGCAACTAAAATGTACGGAACGTCCTTTGAGGCTCAAAATTCAAGTGCACCACGGGGCTGCTTGAAGCGAACTGAACGACCGTTGTACCGGTCCTTCCACCGTTTTTTCACGCCAAATCGAGGGTAGGTGGTTCAAACATATCGGGCAGCGGCAAATCATTCACTACCCTCAATTTCCGTAATGTATGGATCGAACATACCCCCCACCGAAATCATCGTGATGATTTCAAGTACAAAGTGAAAGGAGGATACAAAAATATAGGGTAAATTTTTGAATCGATATAGCTAAGGAGGGGGGTGGGGGGGGGGGAGAGAGAGAGGAGGGGGAGAGAGAGAGGAGGGGGAGAGAGGGGGGGGGGAGAGAGAGAGGGGGGGGGGTCCCCCTACCCCCCCATATAGTTTTTAAAGTGCGGAAATGTATACTTTTTGAGATATGATTTTTTTAAGTTTTGAGGTTAGATTCATCTGATTTGATAGGAAAATGAAGAAAAACACCATATTTATGACACCAATCTATTCAATTTTATAGACCTATCCTTAGTATTTACACAGGAAGTGACCTAAAACAAACATTTCAGTTTAGTGAAACTAGATGGGGTCGCCTCGCTCCGCTCCGCTTTACTCGGCTCCGGGTCGTTCATAACGTTGTGACCTAACACAACCTATCTTTAGTATTTACACAGAAAGTGACCTAAAACAAACATTTCGGTTTAGTGAAACTAGATGGGGTCGCCTCGCTCCGCTCCGCTTCACTCGGCTCCGGGTCGTTCATAACGTTGTGACCTAACACAACCTATCTTTAGTATTTACACAGAAAGTGACCTAAAACAAACATTTCGGTTTAGTAAACCTAGATGGGGTCGCCTCGCTCCTCTATTCAATTTTATAGACATATCTAATTGCGTTCAACAGTTCGTCAAACGCATCTTTCTTTGACCGCAAAACTTGTCGCCTCCACAAGTATTCAACACACATATCGTCAAAGCTGTTAGGATTGTTGTAGTTATCTTTGTAGAAAAACCGTTTCACAATTCTCCATTGAGACTCTATTCTTTGCGTGTCAAATCGATGTCCGGGGTAACAGCAGAGGTCAATAGTAATTGCGAGCAAGGGTCCAAAATACAAGCAGAGGTCGGTCGGTTGTAGGATACACAAAACAAGTCTAAAGGGATAGCCAAAGTCGTCGTAAATAACAGAAATAACTCGGAAAAGTACATTCGCGTAGCTACGAGAGAAACGGAATGAAGATGCATCATTTTTCGACCACAGACGAACATTAATGTCAATACCACAGACAAAACGTCATAATTTTGTCTGTGAATTGTACTATTTTTGTCTGTGAATGGTACTTTTGCGTTTCGTTTCGCCGATTTTCGAAGTAAAATGCGTTTCGTTCACCAATCTTCAATGTGGATTTCCAGAAAAACTATGCATTTCCGCGCAAGTATGAAAAGCGAGTGCCAGCTATCCATTAAGCATATCATTTTATTCAAAAAAAGCTATATCGGTTTAAAAACCAACCCGATTAGTGTGCTTAATTAGCGTAAGGCAAAGGGCACAGTTTGTTAACTGGTCTTTTAAAAATACCCTTTTGCGTCCTCAGAGTGACAACTCGCACTGTGCCATCAGGACCGGGATGGAGACGCTCCACCCTGCCTAGCGGCCATTGAAGTGGACGATTCAGTTCTGACTTTATTAAGACTAAGTCGCCGATTTGAATATTGGGAACAGATATGATTTGCTCTTTGTTGCAGTGTGTGTAAGTAGTCATCAGACCATTTTTTCCAAAACGTTTGGGAGATTTTCTGCAAGCACTGCCAACGTGACAGGCGGTTTATGGCTACTTCATCACAACTGTATTCTGGCACGGCCAGTAAGCTTTGTCCGATTAAAAAATGACCAGCTGTTAATGCTTCAAATTCATTTGGATTGTCAGAGAGAGGACACAATGGACGTGAATTTAGAATGGCCTCAATTTTGCAAAACACTGTAGTTAATTCTTCAAACGTAAGCGACCTATCACCTACCGCACGCTGAAGTAATCGCTTAGACGATATGATTCCACTCTCCCAAAGACCTCCCATGTTGGGGGCACTAGGTGGGTTGAACTTCCAGTCTATTTGTCGTGACGCGCATCCGTCAGCGATCGATTCGCTGTTTTCGCGGTAGAACTTGCAAACGTCCTGTAGATGTTAGTGCCGCGATAAAGTTAGTGCCACAATCGGAATGCAGAGACGACATAACCCGCGACGAGCGACGAATCTATCTAAAGTCGCGAGAAAACAGTCTGCTGATAGATCACTCAACACTTCAATGTGAACACATTTTGTTGAGAAACATACAAAGAGCGCCATATAGCATTTGTGAATTTTAACGTTTCGACGTAAGCTTTCTTTCATGTAAAATGGACCTCCTATGTCGCAACCTACGTGAAAAAAGACCTTGTTAGGTTTTAATCCCTCAATGGGTAACGTACCCATACTAGGTTGTATAGTACACGGACTGCACTTGAAGCATTTAATGCACTTCGATAACGCACTTCGGATCTTGCTACGCGCAGATACGATCCAATATCGTTTGCACAGAATGCCTTGTAGGGTTCGCGGGCCCGCATGTAGGTACATTTTATGAAAATGTTCTATCAATAAAGTTGTAGTACGACAATTTTTAGGTAATAGAAGAGGATGTTTAGTGTTGTAAGGTAGATAGATCGTCCTGAGAGATTCTACCCCCCACCCTGAGGAACCCACGGGGATCCACGAAGGGTGACAATTTTCGTAGCGACGGTACAAATTTATTATTTTGTAGTTTTATTAATTCGCTACCAAAATATTTTTCTTGTGTAGATTTTATTATTACGTCATGGGACGCATTTGATTCGAGAGTTGAAAGAGGACCGAGCGTTCGAGTTTGTTTCGACCGTCGGGCATTGTTTACGAATCGCAAGCACCATGCGATAACACGCTGTAGGCGACGGAACGTTGAAAACGTTTCGAACGTTTTATTAATATCGTCTTCTTCGTTACAGACGTTTTGTGTCGGCATTGAATAGGTATCAACGTTAGATTTTAATTCAGGGATGTCTGTTTTATCAGTGATTAAATTCCACGCCTTAACCGAAAGGGCGTGGAATCTTGGTAGGGTTGTTTTTCACCAGGAATGTCACAAGTAGTACTGACCTTTGACGCCGTGGACCGGAATTCGAAAGCTCAATTCGAGGCAGGAGGACGGGATGAGGAACACGAGGGTGGGGTGTGATGGGAGTCGAATCTTACTGCTTTCGTAGTCCGCCGCCGGTGCCGTCGTGATGCCACGTATCCGACCACATGGGTCGCTATCCGAACGCGACGAATTGGGGACCGAACCACTCTTACCTTTCACAGCACGAAGCACTCACTCCGATGGTGTGAAATCTACTTATTTCCCGACGATTGTTACGATATTATTATAATTAACATTCCGCCAAGGCCCGAATACCTGACGCCGACATTTTTTCCCTGTGCAAAGAAGTACCCTCTAACTCGTCATCTCGTTTCTATACAAGTGACAGCTAGCTAGTTCCGTTCCGATCACTCGCGGTCCGAGTCGCGCAACAAAAAAAGGTGCGTTCCGAAGCATAAATATTAAACAGTCACCCGCCCGGACAGGCCCGAATCTGTCCCTAATCAATAGGAAGGCGAGAAAGTGTTGCGACCGCTCTCTTGAGGACCGAGTCCCCCACCTTGACTTCTGCTGATCGAGGCGTGAATTAAGTTGGGTGTGGCGGAGGAATTAATAAAAATAATTTATTTAAACGGACAGAGTTTCCACTAGGTTTATTAAGACAATAATAATTAAATCTAAAATACAATGATATTTATATCTAAAATAGTGAAGCGTTGACAATTTAGATTATGACGTACGTTCTACATTTTAGGATGATGACTTAGTGCTGACGAATGATAATTGTAAGGGTTGCTCAACCTTAACACCTCCCCCCTTAAGAGAGAAATTATCTGAAGACGTTGAAGACGTATTCGGAGAATTTCGGCTTATACATTTTGTATATAACTTGAATTTAATTAGAAGTGATAACAAGATAATAAAAATGATAGAATAGAGTAAAATTGTCCATACACTTATGTTTTTTACAACATACATATAGTCGTCTGAAATACTTTCACTGACACTAAACTTTGCACTGTTGATAATGTCTTTGATATCACTGAAATCCACTTTTCGGAGGTTTTTCGGTTTACGGTATTATATATAGGAATGGGAATTATTTTATAATATATATACGTGTTGGGTTCTATTAGCGGTACTTCTAATACAAAAAACTAACTTATTCCTGTCAATGTATGATTTTAACAAAATATTACGTTCTAACTTAACTAGGTTTTCCCTTGTTACCGGGTAAATTAAATTATCATGTTTCTCAATTTCTATAAGAACTTGCATAAGCTCTGTGGAATTTAATATTGACTGTTGTAGGGTATGCAACTTGCTGAAGGTAATAGCGGTCTCGGTTTCTTGAATGAAATCATAAATAGTACGAAAGTTATTGGAAATTTGGTACAAGTTATTCATTAATGTAATTATGTTATAACGTCGGCTTTCTGTTTCAAGAAGTGATTGAATCTCAACTGTTTTGTTATCTAAGTATTTAATATTTGAATTCATACTATCTGATAGATTAGTGAATTTATCTAAAGCGTTAACTACTAAGGATACTTTTCGTTAGAATGAATGTTCTTCCTTTTTTAACTGACTTATTTCAAAGTTTTATTGTTTTGCGTCGTCTTCGTCTAAGTTTCCTGAAATGATTTTTACTAACGAACCTAAAGGACTAAATAATGCCCTTTTTACTCTAAGAGTAGGTAAAATCTGATTAATTCTAGTTTTTATTTCGTTTACTAATGATTCAATTTGCTTACATAAACTTCCTAATTCATTTTTATACTCATTATTACTAGTTACTATAACGTTTATCTTATCATACTGTAGAATATTATTATCTACTTCACTGACTACAGTTTCTAAATCTAATGTCTTAAAAATAGTCCATATATTAGTCCTCATCACTGCTGTGCCAAGTTTTATCGGTGTTATACCCGGATTCTGGTTTAGGTTTTGAAGTTCCAGGCTGCCGATCTGTCCGACTAGTACTAGAAGTACTAGGTTTGACCTGTGGAGGACGTTTAATATTCTTAATAGCTACCCTTGTTTTTCTCTTCTTTATCTCGACTGGAATAATATTCCTAGATGGTGAGCCTATGACCTTCGCTTTCTCAAAACGGGGAAGATCTTTCGCTTTTCTTGTTTGGGTATTTTTCATAAAGATATCATCGCCATCTTTTATTTCAGGTGGGTCCTCACCTCCTCTTTTTTCTCTAACTTTAATCTTATCATTTTGCAGTTTATCCGATACATATTCATATAATACTTTTAATCGTTTCCTATGATCTTGAAGTAATTTTTGCATTAGGTTTCGTTCCCTATCTATGTCAAATACATTGTTTGAGTCTGTTTTTCCAAAAACGATCTCAAAAGGAGTATAGCTAGTTGCGGAATGGATGGAGTTATTGTACGCCATTGTTGCGTAAGTCATGACAGAAGCGACGTCAAGTTCGCTTTTCTCATACTTAGCTAAGCGATAAATCTCAATGATTGTTGAATGGAAACGCTTTACTATTGCCATTGAACTGGGATTATTTGGGGTGCCAATATGTAACTCTATTTTGTATAGATTTAATAGTTCCTTAATCAATTCATTGTTGAACTCGGTTCCAGAATCGCCATTTATTTTCTTTGGTAAGCCGTACATACTGAAGTACTTGATAAGAGCTTGTACTACTTCTGGTGTGCTACGATTTGGGATATTAATAGCTTGTCCTAGCTTACTAAATGCATCGACTATTGTTAAGTAGTATTTCCCTTCGATATAAAGAAGGTCCATTAAAACTTCCTGAAATGGTGCATTTTGAGTTTGAGTTAATTGTATACTTGGTTTGACGGGTTTCCTTTCATACTTCATTCTTTTGCACTTTTCACACGAGTTAATTATAGCTGTAACTGTTTCTTTCATGTTCGGCCACCAATAATGTCGTTTTATTTTCGTTAATGTTTCGTTAATACCCCTATGACATGTTTTACCTTCGTGGTACTTTAGAATAACCTGACGTTGATCTCCTTCTGACTCTGACAGATTTACCGTACGCTCGGTGCATTCGGTCAAATTTAGTGTCCCTTTCTTGTATAATCTTGTGATAACATTTGAGAATGTTGTCCTAAATATCGGGTCTTCGAAATAAATGAAATATTTGTGTTTAGTATCTACATATTCTTTAAAAAAATCTTTCACTAACTTTTCATTATTGACGGGCATAAAGACTTCTAAAATTCTTTGTTTTTTATTAGAAATATTGTTTACGAAGAAATTATCCCTAAACCACGTGTGAACTATTATTTGTTTCGGTTTGCAATCAATTGCCTCATTAAGAATAGGGATTCCTTCGTGTTCCCTATTAGAGATTGAGTTTGCAGTTGCCCCATCATCTGAATCTGAAATTTCTATGATCTCCATTTTGTCACTTTCGGAGCTAGAAAAATCTATCGCTTGTATTTTAACACTCTCAATATCTGAAATATCCATTATATCTTCCTGTGGTCTAGGCTTTTTAACGGTCACATTTCGTTCCAATTCTTCAATAATTTCCTGGACACGGTTCTCGTCTGCATCTACATTTACTAAAATTGAATCTAAGTCATCCTCTAATGCGTTAATCATAACTCGAGAAAGGGCGTCAGCATTAGTATTTTGCTGCCCTTTCTTATACTTAATCTCGAAATCGTACTCTTCTAATCGTAGGCGCCAACGTGTAAGTTTGCTGTTTGGCTCTTTGAGTGAATACAACCATGCCAAAGGTCTGTGGTCAGTGTAAATAACAAACTTCTTACCTCTTAAAGATACGGTCTAAAATGTCTTACGGCCCATACTTCCGCCAAAAGTTCTTTTTCGATCGTACTATATCTACTCTCTGTATCGCTTAACGTCCTACTAGCATATGCTATAGGTTTGTATGAACCTATAGTGCCTTGTGAAAGGACAGCACCGATAGCAAAGTTGGATGCATCGGTGGTCACTACAAATGGTTTTTCGAAATCTGGAAACTGTAAAAGAGGTGCGTTTGTTAGCAGCTTCTTACAAGTTTCAAAACTATTTATGTAGTCTTCATTTAACACGATCTTTTTCCCTTTCTTTAAACATGCCGTGAGTGGTCTCGTGATTTTGGCGAAATCTTTGATAAACTTCCTGTAGTAACCTATCAGCCCTAGAAAACTTTTAATTTCTGTAGCTGTTTGGGGAATTGGATACTTAAGTACTGCTTCTATTTTGTCGTTATTTGGTTTAAGACCCTCGTTCGTGATTGTGTGTCCTAAATACAAGACTTCTTTCCTAAGGAAGTGAGATTTATCTAACTGAATTTTCAAGTTAGTCTGGCGAAATCTATCAAAAACAGCTTTTAATTTCTCTATGTGTTCTGGCAAGCTTTTTGAAAAGATAATGACGTCATCAAGGTAAACAAGGCAATGCAAACCTTGTAACCCTCTTAAAACGTTGTCCATTGCTCGCTGAATGGTCGCAGGAGCAGTTTTAAGCCCAAACGGCATTCTATTGAATTCGTAATGCCCGAATGGTGTACTGAAAGCAGTTTTTGATTTATCTTCCTCTTCTACTTCTATCTGATGGTATCCGCTCGCGAGATCTAGCGTAGTGAAATACATACTTTTCACAAGCATATCAAAAAGATCATTGATGTTTGGTAAAGGGTATTTGTCATCAGTAGTGATATCGTTTAAACGCCTATAATCGACTACCATTCTCCACTTTTGTTCCCCTGATGCATCCAACTTTTTGGGCACCAGGTGTACTGGGGCGCTCCAAGGCGAGTGTGATTCTTGCACAATATTATCTCGTAGCATTTTTCCTACTTGTCTTTTTATCTCTTGTGTCTGGACTGGGGGTAGTCTGTGTGCCTTTAAATTAATTGGATCCTCGTTTTTTGTTCTGATTTTATGTTTCACCTGATTACTAAAAGACAGAGGTATGTCTTCACAATAGAATATGTCTTTATATTCTCTACAAGTTTGATCTATCATCATTCTTTCTTCCTCGTTCATATGGTCTAACCTAAGCTTACTATCTAAATTATCGTCTAGTAATCTCTCGACGTCCTGATAGCTTCCTGTTGAATTCAGGTTTGTTGAGTTGACGTTGTGTGATTGTTGTTGAAATAACTCTATCTTGAACGGGGCCGTAACTGTTATTTTTTGAAATAAATCGGTTGTATTTTGAATTACTGTCGTTGCGTAACCGTTAGTAAATTTTACTATAGCGGCCGGCATTCTAACTCCATTATTGAATTGGGTATAATTTAGAATACCCTCTCCGTTTAACAAGTTGACTGGTAATTTGACTCTCATTTCGCATCGAGGAGGTAGGTTATACATCTCTCTCGTGGGTGGCGAGTAAATGATAGGTATCTTACTAGAGTCCGTGAACAAAGTTTGAGATTTCATGTCGATCTTGGCATTGAGTTGTTTCAATAAATCACTTCCTATTAGACCATCGTACCGTTCATCAACCGAATAAATATAAAACTTATGTTTATGGCTGCATTTAAATATCTTTGGCAAGTCAATGTAGGCTACCTCACTGTGTTTGCTTGATGCGTGGGTGCTGATGACTTCGAAAGACTCTTTCTGCTTATAACTTGCATAATATTCGTTTGCCACTTTCGGACTAATAAATGATCGAGTGCTGCCCGTATCTATCATAAAAACGGCATCTAGTTCTGGTATGCGAATATGAGGCAAGTTCAAAAGCTTATTACAATTAAGTTTTATACGTTCCCTATCTCGGAAACTTCCGTATAAAAAATTTCCACCGGCTCACTGTACGAGACAGAATTTTGACTGTCTTTCGTACATTGTAGCGAGTTACACGGTTGAACATCGTTATTATTTTCTGTGTAATTAACACGTCTAGTACTCGCTGTTCGCATCGTAACATCGGTGTTTGACCCCGAAGGTATAGGTGACGCATGATATTGCATCGGAGCATTGTCCGCATAGTGCTGACGCTGCGCTTGTACCGTCGGTGGCACTGACTTATTAAAACGCGGCGAATTATTATAAGTGTTATCGTTAAATCTATTATTAGCCTGCTGCTGTCTATTGTTTCTAAATTGGAATGAATTATTTGTCGAGTTCTGCGCACTGTTTTGCATGTGAGTAGATGCATTATTAGGTGCATGTGCACCTGGTACTCGTTGTGAGTTGTCGTACCGTGGAGGGTTATATTGAGCGGATTGATTTGGCCTTAATGATTGATTGCTACTTGAACTGTTATTGGGTCCATTCCTGTTTGGATTGAATCGCGGACCGTTCTTTGCATCGTAAACTGTTTGGAAGTTTTGTTCCTCCAATACCACTTTCAAAGCATCCTCCAGGGTAGTAACATTTCGCAAGCGTACTAGCCTAACTAAGTAAGCCGGCAAATTGAAAAGAAAAACATTCAGCGACATATTATCGTAAATATGGTGTTTAGCTTGACGTAAATTCACTTCACTGATGGTTTCATTAATCTTCGCGAATAATATACTTCTCAAATGTTGGATTTTGTGACAAAGATCGCAATAACCTTCGTTTCTATTTCGTTTTAATGCTTCCAGTTCCATGGCCAAACATTCTTCGGACCTTGGATCGCCGAAGTTTTGGCCCAATAAATGTTTTAACTCATCCCATGTATTAATGCTTTCTCGTTCCCCAACTAGTTTAGCTGCTTCCCCCGAAAGCCTACTAGTTATAACATGGAACAAGTACTCGTTTTGCAAATTTCCCCCTTGGAAAGTGTTTAGGATGTAATCGCATTTCTTAACAAACAGTGGTAATAATCTGGAGTCCCCATCGAATACTGGAATGATCTTGACCATTTCCATGGGTATTCTCACAATATTATCCATCTTGAACGATGAGAAAAAAAACCTATCAAAACTAAAGACTTCTAAAATTGACTACTAACACTATCTAAATTGTTATTCGAGAAAATGTGAATTCCCAAATAACAGCCTACCTACACGAGTTTGTTATGACGTTTTCTAATTCCTAACAACACGTATAGATATTATGAACGAAAGGAAATACGGAATGATAAGGAATGGTGAAAAGGTGTACTCACAATCCCGTCGCTCCCATGTCCTTTCGGAATATTGCTTGTTTGCCGAAGTGTCCTCTGGTCTTGATCCTCTCCTGGCCTGGTCCTGGTCCGATGTTTGGTCCTGGTCCTGGTCTCGTTCCTGTGACGTCGCCGCTTGACTCCTCAGGAACTACGTTCGCCTCTTCTTAATATATTTATTTGTTCGGTAGATTCAACTTAACCGTAGAAACGGACGATGAATATGGATTCAACTGTTGAAATCCTACCGGCTGCGCCAATTAAGTTGGGTGTGGCGGAGGAATTAATAAAAATAATTTATTTAAACGGACAGAGTTTCCACTAGGTTTATTAAGACAATAATAATTAAATCTAAAATACAATGATATTTATATCTAAAATAGTGAAGCGTTGACAATTTAGATTATGACGTACGTTCTACATTTTAGGATGATGACTTAGTGCTGACGAATGATAATTGTAAGGGTTGCTCAACCTTAACACGTGCCATCCCGACCAGTGTACAATTTGACGATCCGTCCTCGTCTCCATCTCAATGATGGCAGGTTCGCATCCTTAATCAGCACCAAATCACCGACTTGAGGGGGGCTCGTCCGGTCAGTCCACTTAAGGCGCTGCTGCAAGATGTGCAAGTACTCAAGGGACCACCGTTTCCAAAAATCTTGAGCCATCTGCTGCAACATCTGCCACCTAGTTAACCGACTTAACTTAACATCACCGAATGGGTATTCTGGCAGGGCGTTAAGGGGCTGACCTATCAGGAAGTGACCCGGCGTCAACGCTTCCAAATAATTTGGATCCGAACTGAGCGGGCACAACGGACGGGAGTTCAGTGTCATTTCAATTTTACAGAACAGCGTCGCAAGCTCTTCAAAGCGTAGAGAGGTCTCACCGATGATCCTCGTCAGGTGCGACTTAGCCGATTTAACCGCAGCCTCAAAAATTCCTCCCCAATGAGGACATCCCGGCGGACTGAAAACCCATTCAATCCCTCTTCGAGAGCAAGCCGTACCGATGGCGTCCTGGTTACCGTTCAGGAATTGAGTGACCTCCTGCAGATATCGCCTGGCTCCGACAAAATTTGTGCCGTTGTCCGAACGGATTAATGTCGGGAGGCCCCTTCGTGAGACGAACCGATCCAGACATGCGATAAATGCCTCTGTAGTGAGGTCACTGACCACCTCCAAGTGGACTGCCTTCGTGGCCAAGCACACGAAGACGCACAGGTATGCCTTCACTAATCTGGCGTTCCGTAGCTGTGAAGACTTGACCATGAATGGTCCCGCGCAATCCGTTCCGACACCCGCAAAGGGCCGGATTTCGTTAACCCTATCCGAGGGCCAATCGCCCATCTGGGGCTGCATCGTAGCCGCCTTGGCCCGATAACAAGGCAGGCACCGAAATACGATGCTACGCACTAAGCGTCTTCCCGATAGAATCCAGAACTCGCGCTGGAGAAACGCCATCAAGGCGTGGCATCCGATATGCCCATTCCGAATGTGTCGATCCTGTATCAACAGTTCGACCAACTTCCCTTTCCTAGGGAGTAACAACGGGTGGCGAGGCAGGTGGTCCGTCCAAGCGTAGACCGTATCTTCTAACGCTATTGACCCACGAAGAACCGTCATCGTGTGGTTGACCAGACGAGTCAGGAGAGCCGCTCCTGAAAGCTCTAATTTGGGAATGGTCAGGCGAGTGCGCAACGGCGCAACCTTGCTCTTGGCCATGACCAACCGCACATCAACCTCCCCCGAGGAGTTGACCGTACGTAGATACACCGCAGCTCCGTAGCCCTTCTCCGAGGCATCGCAAACCCATGTAGGGTGGCGGTGTATCGTTTGGTGGGGACCAACCTCCGTGGCAGTGAAATCCGATTGATGCCAGGGAGGGTCGAAAAGAACGAGTCCCACTCTGAGCTCAATGACCCGCCGATCGGGTCGTCCCATTTCAGCTCAGCAGACCACAATTGCTGCATAAAACACTTGAGCTGAAATGTTACCGGGGTGATCCACCCGTTTGGATCAAATGTCCTAGCCACCATTGAAAGGACGTTCCGTTTCGTCCAGACCTTCGGGGAGTCCAACTCGACCCGATACGAAAACATGTCTGACACCGGCTGGTACTGGACGCCTAATACCGACAACATATTTGGATTTTCCAAATTTTCAAAAATGTGGGGATCCTGCTGGCAGTCATCCGGAAGACCAGACAGTAACTCTGGAGAGTTCGACATCCATTTCCGGAGCTCGTAACCTCCACCCCGTAAGAGCTCAACTAGCTCGTCCCGACGAGCGAGCGCCTCCTCTACGGAATCTGCACCGGTACAGATATCGTCCACGTAGAGATCCTGCTCCAGGATCGCTGCTCCTCTAGGGAAATTTAACCGTTCTCGATCCGCTAACTCCCGCAGAGTGCGAATCGCCAAATAAGGACTAGACCGTAGCCCGTACGTGTTGGTGTTCAGCTCGTACACCTGATCTGGGCTCTCTCGCCACAGTATCAGCTGATACCGTCTATCGTCAGGGTGAATGACCGTCTGCCTAAACATCATCCGGATGTCAGCTACAAACACAACATTGTGTCGACGGAACCGTGTGATAACATCCGCGATGTCATGGTTCAACTTCGGCCCTGAATGCAAACACTGGTTCAGGTTCATGCCATTAGATGTTGATGCCGATCCATCGAACACTCACCCGTATTTTGCCCTCCGGGGTCCTCAAGACCGCGTGATGGGGCAGGAAGCAGTGGTCTTCACGCTTCCAGTCGATACCCGAAACCGACATGTGGCCGAGCGACTCGTATTCCCGCATGAAGTCGACGTACTTCTGCCGGAAAATCCCGTCACGCTTCATGCGTCGTTCCATCGACAGAAGCCGCGTCTCGGCTGCATGATGTGAACTGCCCAGCGGTGGGCGATCACTCCGGAATGGAAGACGTGTGAGAAATCGACCTGACCGAAGGCGACCAGTATTGTTCCGATAAAACTGTTCACACTCTTCTTCAACCGGGTCCAATCGGCGGACCGTAGGTGGTTCCTCCACCTCCCAAAACTTCTGTATCACCTCCGAGAGTACAGAACCGAATAAGGGACTACTAGTCGCTAGGCGTGGGGCAGCCGGCATGACCGGACCCATTACCGCATGGCCCAGTCTGGTGTTGACCGAAACCAGACCCGTCGCCTGCAACACGTGGACACCTGGCACTAACAGGTATCCCAAGGCATCAACACCCAGTAAAATGTCTACTGGGCCCGGAATATCAAACTCCGGGTCAGCCAGTGACAACCCAGCGACCAACTGTCGCACCGAGGGCGACAACCGTACGTGAGGGTGTGAGCCCATCACATTAGGCATGACTAATGCCGTGACCGTCAGATTCACCGATGAATCCACCCGTGACGAGAGAGTAATCCGACATACTCCCTTAACGGAACCGACTTCCGTGTTCCCAATTCCCCGAATGGAATGTGGATACTCCCTTACCGAAATGCCCAACCGTCTTACAAGGTTGCACGAGACTAAGCACCCCTGGGCCCCCGAGTCCAATAGTGCTCGTGCCACACATGATTTGCCGTCCGAACTCCACGCTATCACAGAGGCGGTGGGGAGCATGACCGTCTGTGGAGTGGCGGCACCCTGTAAGTGGGCGGCGTGTCCCTAGCGGGAACCTCCGCGGGATCCGAACCCGCTCAGACCTCCGTCGGCCTTGGAGTAACTCGGCTGCTGATACGCAACCGGCATATCAGACCGTATGTACATCAAGGGGTCCCAACCCGGATAATAGGCCCCTCGCTGTCCCGGTACCCGACCATACCGGACGGTGTACGGTGTGCCCGGTGGCCACCGTGGATGGATGGGGGAGAGCGGATCCAACCTGGGGCGCTCTAGGAATGGGGGCGACATCCGACTGTTCGCCTCCCAGAGCGCCGGGCAGGGTGGCGCCGAAGGTGGTGGGCTCCCAGCCTTCGCGCTACTCATAGGTGCCATCTGACACCCGCCCGTAACACGCGGTGAGCCAGCGGCCCGAAGTCCTCGCTGACCGTGGACAGCGGCGACCGAACCCCGGCTATCCCGCATGTTACCCCCCGCGCTGCCCCCTTCCCCTCGGGGGGGGGGGGTCCCGTCCGCGGGTACCCCAGTCACCCCGTTGGTGACTCCCGTTGCCCGGAGGGGGACTGGGTCCGGCCCTGGTTGGGCCCTGTGGCCGACCAACCTGAGTCCGGCCCTGGTGACCGTCCGAAGGGCCTGACCGATTCAGGCACAACACTATGTGGTGCTTGCCACCACAGCACTCACAGGGGAACGCGCGCGAGCACTCGCTCAGCGTGTGCGGCCCCAAACAACCGAAACACAATCGGTGGCGGAAGACAATCTTCCTGCGGGCAGCTACCCCGAGCGCCTTAAATTTGGCGCAACTGGTCACGTCATGACCGGCACTGTCGCAGTGCACACAGCCGTCACCCGACGGCGCGGCATTCAAAACGCCAAATTGTTTCGACCGCCCACCCCCCCGTGGGGGCGGGGGGCGCGGCCCCTCCCGCATCCGCGCGGGTTGGCGCTGCACACTGGCCTCCGTGTCCAGTGTGTCACATCGCCTGCATTCACCCTCCAAAAAATCCGTCAATTGGACGAGCGTGGGCAGTTCCGTGCTACTGCCCCCATGCAGCTGTTCAAACCGACTTTGATCAGCTGCAGGCAACCGTGACAAAACTATATACAAAACAATGTATGACCATTGGTCTACCGGAAGACCAAGGTTCTGAAGGGCCTTAGTGGCCACCAGCACTGGGTTGAGCACCTGTACTCGGATGTCAACATCCCGGGTTACTTTAGGGATGCTAAACAGCTTCCCCAGCTGCGCATCAACCAACCGCCGTTTGTGTTGGTAGCGGTCAAACAATATGGACCTGGCTATCTCATAATTGCCCACCGTGACCGTTAGGTGACCGACCAACTCCTTCGGTTCACCCCGCAGAGCCATCAATAGTTGGGCCAACTTGTAGGCGTTGTCCAGGTCGTCCCGACCGTGGACCAAACTATCAAATAAATTAATGAAGGCCGGCCACTCATCAATTGCCCCACTGAAGGCCGGAATCTCCAGGTGTGGCAGCCGTCCAACAACACCCTTCGGGGGTGGGTCTCCGTTACCCTCCCCACGGTCATTCCTTCGCGACCGCTTAATTTTCTCCGCGCGACGCTCGATGTCACCCAAGCATTCCATCGCTTGGTCAGCATCCGCGCAGAGCTGTTTCACTGCAGCCACCGAGGCTTCATCCGTAAGCCCGAGAGCTTCAGCCTCCGCAGCCAGCCGACACACCTTCCCGACGCGTGTCATTGCGTTCTCCACACGCTTGAGCAGGACATCGTCCATGTCGGGTCGCTCCACATACTTATGAGTATGGGCGAGCCATCTCATTTCCTCCCGGACACCATGCCGCAGTACCGTCAAGGGCGAAGGTGCCATGTTGACCGATTTAATAGATTGTGGTCTTATACTTCACTACCGAACTAATTATAGCCAGAGACCAGCACCCGCCCGTCAGCGCTGGGCACAGAAACCAAAACTAAGTTGTCGAAACTAAGGCAACCACTAAAACAATTAAATCCTAAAAATATTTAATATGGTCGCCCTGTGGACATACACCTTATAACTATACACTCTAAATCAATTAGAGAATGCCACCATAAAGCACAATAAAAAATAACACACAAAAATTTATTATAAGAAAAAAGGCTATTTTTAATATAATGAAGGTAGCTGTGAACCTTCTAGAAGTGGCCCCTCCGATATGATCCACACTTCTACTGAGGTCAGCAAAATCAGCTTAATACCCCTTAAATAGCCTGACCCTGCTCTGTAATCCGAAATAACACTGCAATGCTATGGAACCCGACTGCAATACTATAGTCCGACCGAATGACTGTTTCTTATGCACACCGAGTAGTTTCCGACTACAAATTTATAATAATTGTTAACTAAATCGTCAATTATACGTTCACTAACCGAAAATGAACCTAAATTGTGGTATACCGACCACACGACTCACTCACAAAATGATTGCCGACCAATCTGAGGTATCCACCCTCTCCCAGCTACAATCTGGCAAAAAAAACAACCCTACAACCGTCCGTGAATCGATTTCCCACTAGAAAACCGCGCCTCTGCTACCAAATGATTAAATTCCACGCCTTAACCGAAAGGGCGTGGAATCTTGGTAGGGTTGTTTTTCACCAGGAATGTCACAAGTAGTACTGACCTTTGACGCCGTGGACCGGAATTCGAAAGCTCAATTCGAGGCAGGAGGACGGGATGCGGAACACGAGGGTGGGGTGTGATGGGAGTCGAATCTTACTGCTGTCGTAGTCCGCCGCCGGTGTCGTCGTGATGCCACGTATCCGACCACATGGGTCGCTATCCGAACGCGACGAATTGGGGACCGAACCACTTCAACATTTCACAGCACGAAGCACTCACTCCGATGGCGTGAAATCTACTTATTTCCCGACGATTGTTACGATATTATTATAATTAACATTCCGCCAAGGCCCGAATACCTGACGCCGACATTTTTTCCCTGTGCAAAGAAGTAACCTCTAACTCGTCATCTCGTTTCTATACAAGTGACAGCTAGCTAGTTCCGTTCCGATCACTCGCGGTCCGAGTCGCGCAACAAAAAAAGGTGCGTTCCGAAGCATAAATATTAAACAATCAGTAACGTAAAATGTACTGATTGGCCACTGATGAACGTCATCAGATAGCCAAGTCGGACCGTGCAACCATCGCTCGGCGTCAGCTACGAGCTGGGCCGGCATGGTGCCGCGGGAACACACGTCAGCTGCGTTGTTCTCACTTCTCACGTGATACCAACAGTTCGGCGGGACTACGTCGATCACCTGCGCCACCCGACTAGACACAAATGTTTTTAATTTATATGGTGCCGTTTGCAACCATGCCAGGGCGACACTCGAGTCGGTCAACGCGGTCAATTCGAACTGAATATTTTGAATGCTTTGTTTCACAAACAAGACAAGCTTAGATAAGAGCACGGCAGCCATGAGCTCGAGTCTCGGAATGGACATAGGTTTGATCGGCGCGACTTTGCTTTAACTAAGAAGTAGTCCAGTCTTCACCTCACCGTCTTGCCCGACACTACGAACATATATATATTATTACGCAATTATGTGCACCTTGTCGAACCCGGGTGTCAGCATGTGTCTCTCTATTCGTAGCTCGGAGAGACTGGACAGTGAGTTTATGAAGCAAGACCACTTGTCGCGCAGCTCAGAAGGCAGTTGCTCGTCCCAGCCGAGATCTAACTTCCACAAGTCCTGCATTATGCATTTCGCGAGAAAGGTACACGGAGATATAAACCCAACAGGGTCGAATATGCTCGCTAACAATTTCAAGACTGAGCGTTTTGTGAAAGTATTGTCTTTCATGTTATACTCGAAAGAAAAGCAGTCATGAGTAGGCGACCGCTTTAATCCTAACACTTTAATAGGAGAACATAGGCTGTCGTCACTAAAGTTTATAGCGACGGCCCGATCGGTTTCAACCCTGTCCAGAAACTCAGGCGAGTTACTGGCCCATTTTCGAAGATCAAAACCGCCCAATTTTAGGAGAGCTACGAGCTCGTCCTGCAACATGCTGGCTTCGGAAACGTTCCGAGTAGACCAGAGAAGATCGTCGACATAGAAACCGTTGACGAGAACGTCGGCAGCTCGCGGGTACCGGGCGCGTTCATCGTGCGCCAGCTGCTGCAACGTGCGGACAGCTATGAACGGTGCGCTGCGTAACCCGTACGTATTTGTCGTCAGTTCGTACGTTTGAACCGGTTCCGATGGCGACTCCCTCCAGAAAATATGTTGGTAGCTACGATCGGCGGGCTTGATAAGTACCTGTCTGTACATGTTGGCTATGTCGGCCGTAAAGCATATTTCAAAAAGCCGAAAGTTGAAAATTATTTTTAAAATATCTTGTTGTAGTTTTGGACCCGTAAGAAGAGTGTCATTTAACGATATACCGTTGGAAGTACCTGCCGAGCCGTCAAATACCACTCTGACGGGCGTCGTAGAACTGGAAGTTCGTACAACACAGTGATGTGGTATCATATATCTACTGGGTTCAGTACTGTTCTACGGACGCATGTGGCCCAGCTGTTCATACTCGCGCATGAACTCACCGTAAGCTGCATGCAAGCTAGGAGTTTGAGCGAGACGTCGCTCGAGATTAAGAAACCTACGCATGGCGAGGTTACGTGATTCGCCTAGGGGTGCGCGGTTCGGATCTAACATAAGAGGGGCTACCTACGTACCTACCGCTAGCGTCGCGGTGGTGTTGCTCCGAATAGATTTCTTCTGCGAGTTTATCGAGTGGGTCGATAGGGTTGTCACACGGTGACTCCTCTATTTCCCAGAACGCCCGAAGTTGAGTATTGATGGTATCACTGTCGGCGGTGTACGACACCAGGTTGCAAGAAGTTGCAATGTTAGTGACACCATCATCAGAAGTACACGGTACTTCTAATTTTCCGCATAAAACGTACCCGAAAATACTGCTGAGTGCAGTGGGCAATGAATTGTGAAAAATGATTTTATTGCCATCGTAAATGTGCGGAAATATATCGCCCGCTAAAATCATATCGATGGGTGATTTTTTGTAAAAGAAAGGATCCGCCAAAGGTAAATTTTTAAATTTATAGGATACTTCCTCTGGGATTTCTACCGTAGGCAAATTTGCAGTTAATTCAGATAAAACTATTGCATCGATATCAAATTTAGGATTGTCACAATGTCGTGGCTTAACAGTGCATGACGCCATCCCGAAGTTTTTTACATTATTTCCGGCTAAACCATAAATACTATAAGGACATTTTTGTCGTGACAGCCCTAGCCGTTCTAAACAATTGTTTGTTATAAAATTCGACTGAGCACCTGAATCTATAAGTACTCTGCACGGTTGCACGCTTCCGAATGCATCCACGACATTGACTACAGCTGTCCCTAATAGCACAACATAATTTTTATTGTTTCCGTTCGACGAGTGCGTCAGGTTAGAATGCATACCTACACTAACGTTATCAGTCGTTCTCGGGAAGGCTGACTGCGGAACCGGTTTGCTACTAGGCTCGACGACATCAGGCTCGGCGACATCATACGACACATCGAGCCTAGTAGGCTCGATGTGTAGCAGCGTATGATGTCGCCGATTGCACATAAAACATTTAAACTTGCTGTTACACTCGGCTGATACATGATTAGGCTTTAGGCAATTGTGACACAGGTTGAGATGATCAGCACGGCTGACTCTTTGAGTGGGTGACAATTCACGGAATTGAACACATCGGAATATCATGTGGTTTTGGCCGCAATGCACACAATCTTGACTGTCGGCATTTTGCGATGTCGATTGTGAATAGTTGTTTACATTATGCGAAACAGTAGTTTTGTTTAGTGAGTTAGAATAATTGGTGTTGGTAAATTGCGAATGTTCCAACACTTTTACTTGTTTTTGTATATGGTTCATTAGTTGTTCGTAAGTAGGTATCGTCTTTTGGTCGATGCTCATCTCGAATGACTTTTTTGTATTAGGATCGAGTGACCGCAAAGCAATATGGCAAAATAAATAGCTTAACAAGTTATCAATATTTAAGGCGTTAATTGCCCTATATGAGTGATCGAAAGTTTCAATAAAACTATTTAAATTTGCTGGCGATTCTGTTTTTAAAGCCGGGAGACTTAGTATTTTGTCTAGATATTTACCTAGGAGCATTCTGTTGTCCTGATATTTATCGAGTAGCGAATGCCACACCACCTCGTAATTACTAGACGTAATTGGCATACTTCTTACAATATTAAGTGCAGAACCTTTAGTGCAAGACAATAAATAATGAAACTTATCAATATTTGAGATTTCCGTCTGGTTGTGCACCAAAGAGCAAAATGTCTCATAGAAAGTGGTAAAGTTTTCAATATCGCCGTCAAATTGAAAAAGATCAATTTTCGGAAGGCGCGGTCTAGATTGACTTGTCATCGCTTGACCACTTGGCGAAACGTCCGCCATTTTGGGTGCAAACTTAGATGAACACAATTTTACATTGAAATACAATTCATCAAAACTCTTTAGCTCATTATGATTAAATTGCGTATCAGGATCTAAGTCCAATTGTATCACATAAATCTCCATGCAAGTTTTTTCAAAGTTTTCACGCAACAACTCAATCTCTGAGGCACGCAAAAGGAACATTTCTATATCACCAGGTTGAGAATCTAATTTAGTGGATAGATCATATAGAAATTGTATTTGCGAGAATAATCTCTGCTTCATGGCAATATTTCTGTTAAGGCTTTTTATATTTTCTAACTCCTTTTTTGATGGGGCTTTGTCGGTAGCCATTTTGAATTGAATACGTTAGAAAAATACGTTAAATTAGAATTAGCATTTACCAAATTCTAAACAAGCACGGCTTGTATAAGGATAGAGGGGTAAAATATATAATTATTAATATTAAATATATAAGATGTATAATAAATATCCAGCGAAGATGGACCAAAAAATGTTCGGTATTTCACCAAACACTTCAAGAGGAGCGTTGTGGACTGTATAATAGAATAAAATATACTAATTAGGTAGGATGATGCGATGTAAAGTTACGAACGATCCAAACACAGAAAAGAGGAAGCAAATTAATCTACCACTTACCTTCAATGCCTTCACCAACCAAATCCAAGTTGGTGCTGGTAGATCGGAGCTGCTGAGAAGTCCGTACAATAACACACACAAATAGATAAACTGCACGGCAGATAGATGTAGGAAATAACAAAAGCTCACGGAGCAACTAAAATGTACGGAACGTCCTTTGAGGCTCAAAATTCAAGTGCACCACGGGGCTGCTTGAAGCGAACTGAACGACCGTTGTACCAGTCCTTCCACCGTTTTTTCACGCCAAATCGAGGGTAGGTGGTTCAAACATATCGGGCAGCGGCAAATCATTCACTACCCTCAATTTCCGTAATGTATGGATCGAACACAGTTGATGCGAACTATGACTACACTAAAATGTATGGTTTTCAACGTCTTTAAAATCAAAACATGTGCGATATCTGACTCTACCCGCAAGTGATGGCAGGCTTTGCCTACAGCCTGGCGTGCAAACACTGCCATCGCGGGACCATACGAACTGTAGTTTCTTCATGCCAATCTCGCGGGCTCGGCCAAAGAGCTGCCTGTTTGTTTTGGTCAGCCGCTCGTTTACGCTGAACTTGTGCTGCGGGCCGGGCAGCTGCAGGTCCATGCGCTCAGTCGTGGCTCCGCGGCGGACTCGCGCGGCGCTCAGCAGCTGGTCGCGGGTGACATGGCGCGCGAGTCTCGCGACGAAGGGCCGAGGCCGCGCAGGCATGCCCACGCGCGCCGCCCTCACGATGTCCCGTTCCTGCAGCTCCACTCCTAGTTTGCTGGCAGCCACGGTGACCACGTGCGAAAGGTTTCTCCGCTAGTCTCCGGGATCCCGGTGAACTCTTGCCCTCAATTCCTTGTCGCTGGCCAATAACTCTATAAGGTGGCTGATGTCTGTCGACTCCCCTGCTTGCCTCTCTACGGCTTCCAAGCGGGATTCGACATCGGCCACCTTCTTATTACAGTCTGCCATCGACAGGTACAGTTTGCTCATTTCCCCGCGGACGCCAGCCATCTCGTCGCGCATGCATCTCATCTCCTCTTGGCAGAGGCGCAGCTCCGGGGTTAAGTCAAGCGTGGAGGCATATTGTGCGAGAATGTGGCAGGTTCTGCGAGATGAATGTGTGAAAGTGTTGTCTTGGAATTATTATTATTATTTTTTGCATTGACATTTTATTTCAGTACCCTTGACTTGACATACCTAATACTGTTTAATACTATTTGAATTTGAACTGAATTTAATGTTTAATGTAATTTAATATTTTCTACGAATTTGTTATTCCCTACCTGTGAAATCGACTTACCTAAATTGATACTGACATTGTATAACTATTTGACTTTGTGCAGCGCATTGGGTGTATACCTTTAATGTTGTATATCGTACTTGTATATTAAAATCAATAAAAATAAATAAATACTCTGCGTAACGAAAAAAAACCATGTCATGGTCGCAGGGTAACAACTTCGTCCACATCGCTCACTCTTTATGAAGGACCAGCATAGTTTTGGGTCAGAATATATCGATCGCTGACTCTACTTACCTACATTTATCACAGCCGACATACTCGCAGTAGACTTGTAGCTAGAGGTGATTGAAAAGCGCCGATATTAGCTCAAAGGCAATATCAGAGGATCAAACTACGGTGCAGTGTGAGCTTGCGCTGGGCTCAGCGGCCTTTCATACAGATGTATACGTGGTGAGTCGTGATTTGATAACAGTCCCATTGGAAGTACCATTTAGCGGACGATTTGACCGAGAAAAGCTCGATAGACTGCCTGAGTGTGAGTAAGAAGAAAATGAAATAGGGCAACTTGCACCAGACTTTGGACCGCACGCATAAATAACTACAAAACGGCCCCTCATTAATTATTGTTAACCCTTTATCGGGAATAACCAAGCAGAATTTTTAATGGTTTTGGACTTTGTTACCAAGCCAGTTGAAAAGTTGGGCATATGGTGGACAGAGCCTTATAAGGGTTAAGTGGGGAAGTGGCTGACAGGCAACAGTCTTGCCGTTTTTGACTACATAACTGTTATAACGTGTTGTACTTATGTTGTGTTTAAACTGTATTTAGAGGCTGTCAAAAGTCTAGTGTAAGTCGCCTTTACACATTTAAATACAGTCGAATACTTTGCTTCTGGCCCCACACTAGGATACACTGTGTTGTGGGAACCAGGAACAGCGATGTCACTGTATCTACCGTACTGTGGGAACTTTTCCTAACTGATATGATTTTTAAAGAAATTGACATACTAACAGTAGCTAGTCAATTTATTTTCGAAAATATAATGTACGTATGTAATATAATATAAAAACGCAAGAACCTTTCAACATTTTCCAAACTTAGCGATAGCTGTAATGTTAACCTAAGAAATAATCACAGACTTAGACTCGCGAAGGTTAGCAATTCTTTCAAGGGTCAGCCAAACTTGTAGCCATAGCAAGCGGTCGTTTCATTACAGAAATAATCACAGACTATGTGCGCCCCGGTTTAGACTCGCGAAGGTTAGCAATTCTTTCAAGGGTCAGTGCATTCTCTACTACAATAAGATACCTCTGGAGATTTTGAAATTGCCATTTGAGCAATTTAAAAAGCATGTTAAAGCGACTTTGTCGAAAAAGGGATATTACAATGTTCAAGATTACTTAAATGACAGGACTGTATGGGGTTAATCTGGCTCAACACAGACCTTGCTGTTAATAATTTTGTAATTATTTATTCCAGCTTATTAAATAAAAATAAATCATAATTGTATTAGTTAAGCACAACCTATTTTTAAAAGAGATCTAAAAATCAAACTGTGGTAGTTTCTACGCCCTCCTTCTCCCACAGTGGTCTAATGTAGAGAAGAGCCAAAAAATGACGTTTGCTAAGTATATGTAAATATCTACAGTGTTCGGGAACCGAACACCTTTTGCTGACGCCTGTATAGTCGGCCACTCGCGATTACTTATTTTCAGTGCATTTTACGGAACCGCGCGTGACGGGTGCATTCATAACATTTCAACATTTCCTCATTAACTATTCGTGAATTAAAGCCACTTTAGTGTTCAAGCTAACATTGTGTATCAATCAACAACCCCAACAAGGCATCAACCCAAACATTGGTCCTTCGAGCCGGATATGAACCAGCGACCTATGGATTGGTCGCTGGACATTGGTCCTTCGAGCCACTCGGTTGGACTTCGTGCGTGATTGCAATCGGTTCACTGGCTTCCCAAAAGCGGGTTCCACCAGTTGGATTGAGAAGGGCAAACTTCACGTGTGAAGCTCGCCGGGTAATCAGCAAAAAAGGAGTGAGTGCCGAACAACAAACATCTAAACATTTCGAGAGAGTCGGAGAACATTAACATTAAACAACAACAATTATCTTAACATTCCAAGAGCGACAGAAAATATTAACAACCAACAATGGAGGAATTAATGAGCAAACAAGTGGAGACGACGGCAGCCATGGAGAAATTGCTGGTCAACTTCAAAAAAGAAAAAAGTGAGAGTAAGCCAACCATAGCAAGTAAAAGGATTGAGAAACTGACGGAGCTGTTTCGTGAATTTCACGCGAATCATCTCATCCTTTGTCAGTATGAAGATAAATCGCACGATTATTTCAAGGGAGAACATTACGAAACAACAAAAATATTTTACTATGAAACATTAGCCTATTTGGAGAAATATGTGAAGCTACAACAACAAACATCTGGAACGTCGAAGGAGATCACTAACATTGACAAAAAATTAGACGACAAGCTACGTAAGCAGACGGCTAACAACAAGGCTTTTCAGCGAACAATTACAAACATAGATGTAGAGGCGATAACAGAGAAATGAGAGTTTGAAGATGCTCTGAAGACTTTGGAAACGCGTTGGTCGACAATCGACTCATTGCATTGGGAACTAGAAGGTTTGCTTAATGAAGAGGATAATGAACAGTTCGAGGCATTATTTAATAACAACGAGAAGCAGTATAATAAACTGAAAAAGAACCTTAATTCAAAAATGTGGTCAGAAACCCACAGAGACAAAACAACCCCTAAAATGGAGGTACCGGTATATCATGGAAATTACAACCAGTGGATGTCTTTTAAAGACCTCTTTACTGAAACTATTCACAAGAATGCTTCGTTGTCTAACGCACAAAAGATGCAGTTTCTGAAAGGGAAGGTACGTGGAGAAGCTGAGCGTCTGATACAGCACCTCAATATTAGCTCTGACAACTATACCGTGTGCTGGGACATTCTGAACCATAGGTACAACAACAAACGCCTTATTTTCACAACGTATATCAACACACTATTAGAAATACCAAACATGAAACACCAGTCCCTAGAACAGATCAAGAGGATGCACGATGTGGCCCAAGAAACACTCAATGCGATCAAGAACTTAGGAGTAGACATAACAACATGGGACCCACTAATTGTACATATATTGGATTTGAAATTGGATAGCGAAAGCCACTCAGAGTACATAGACTCTTTAAAAGATCGCCGCGAGCTACCAATATTGAGCGATTTTATTGATTTTCTGGAGGGAAAATTCACCGCTATGGAAACAAGTCGACGAAAAGGAGAGTACAATCAACAAAGAGCATCTTACAATCATCATTATCAGCCAAGTTCATCATCTTCAAATAATACTCGAACAAATATTTCGAACAATAAAGAAAGACCGCCAGTAACAAAATCAACATTCAACGTGACGACAATAAAATGCCCACTATGCAACAACGAACATGGCCTGTATAACTGCAAATACTTCCTAGAATTACAAAATGATAGAAAACTAAAAAAAGTACGAGAACTTCAAGTTTGCATCAACTGTTTATTCAGCCACAATGGCAACGAATGTAAATCATCAAAAACATGCCGCAAATGTAACAAGAGACACAACACAATAATTCACGATGCACTGAACTGCAATAACAACTCACACGTGTCGAAACAAAGTGATTTGAACATGACAGCGGAGGTCTTGTTGTCAACCGCCATGATAAAAGTGAAGGGAAGCGATGGTACTTATCATCTCCTGAGAGCGCTGGTGGACCAAGGGTCACAAATTTCCATCATTACGGAGAAAACAGCCCAGTTATTAAAAATTAAACGTGTCAACTGCAAGGGATCAGTTTGTGGTATTGGAGAGAAAGAGACAAATGGAAAGGGAATGATGTACATAGAATGCAAATCTATACATAACGATTACACTTTTAACACAGACGTCATCATAATGAACAATCTGGTCGGTTACTTACCTAACAAAACATTTGCAAAGCCGGAATGGACATCAATCAAAAATATTTCATTAGCCGACCCGGAATTTTACATTTGCCGCCCAGTTGACGTGTTACTTGGAGCAGAAATATATTCACAAATTATACTCAGCGGAATGATTAAGGAGAATGACTCACGTCAGCCGCTCGTACAACAATCACATCTTGGTTGGTTACTGTGTGGAAACGCCAAGACATACAAATGCAACATAGTGAGGCAAGATTTAGATGAGATTAAAAGGTTTTGGGAGTTGGAGGAGATCAATGAACAGTCAAACTTATCAGTAGAAGAGCAACATTGCATAACATACTACAACGAAACAACTACCAGAAAAGAAAATGGGAGATATGAAGTACGATTACCACTCAAAGAAGACATCGAGACAAAACTAGGGTCGTCTAAACAGACTGCCTTAGCACAATTTAAAAATTTGGAGAAAAAGTTTCAGAAACAAAGTAAATTAGCGACGGATTATAAAACATTTATGGAGGAGTACGGAGCCTTAAATCATATGAAACCGACAAATAGCAACGAGACACCTGAGTACTACATGCCGCACCACGGGGTCGAGCGAATCGACTCGCTGACAACGCAATATAGAGTTGTATTCAACGCATCAAACAAAACATCTACAGGATGTAGTCTTAATGACTTAATGTATACAGGACCGAATTTACAGATTGACCTACAAACACTTTTGCTCAGATGGAGACAATACCAATATGTTTACACGGCAGACATAGAGAAGATGTTTCGCATGATACTAATAAATGAAGAAGACCAAAGATACCAGAAAATTATTTGGAGATCAGACTTAGAACAACCCATACAAATATTTAGTCTATCAACAGTCACGTACGGAACACGCGCCGCGCCGTTCTTAGCAATGATGACTCTGAAAGGATTGGCAGCGGACTCACGAGAGCAATATCCTGAAGCAGCCAAAGTTGCAGAATCAGCATTCTACATGGACGATTTGCTGCATGGATCAGATACGATTGAAGAAGGAAAGAAACTGATAAGAGAGTTGGACTTATTGATGAAATCAGGCGGATTTAATCTCAGGAAGTGGTCCGCAAGTGAACCGCAACTACTGGCAGATATCAAAGAGGAACGTAACCGGACAGAAGACACAATTTTCAATTTTAAAACAGACAACATTAGTAAAACATTGGGATTATGCTGGAACTCAGATAAAGATACTTTCACGTTTCAATACAGCATTCCAGAACAGAGAGGGAAACACACAAAAAGAAGCTTGTTGTCCGAGATATCGAAACTGTTTGATCCAATGGGATGGCTGGCCCCCATTACAACAAAACTAAAACTTTTATTCCAACAACTATGGAGTGAAACCATTAAGTGGGACGACGAAGTACCGGAAAACAATCAGAAGGAATGGGCAAGGTTAAAGGCGGAACTTAACCTCATTAACGAAATCGAAATTCCCAGATGGATTGGAAGCAGAAGGGGAGATATAATAGAGCTTCACGGCTTTTGCGATTCGTCCTTAGTCGCATTCGCCTGTGTGGTTTATGCTAAGATTATCAACAAACAAACAGTGGTTCTGGTGTCAGCCAAAACAAAACTCGTTCCACACAAAAAAGCATCAACACTTCCTAGAATGGACCTTAACGGAGCCTATTTACTGGCAAAACTAATGAGAAAAATTGCAGAAGCATTATATCAACATAAACTTGAGATGGACGGACTCGATGGTGACATTAGGTTGGTTACAAGGAGAGCCGAGCCGATGGAAACCATATGTGGCGAATCGAGTTCAAAAAACAACAGAAGTCATACCGGGTCAAAGTTGGAGGTATGTGAACACGAAAGAAAACCCTGCTGACGCAGCGAGTCGGGGTCAATACCCTATACAGCTAAAAGACAACACATTGTGGAAAAATGGGCCTTCTTGGCTGTCAACATTTGAGAAAGAAAATACCGAGCCGGAGAATTACACAACAGAACAGGAAATGTGCAAAAAACAATCAACAGTCGTTATGGAACGAGAGAAACATTTGATCGACGATCTTTTAAACAATCATAGCTCATTCAATAAAATAACACGTATTGTAGCTTGGCTACTAAGGACAGCTGCACCGAGTAAACGTAACAAATTGCCAAGCTATCTCAAGTTACACGAGTTGGCCGCCGCAAAAACGCTGATCGTAAAATACGTGCAACATGCAGAGTATGGAGCGGAAATCGAACGATTGCGAAAACATAAACAAATAGAGGCGAAAAGTAAAATTTTGAGCTTGAATCCGTTCATTGACGAATTAGGAGTTTTACGAGTTGGTGGGAGGTTGGAGAACGCGAACATAAACAAGGAAAGGAGGCACCCAAAAATCTTACCACGAGGGAGTCGACTGGCAGAGCTTTTGATAGATGAAGCTCATCAACTAAAATTCCACGGAGGTCCACGCCTGACCTCGGCGAATCTCAGGCAGCAGTTCTGGATCCCTGGAGGAAACAACGCAGTGAAGAAACAGTTGCGTAACTGCGTGACTTGCAGAAAAAACAATCCGAGCAAACAAAACCAAATAATGGGAGATTTACCCGCAGCTCGGGTAGAGCCTGCACAACCCTTCTACCAATGTGGGGTCGACTACACCGGGTTTGTGGAGATAAAGGCGAACAGAACAAGAAACGCAAGGTCACTGAAAGGCTATATCGCCGTGTTCATTTGTATGGTGACCAAAGCCATTCATCTGGAGTTGGTGTCAGCCTTACCTTACCAGCTCAGCATTTATAGCAGCATTGAGGAGGATGGCCGCCAGGAGAGGAGCCCCCGGCCACCTGTACAGTGATTGTGGCACTAACTTTGTCGGCGCTAACAGAATAATACAGGAAGAGTATGAACAAGTGAAACAAACATTGGATGACAATTTTCGAGGAGTTTTGGAAAACATGAACATAACATGGCATTTTAAAGCGCCCGCTTGGCCAAGCGCAGGAGGAATTTGGGAAAGAGCAGTGCGTAGCCTCAAACACCACTTGAAACGTGTAGTCGGACAACAACGCCTAACATTTGAAGAATATTCAACAATATTATCGCAACTCGAAGCTTGCTTGAACTCCCGGCCTTTGTGCGCCCTGACAGAAGATACGGACGACTTGGATTTCTTAACTCCCGCACACTTCTTAACCGGGAGAGCAGGTGTAACAGTGATAGAAACCAGAGAGGATGCGAGAACAAGATGGTTCCTAACAACTCAGATTTTACAACAAATATGGAAGAGATGGAAAGACGAATATCTAACACAACTAACAGCGAGAAATAAGTGGTTACAACCAAAAAGAAACATCCAAGTAGGCGATTTAGTGACCATTCGAGAAGATAACATGCCTGTCGGAAAATGGGCAATGGGCAGAGTGGTTGAGATACATCCAGGAAGAGACGGTTACGTGAGGGTAGTGACATTGAAAACAGAGACTGGATATATCAAACGCCCCGTAGTCAAGCTCAACTTGCTCCCAATACAATCCGAAGAACAAAAACAAGATGACAGCGAGAAAAATGCAAAGTACAGCAATAACAACAACCATCAGCAAACAAACTGTAGCCGCAAGCCGCTCTCCAAACTATTCGCGGTGGTAACAGCAATAATATTTTTTGCTTCATTCATATCGGGATCGAGCGCAACATGCAACGTCACAAAACTCAACAACAACCAGTCGCTTTATTTCGACCCGCTCGCAAAAATGCAACTACTAAGAGATCAATGGACACTCGTGACATACTATGATATGAGTCCATACTGGGCCGGAACACCGACAACAGAAAAACTCTTAAAATATCTCGAAAATATGTGTAACAGTCTGGAAATAAACAATAAGTGTAACATGATCATACCTCAACTGAGACATGAGTTCAATGAGCTGGAGTACTACGACCAGCTTTTGCCAACTCAGCATTTCACGGAGCAAGCGAGACGCCGCCGCCGCCGCCGCCGCAGAGGTCTTATCAACGGTGTCGGTTACCTTGCTAATAGCCTGTTCGGGGTACTAGACGAACATTTCGCAGAACAGTACTCACGCGACATAGCGCTTATTAAGAAAAATCAATCTCATATAAAGAAATTATGGATTAATCAGACGACAGTGTTGGAGTCGGAACATAATCTACTAAAACGAACGGAGGAAATCATGGAAAAACAACATAAAATTATTAATAAACATTTGAACAGTCTTGACGCAGCAGCAAAAAATATTCTGAAGGAGATTAACATTGCAGAGAAAGAAAGAGACTTTACATTGACAGCTATTGCAGCGACAAACATACTACAAATCTTAAGAGAAATACAGAATATGATGCTGGATACCATATCAGACATATTTAAGGGACAGTTTAACCTACATTTATTGACGCCAAAACAACTTCAAGAACAATTAAACATAATAACTGGATTATTATCGAGCGAAGTAACATTACCGATTGAAAACATACATACAGACTTTACGAAGCTTTACAAACTTCTAAAAGTTCGAGCAAGAATGACACAAGATTATTTCATCTTTGAAATCAGAATCCCCCTAGTCAGCAGAGAAAAGTATGATCTATACCACGTCATTCCAGTGCCGCAAGTGCAACAATCAAATATGATATCAATCGTGCCTATTTCCGAGTATGTGGCGCTAAACCTACAAAAGGACAGATATATACCCGTAACACAGGAGAATATACAGAAATGCATAATCGAAGACAGTTCAACATTCATGTGCAACCTTCAAAACCCTATATACAAGATGAAGTCTGATATTGATTTGTGTGTGCAAACAGAGAGCAAATGTGAAATAAACGTCGCTAAGTGTAAAAATAACTGAGTCGGACTTAAGACAGAAAACATTTATCTATACTTCTGTTGCGAGCAATGCCAACTACGAACAATATGCGGAGATCGCGTTACCGCACACCAGCTGACGCATACAAGTGTCATTAGCCTCGATGATTACTGCATAATCAAAACAAAGGACTTTACGATCTACGGGCACAAACACTACAGAAGTCAATTAAACATTAAAGATGAGTTTCAACCTTCAATCATAGCCCCGATCAATCACATAATTAACATTACGATAGAGACGCAAGATGGAAATGCGACAAATGAAACTAAAGAAAGAGATCAGTGGCTCAAGCAGGAATAATTACCAGAGTGAAAAAGTTTTCGAGTTTAGATGAAATGAGCATTATGTCATTGTACATAAGAGTCACTGATATTTCGATTTGCATACTTTTTCGACGCGTAATTATTCCTGCTTCCTACACGGTTATCTCAGGACATAGAAGCGAAGCTGAGGCTAATGAAACAGAGTCAAAGTGATGAAGCTGGAACCCAGGTCTCATACCATAATATTCACCACTACGCACTGATCTACGGTATCATTGTACTGTTAGTGCTGGCATGGTTATGGCGTCGATCACGTCGTAGTTGGAGAACACCCCAGGCACCAGCAGCAGCAACGACGAGCGAGCCGGCTGTGAGCGCCCCTTCCCCCGCCTCCGCCCAGGCCCCAGCTAAACACAACTACAATCAACATCGTCATAGTGCACCAGCGAATGACTTCAACATGGACAGTGGGAAATCCCCAGTGTTTCGCAAAATAGTGTTTAGTGATGAATAAATATTTTACATAATTACATAAGTACTAACATTAACATAATTTCCTATATTGTAACATGATTTGTAATTGTCTTTATTGTTTAATCACCACATTAACTACTAACATTTAACATGAAAGCACCCAGAACGCTTATCTTTGCCCCCCGGGAATATGTTCGGGAACCGAACACCTTTTGCTGACGCCTGTATAGTCGGCCACTCGCGATTACTTATTTTCAGTGCATTTTACGGAACCGCGCGTGACGGGTGCATTCATAACATTTCAACATTTCCTCATTAACTATTCGTGAATTAAAGCCACTTTAGTGTTCAAGCTAACATTGTGTATCAATCAACAACCCCAACAAGGCATCAACCCAAACATTGGTCCTTCGAGCCGGATATGAACCAGCGACCTATGGATTGGTCGCTGGACATACAGTAATAAAGTACTTTGACTTTGACTTTGATATCCGTAGAAATCTCTTTTTAGATATAAGCTGATTTGATCCTTCTGTTTTTGTGCAATAAATTATAAAGTAGGTAAGTAAGTAAGATAATTATATTAGCCCTTCTCAGTAAATATAATATAGCCAATTCGCCAATTTGCATAACAGCTACCTGCGCATTTGATGCAACGGGTTCCTCGTTTACAATTAAACTATTTGGGGTACTATCACAGACTTGAATGAGTAATTAATTATTCATAGACATACAAAAATATATATATCTGCCAATTAATAGGGGAAGGTTATTTAATTGATATCTTTGTGTAGCAAATGGAATCAAAGCTAATGGAATTTGGAGTAGACAAAAGATTGATTGAACCATAGTTAATTAGCGAACTATGCGGGATTATCGTATCTATCTTTAGTAAAGCCATAAGAAGTTTTTAGCCTGAAGATTTTCTCGTCGTCTCTACGCGTTCTGAAGTATGTCTGCTCCCACTTTGACCCATAAACATTGTCCTGTAAGATAATCCGATGGATGTCCACAAGACAATGTGTTTACACGCTCAGCGACTAAACAGCACTATATCTACTAGGGACATCGACATCGACAGTGCTATCTGGGAACTAATTCACTTACCTCGAGTGTAGTGCCGGGTAGTGCCTTCACTTATACACCGGTGTGAAGTTGGCAGCCAAAAGTTATCAGCCGATATAATCCGACCAAGTTGAAGAGTTACTTTTTATATGACACTAAGGGCCTATATGATAGGTTTTAGGCAATATAAAAGGTGTGTAGTGCCTGTTGATAAAGCTAATACTTTCTTAATGAACCGAATACCCTAAAATGTCGACATAATGCTCACAACATGAAATATAGTTATACTTTGTCCATTCTATTAATGGTTTTTTGACCGCTCAAAACCTATATATTTTTGACATTTGCCATGAAAAATATTGCTTATTATGTACGCAATAAGGAAATGTTAAAAGACTATTAATAGAGTGGACAAAGTATAGTTGGCTGTGGTACTGTCTTCTAGTCTGATATTGGTATTCAAAAGTATTCTGGATTATGCTTTAAGACCTACTTAACCTAGCAAGACACAGCCTATTTACTAGCCGAACCTCCTTCGTGGTCAAAAATACCAACAGCGGTTTCAAGGAGTAAGTGGAGTGAACAAATTCAAAGTTTTACTTTCAGTCAGCTGTGGTTCTGTCTTTTAGTTCGATATTGGCATGTAATATTGTTTGAATTTGTTTTCTCTATCTCGAAACCGCTGTTGGTGTTTTTGACTATGAAAGAGGTTTGGCTAGTAAATCAGTATTATCAGCTATGTTCAGTTTGTCCTAAAGCATAATCTTAAATAGTATAATATGCCAATATCGATCTATAAGATACAACCACAGCCCACCGAAAGTAAAACTTTGAATTTATTTTCTCCACCTTGTAACCGCTGTTGGTGTTTTTTACCACGAAGGAGAATCGGCTAGTGAATAATCTGTAACTAGCTATGTTTAAAAGATCCTAAAGCATCTAGACTAGAACAATATTACAAGCCAATATCTAACTAAAAGACAGAACCACAGCTGACGGAAAGTAAAACTTTGAATTTGTTTACTCCACTTACTCCTTGAAACCGCTGCTGGAGTTTTGATCACGAAGGAGGTTCGGCTAGTAAATAGGCTATGTCTTGCTAGGCTAAGTAGGTCTTGAAGCATATTCTAGAATACTTTTGAATACCAATATAGGACTAGAAGACAGTACCACAGCAAACTAACTATATTGAATATTGTGAGCATTAGGTCGACATTTTAGGGTACAGGGTTCATTAAGAAAGTATTGGTTTTATCAACAGGCACTACACACCCTTTATATTGCCTAAAACCTATCATAAAGGAAGGGCCTTCATGATAGGTTTTAGGCAATATAAAGGGTGTAATATAAAAAGTACCTCCTTAATGTGGTCGGATTATATTGGCTGCTAACTTTTGGCTGCCAACTTCACACCGGTCACTTATACTGGCTGGCAGGGTAAACGGCACGTGTTGAGACGGCCGAAATATCTTCCACAAATAAAAAAATCATATAGAGCCTTGTATATTATGTTTACCTATATACTTTCGTTCCTCTTTTTCGGATTATAAGTTAATACGTTCCGTCTCTTGATAAAGGATCGGTGTTTGTTCATTGCCTCCAGCCCAATCCAAGAAATCAATACCTACCTCAACCTCCTGAAGGGCTTTTCTTCCGATAGTTGTTTATAAGGATCCATGTAAAACTGGAGAATATCTGTTGTTGAAATGTCTTTTTATCGACAAAATGTGTCATAATTCGGTTTAAAAACACAATATGTTGGCGCTGTTATGTATGTACGGAAAGAAGCGGATTCAGCTGGGCTGGCCCAGTATTTCTAGTCTATTATTTTCTTCTATCAGGAGGTTGTAGAGCCTGCACCTGGCTCACTTGAGCGGGGCCTGTGTTTCCCCTTCGTCTGCTTGTCTATTTCAGCCATCCAACTTCTGCACCAGCTGAAGTTGGAGGCCTGGGTGTTCAAGAAGTTAACGATGTTGTTTCTCCCAGGATTGCCATTTTGGTTTCTAGGGTGGATGGGCACGCCAACAACATGTGCTCGACGGTTTCATCGACTGTCATGCATCACCTTTATTAAGTGAACATTGGCCTGTTCTCAGGGCTTTCAGAATTTTTCATTTTGTTGCGTGGTAGCCTTGTAAATATGGGTTGTACTCATCGATGTCTGTGGTTGTACTTGTTAATGGATGGTTTTATGTTTTTGCGGTCTTCCCTGCTAGACCAGAATTCATCATTTTCTTACTTACTTGTTTGTAGATTTAATTTCACTGTCATAAAGTGTACCTATGCCGAGTCTACAGCTAATTGTTAGGGATACGTGGCCTGACCAGAATAGATTTAGTAGTGTTTTGATGTACTAGATCCACTCTCTCCACACATAGCTATTGTAAAACGACTTAGGACTCCGCGCACACGGGACTACTCGCAGGCGACTCGAGTGTATACGCGAATCGCCGTCGTACAATTTCGATTGGTCGACGACGCATTTGACTCAGACCGTGTGCGAACGAACAACAACGAAAGAATATGGCGGCGATTTAGGAGCGACGCGTGGAGTATCTGTATCCAACTTGAGTCGCAATCAAGTTGTCAATGATGCGGAAGACTTAGATATTGCCAACTAGGTGTACTCAATAAACAAACCATCTCTGGCAGAAGAAAATTCACAATGCTAATAGAGAATTCATGAACGGATGAATCTGGTAACTGAAGAATTATTGACCGAGCGAGCGAAGCATTCAGTTTCGAGATTGGCCAAAAATGCGTTTGTCCTTCTGTCTGTCGGTTCTCGCCTACGGGGGGTTACTACAATCTTTTTCCGATTCAAATTAGGTTCAAAACAAGAACATCACCATGGCAATTATTTCCATTCCAATTCGCCATAATGGGCTTTATTTACCTAAAATCATGACTTGTTTTAAGACGGTCATAAAAATATTGCGGATCAAATTAGGTTCCTAATCTGAAACGGCATAAGACGTTGTGCTAACCCCCCAGGGTCGCATTTCTCAACCGATTCGCGTGAAATTTTGTGAGCAGGTTCGGTAATTATATAGGCAGTTTTTTTGTCGAGTCAGTTTTTAGTTTTTTTTTTATAAATGGCGGACTTATGGCGTTACAAAGTTATTGGTGCGGCTACTTTCATACTCCAGGTGCAAGTATTGTATTCATAAGTTTGTGTGTGGTATTGAAAGAAAATGCAGTCGGGTTATTTTATTTATAATAATTCCAGTTGTTCATCTAGATGGGGGGGGGGGGGGCGCGGAGGGGGAAGGGGGAAGTTTGCTGTTGCAAAAGTATTCGATATAGCAGATTTCAGTTTTTATTTTATTTTGGAAAATTTGTACCTCCTCAGACTACGCAGTTCTCGGCCTTCACAAACGAACCCGTAGGCACCAGCTTTGACCTTCTGGGACCAAGGAAACGCGTGTAATCGCCAAAACTTATACCCCTATTTTTTTTTAAATATTAATAATAATAATACCTTGGACACCATTTACACACATTGATCTAGCCCCAAACTAGGATTCCCTGTATCTTGGGTACTAGACAACGATACACATACTTATATAGATAAATACTATACTTAGATAGATAAACAACCATGACTAGAGTACAAACATCTGTTCTCAACAAACAAACATTTGCCCTCACCATGACTCGAACCCGGGACCCTTGGTTTTGTAGGCAGCGTCACTGCCGACTCTGCCGTAATTGGAAAATTCAAGCACCTGAAATTCAATTTAAAATTCTTCGTTAAATTGTTGCGCAAAATAAACTTGTGTCACAATATGATAATAGTTATTTGTTCAACAAGAGAGCAAAGTAGATTTTTGCTGCGAGGGACTTAAAGGCACGAGATGCAAATATCTTTGCTCTCGTGTGATACATACAACTTTTCACCTCAGCGGCGAGAACATATATCGCAAAAGAATAAAACGCCACATAAAAGCAATTAAATCATTTTTATGTAAAAAATAAAACAACAAACACATATGAAATAACAAACATTAACTACAATTACTCTTTCCCGTAACATTAACTTTACATGACGTTAAGAAAAAGTTAAGTCCGTTTGTCGTATGTCTTTAAATACTTCTCTCGAGACTTTTCGGGCAGTAAACACAGTTCAGCCTCTTTGACGGCATCTCTCAACTCTTGAGGAGTTAAATCATCGGCTTCGTCACATGATGCACTCATAATTAGTACAATATTTAGATTAAGTTATGTTTTGTTTTATCTCCAAGAAAACGTAATACGATTACGAATAACATTTGATAAGTTCAATCGCGCTAACTTTTTAAAGAATATAAAGTGCGTTCTGAAACTGTATATAAATTTATATTCGTTCACCATTTAAAAAACCAAAGACTTATAATAATAAATGTTCGCGATAAATGTCGCATTTCTTCATCGTATTTTAAGAATAATGAAATACTAATATGATTAAAATAATATTAGAGTTAATATAGGTTTCATATTTTCGAGTTCGGAGTTCGAATTTTATTTTGTTTCGGAACGAGTTTTTCGTACCCGCTTTTTGGGGGCCTACTACGAAGTTTCGAAGACGAATGAATAATCGACATATTTTATCTCTCTCTTTTTTCCGTAACGGAGTGAAAGTGACAGAGAGAATGAAGTTCAAATGTTCCAATTTTGTATTACACCCCGCAGTATGGAAAGATGACCTGAGTCTAACCTACGATATGAAAAATTAAAAAGTTAGTTTTTTTCACGCTCGCAGCAAAATTGCATTTTCCTCACTGGTTTCAAGCAGCAAAACCGCCATGTTCGAGCCGCTGGGGTGAAAAGCCTTTTGTCCGTCAGTCGTGACAATATGTTTAAGTACGTACGTATGTCGAAAGGCCCGCGAGGTCTACTGTTCTCACAGAACCACTAGAAGAATGATATTATGAAGAATGCGGTTGGCACAGGACCGTAGGGGTTGGCGCTGTAGAGAAGAGGCCTGTGCCCAGCGGTGGGTTGATGTGGGCTGAGCATGATGACGTATTACAATAGTGCTTCCATACTGTTCATTTCTTACTACGGCTGTTAGTGAGCGGCTGATTGTGTCGCCTGGTATTTCAACACGCCCGCGCCCCGCCGCTAACTAGCAATGTGACAAAATATGGAAGCTGGATCCATAGAGCAAAGTCTTACTTAGTTTGTATTTTAAAAACCATCGAAAAATCATCACCCGCCACCGAAAATAGGTAGCTTAGAGCTACCAAGACAAGGAGCAACATACATCAAGCAAGTTGACAACAGCGCGAGTGTTACTACGCAAACGACTCTGATTGTGTACTCAGCGGAGTGCGGCGTGTAACGTTTCGCTGTGTACCACTGTACTGTACACAAATCAGCAGAATTGCGCGTCGCACTGTACTGTCGGCCTCAGAGACATTTGAACGCTTTTGTGCATTTACCCAAAAAAAATAACACACGCGTCACGCCGTCTCCCATAAGCGGTGGCAGAGGCACTGCTGTGCTGACGTTTAGCCATTTATTCAATATTTCATTTTGCGTGACAGGGGGCTAGCCCATCGCCGCATCTGCAGTTATGGATATTAAAGGTTTATGTTTACAGTGTTTTCCACCACAGTTAGAACTTCCGTATAAATTATTTATCTCATTGGTTCGCATCAGCAGCCGGATGCGAAACTGCATCTAACGCGTGACCGTTTTAAAGCAAAAAAAAAAACAGTTATTCAACTGAATAATAATGAATAATACCTTGGACACTATTTACACACATTGATCTAGCCCCAAACTAGGATTCCCTGTATCTTGGGTACTAGACAACGATACACATACTTATATAGATAAATATTATACTTAGATAGATAAACAACCATGACTAGGGTACAGACATCCGTTCTCATCAAACTAATGTTTGCCCCCACCGGGACTCGAACCCGGGACCCTTGGCTTCGTAGGCAGGGTCACTGCCGACTCGGCCATTCGGGTCGTCAAACATACACTTACATTGCTTCTGGCCCCACACTAGGAGCTGTGATCCACCCCCTCCCCCCCCCCCGTACCGTGGTAACCAGAAACAGCAACGTCACAAAATATGAAAATCCAAGATATTCACTTTTACATAAAACACCCCGATCGGGTCCCGAACCCTTTCGCTTCTGCCTCAAACTCGATGAAACCAATTTCATCTGACCGACTTTATTTACCATAGATCAGTCGGTAGACCACCTGCCTGATGGTGAGTGGGGTTGCACAGAACCCAGTAGAACGGCGGCGATCGATGCCCTGCCCAGCCAGCCGGATTCGCATCCCGGCTAGAGCAGAAGAAAATAGAATCACCAGGTCTTGGATGCTTATATGTGTGTGATGTCGCTGTTTCTGGTTCCCACGACACAGGGTATCCTAGCGTGGGGCCAGAAGCAATGTATATGCTACCGTAAACACCTTTTCAGCTAGAACGTGTTTTCGCTAGTTAAAACTAGTTTTTACTAAGTGCTTTAGATAAAGCTATGATTTTCTAGTAATAACTAGAATTTACTGATATATTTACATGAATGTAAAACTAGTTTTAACGTAAACTATGCTATAGTGAAAACCCTTTATTAGTTAGAACGCATTTTCACAAGTCAAAATAACCTTAGTTAAAACTAGCATTTTCTATGAATAACTACAATTTGAAGCTGAATTAGTTGCTATATAGGTCACTTTCTGTCCGAATACCAAAGTTAGGTTGTGTTAGGTCACAACTTCATGAACGATCCCATGTACTTTTACAGAACCGTATTGGTTTTAGTAAGTTCTAGTTTTAAGGCACTTAGTCAAACCTAGCTTTTACTTGTGAAAACGCGTTCTAACTGAAAACGGGTTCTTACTGCAACTGCTTATGTATAGTAAATGTTATGTTAACATTTATTCTGTACTTCAATCACCTCCTTTGTTGTAGCTAGAGGTTATAAAAACATCTAAAATGGGTTGTTCTCTGACAGGCTGATGATCAAATCAAATCAATTCTTCAATTTGTACAAAATGATGCTTTTTAAATGCGAGTCTGTATCTGTACAGAATCAATTGAACCTTTACTTGTGGCTGAGAGTACGGTTTATTTTCGAGAGAGCACATATCAGGATTGGATTGCAAAAGAATCTTCCATTCGGACTCATTGTACGGAATTAGAGTACATTTATGTCTCGGCAATGTTGTGGGTGGGCAACGATGCTTAGAAGTTTAGCATTTTCCATTTGGGGATGCAGAGGCGGAAATAAAAACAATCGTATATATAGCGACCCCGTATTTCGATATAGCTCGCTTTGATGCTTGTTCCTACACTGCTCTATTTAAAATGACATCAGTTGCCTCTTCAACTTGCATGAAAAGGAAAAATCAATGGTCTATTCTCAAACACGACAACTCGCCAGAGAGGTACTGAAACATTCTGGAAAGTTTCGAAAAATTTGTTTAGAAACTAAAAAATGAATACTTGGTGAAGGATTTAAGTTTACAAAAGAGATGGAAGATTTTATTATTGAAGTCGTAGTGACGAATATTCCTTCAGTGTTTTAGCGATGTTAGTGTCCTGCCTGACTGTATCAACCTCATTATCCATCATCATTAAGGCCTAGGGTTCCTGGGTACAGTTTAAAAGGGCACAGATTACGTAGCATATTTTGAGGTTTATAGGATTATGCATCAGATCTTAACGACTATAATGAGTTAAGTGTCTTCTTCGCTTACCATTTAATAAGTTGACATGGTTATGGAATGATATATCGACAGTCAGCCAATTAGGATTAACTCTCTCTAAAGCGGGCTACGCTTCATCCGCGGGCTGGTCGGCTTCGTTGAATACAGATCATCATTTCTTAGTTCGACACTCTTTGAGAACTTTGCTACTTTAGGGCCCCGGCCACATTACTGAATATCCTACTCTCTTACCCCTTATGACTCTCTCAACCATGGTTCGCCGGACTTAGGCTTTGCCCTAAGAGGAGCTTCACCTTCCTCGTAGTCATGATAAGTCATGGTGCAATGGTAGTCTGACATTGTCATCGTTGGGTGAAATTGTAAGTGCTAAAAGGAACGTGCACATACATATTTGTACGTCCAGTTGGGCAAAAAATTAAGTTATCAAAGAGCTTGACAAACTTCGTGAAAAAGTAATATCAGACTTGCAACCGATACCTGCACAATATAACGAAATGGTATGGAATTTGACTGATAAAGGAATCCAACTATTAGAAGCCATACCGACTATCACGGATATCAAATCAGGGTTATGCAAGAAACTAAAAGAAATGAGAATTGTGTTATCACCAAAAGTATTAGCCGTGATCATTCTGAATGTTTGGTGCCACTGCACTTCAGATAGTTTCTCCTTGCAGATTTCAGTGACAATAACAGAATCTTAGTATTTGCGAAAGATATTAAGCTAAGCAGGTTATGGGTCGTATCGATAATTGGTTTGCCGACTTTCAAGTCCTGTCCCGAACCGTTTGTTCAAATTTATGTGTTTTTTGGAGACATTGGCAGTCAACATACAAATATAACTCCACTGGTATACGCTCTCCTAATAAACAAGAAATAAAATACTTATGAGCTTTTATTGCAACTTATACTGTCGCAAGTCCCAACAGGGGCTCCGAAAAAACTAACCATTGATTTTGAAATAGCCATGAGGAACGCTGCAAAGATGGTTTTTCCAACTATTGATCTGAAGGGATGCTATTTTAATTTTCGGAAAAGCTTATCAAGAAAAGCACATAAGATTGGCCTAAATACCAAAAGCGGCCGTCGGCATGATTCCCTTTCCTCAGGGTTGGCAATATTGCCTCAAGAACACATCGATGCTGGATGGCAATACATTTTAAACGAAAGTTCCACCACAGATGTTAAAGTTGACATATCTAATAAATATTGGGTGCTTACCTATGAAATTGGCGAATTTTTCTTACAGATTCAGGAGTTCATAATTCGAGTAATTCAATAGCTATTTCCAGTTATTTTTTATTGTTTTAAAATCAATTTCAATATTTTACATCTACTTATTAAATTTTCTTTTAATTTTCAGTTTGATAACTAAAATGTTATCTTCAAAATCAGTGCCTCCTAAATGTCATCCATTTTCATGATAATATTCGTAATATTCTTTTACAGCTGACACTTTTAAAAAATATTTAAAATTTTCTGTTAGCTTAATGTTGTCTCATTCATACACACAAAGTTTATAAAATTAGGATCTGTCCTTCCTAAAAAAAATACAAAAATGTTTGTACTGAAAATTGAGTTAACTTCAATTTCTCCATACAAAACGCCAATTTCATATGTAAGGACGTAATATATGTTCAATGAGTGAGTAAAGCACCAAGACTTTCGAGGCATTTGGAATCGTGAAGGAGACCAACACAGAAGAACGAATAAGTTGGAAGGGAGGAATGCAAGGCTGAACTGATTTGTTGGTCATTTAAAACCTGCATTGCCACACTTACTTACTGTTCTACAGAAAGACGCAAAATTTTACATTACAGCCTAATCTGAAAAAACTGACAATTTATTGACAAAAAAGAAAAGATCTCAAGATATTGAAAATGATGTTAATATCAAAAGAGCGATTGCTCAGCTACAAAATGTAACCATTTCTGTTACATTATGGAAATTCAATTAAAAGTGTTCCCATTATTTTTGCGCTTCAGTATAGATGCTATGAGGATGAAACACAACACACCCCATGTGTTGTGTTATTAAGTTTAAAGTGATACATACGTTAGTTGATAAGTAATTGTATCTACACACGAATCATAAAACCTCTTTACTGCGTTCAAAAACCGCACGTTACGATCAGCATTATGTTAAACTACTTGGTAAAAACTCGTTTCGTATCTGGAAAACTACACATAATGGTCATTATGTGAAGTTTTTCTACATATAATGACATTCAAATTTCGAACGCCGACGCCCACCCGCGTGCCGTCCCTAGTTTGTCTGTGAAGTTGGTACTGACATTCAAATTTCGAACGCCGACGCCCGCCTGCTTGAAGTTGGTACTAAAGAACAAGCTAAACAATTGCAGAGCCACAATGCCGGTCAAACATGCGGTTCCTGAACACATCAAAGAGAGCTTATGATATGTGTGTAGATAAACTAGTGTATGTACTGTACATAATTAGGCATTAAAACTCTCAAGTGATATTATTATGAAACTCGCTTTCGGCTCGTTTCATAAACCCGCTCTCGAGTTTTAATGCCCTCCATTATGCAGCAGTCACACAAACTACTATAATACAGTTTTTTTTAACCATTATCGACCTCTTATTATTCGGTACTCACCTCCTCTTGAGATATCATATAATCCTACTATGCTACATGCCCCTAACGCTAACGCTTCAGTTTTTGGTTTGTTGTTGGTTATGTACAGGGAAACCTTTGTCCACATTGTTAACCAGTTGTCTACGCGGCAGATACATTCCCCGTGGATGGAACTAGTTATCAAACTTGGTTAAGACCATGGAAGGACAATTCCACTCACATAACTGGTTGTCTCCCCGGAAGGTATGTGATGTGCTCGACCCACTCAGCATCGAGCACATCCTCTATGCCGGTGAAGAAATGTTCCGAGTATTGACGGAGCTGTTAAATACTTGTGCTAGACATGGTTGTCTATCCGATAATCTTATGAGAACAGTAGTAGTTCCAGCCCCCAAAAATAAAACAGGTGACTTCTCATCTACTAACAACTATAGGGCGATATCCCTTGGTACTGTAACGGTTCTCCGTTATTACTCATAAAACCAGTCTATTATTGCTAATAAAAACTAAATCAATGAAATAAACAAATACTAAATAGTACACTACTAAAATCAGTGTGAACTACATAAAAAAAATCTACAAACAAACAGATTTTGCTAAACGCGTTTACTTTGACTTACCAAGGGGATAAAGTACTATTTTATATCAAGGGCGCGATATTGAATCCAAAGTAACGAAGGACTGCAGATTTAACTCCCGAGCAGAGCGAGGGTTCGCTTGGAAATTAAGACTGAGTCCCGAGTGCAGTGAGGGATTCAAGCGTGCCCAAGACAAAACAGCTTTATCCCCGAGGAGTATACACTACTTTTCGCACCTCCTCCGAGAAAATATAAAAAACGAGCCTACTAAAAACAGCATTTTATTAAAGTAAATTAATGTGAAAATGAATGTTTGATTATTCCAGTCTTGCAACAATTGCAGGTGTTGTTTCATTTAAATTTGTTTAATTTAGACACTGTTTAATTCACTGCGACATATACACAAAATAAGTCGCTTAAATGTTTTGGTAACGGTGAAACTCAGAAATGGCTGGACCGATTTGGATAAACTTTTTTTTAAGTATTCGTTGAAGTCTTAGAATTGTTTTTTTTCTAACTTGGTATAAAGAAATCAAACTACAAAGTCACCTGTACCCTTTATTAAAACTAAAGTTTAAAACTATTTAAATTTACTAAATAAATTTCGGGTTGTGTTGTGGCATTTGGACGATGACGCTAGTAGTGCTTATTCTTAGCTGACGGTAAATTTAGAGAGCTGCGGGTGTGGTCGAGCAGAGCTGCCAGGGGCGAGCGGCTACGCCTCGCCGGATGGACTGGCGCGGCCTATTGCTAGGCCTGTACAAAGCACATCCTTCTGGAGGAAAATGGCCTTGCTAACATACTGCTGTAACCGATGCCGACTCCGGAACGCCAAAAGATCCGTGGCACAAGGTTTCCTCAGCGCACTCCGCTGGAATTCAACAAAGGTGTTGCACTGATTACAGCACCGTAGGTTATTATTTATCCGTATAACGTAGGTTATGTAGGAATAACTACGGGGACTGCCGGTGGTAGGGATCTAGTATCGTTTCGCAGGAGAATGGGGGGGGAGGGGGAGGGGGGAGGTCCCCCATCCCCCTGACGCTACTCCCATTACAAGGTAATGCACCGTTCTTAAGAAATAAAATGTTTGTAACCTCATTTTTGAGGTTATGTTTACCTAATTTTGCTACGAAGTGGCTAACTTCGCATTATTATTTCGAAATTGTCTTGGGGGTTCCCCCCATCCCCCTGACACTATTCCCATTAGAAGGTAATGAACCGTTGTTGAGAACATTAACTTTTTATAACCTCATTTTTGAATAACCTAATTTTTGAGGTTATGTTTACATAACTTCGCTACGAAAGTGACCTAGTTCGCATTATTATTTCGAAATCGCCTTAGCTCCGGCTACTAGGGCTCATAAAAAGGCAAGTATTGAATCGCACATCAAAAATACTAATTTTCACGGCAAAAAAGGATCAGCACAACACTTTTTTTGTTTTAAGTATTTTTGTTGTTCTTACATGTTCAACCTAATACGAAGGATAAAGGGGGCTTTGCTTCGCTCACCCCCTTTACCCTTCACCTAAGCTGCCACAGTATTTTGCCCTGAATGCCCATTTGTACATTTCGTTATCGCTTTTTATCTGATTTGATGTTAGAAACTATTTTTATTTAAACTCGATAAATATGCATTACCTCGTAATAAGAGTGGTAGTGTTATAATCAGGGAGCCAGCCCCTACCAGATTTAACCCCTTTTACCCCCTTCTCCTGCGAAACGATTCTAGACCCAAGCCCTGCCGGTCGAAGGGAAGGAGATATGGTAGGTACTTCTTCAGTAATTAATAAATCACGAAGCAGCGAGCACGACAGCTTATTCCAAAAAGGAACCGGTGATCTCTTTACGAAATCGATCTGACAGCTCAATCCCACTTCGGACCAGACGCCACAGACGAGGAGAACGAAAGCCAAACGAAACGGGAAGTTGAAGTGACCATAGATTATAAAATTAATTCAAGATATCAACAAAACAAGTTGACGAGGAATGTAATAAATTATGTATCGCTGAGGCGTTATTTCACGCCTGAAAATATACATTAAAGAATTAAAAAATCCAAAGCTGCTCTTTAAATTAAAAAAAAAAACCTATCACTTAATAATAATACCCTGGACACTATTTACACACATTGATCTAGCCCCAAACTAGGATTCCCTCTAGCTTGGGTGCTAGACAACGATACACATACTTATATAGATAAATATTATACATAGTCAGGTCATAAGTTCTGTCACATGTGCAATATGAAATAATTTAGACATGTTTATTATTTATGTAAACATTTATATAGCAAAATGAACTTAATAAAACATAGATTCTTATGGTAATAAAGTTTATTCAAAATGACCCCCGCGATTTTGAATACAGGCCTTTATTCTGCGCGGCCAGTCGTCTATCACAGCACGAACGAGGTCCATGTCAATATCGGCGGCTGCCTTAATCAAGGATGCCTTGAGTGACTCCAAATCAGGATGAGGCTTTGAGCAGGCCTTTTCCTCCAAGTGTTGCCATATCTTGTAATCTAATGGACTCAAATCTAGACTGTAGGAGGGCCAGTCTTCGTGCCGGATGAAGTCGATTTCACGCGCCGCCAGCCAGTCTTGTGTGTGCTTTTCGCTCTATGATCTGGCGCAGAATCTTGTTGGAATACCCAGTGACTGTTATTAAACATGGTATGAGAAACAGGTTCCACAAGGTTCTTGAGGACTGTATTTTGATACACAACTGCATTCGTTTTTACGCCTTTCTCACAAAAATGTACCTCAGTTAAGCCCAAATAAGAGACTCCCAACCAAACCATGATCGAGGATGGAAAAGGACCTCGTTGGACACACGGAATACGGTTGCTCGCTTCTTCACTGCTGTGTGCGTACACCTTATCATTTTGTTTGTTGTAGCTCTCTTCCACGGTGAAATTTTTTTCATCCGAAAAAAGAATTTCCCGATGCTTTTTTCCCGCGTACCGCTTCAACAAAGCGCGGCATCTCTTCAGTCTCAGGTCCATTAAACGAGCGTCCAAACGATGTCCTGTTTTTCTTCGATATGCCCTTAGCCCCAAGTCTTCATTTAGCACCCTTTTCACCGTGGTCCTGCTTAACCCCATCTGAAGGGCCAACAGTTTCTGCTTACGTATGGGATTTCTTTGAATTCGCGCCTTCACAGCTTTTATCACTGCTGGAGTCCTAAAAGAGCGAGGGCGACCACTTCTTGACCTGTCATCTACACTAGAGTCTTCATTGTATCGTTTTATGGTACGATAAACGAATCTTTTGGTTATATTCAAATTTTTCAGTAAGTCGAAAATCTGAATTGGCGCGTAACCGCAACGATGCAACGCAATAACTGCGACACGGTCTTCTTTAAGTGTCCACTCCATATTTAAAAATGAGGAAAATTCTAAAAAGTACACATTTTTATTTTCATGAAAAATTTGAAATTCGAATTCAATAAAGTTTTTTGTGGCCAGCGTTCTAAATTCAAAAGTTTTTATTGCGTGACAGAACTTATGACCTGACTGTGTACTTAGATAGATAAACAACCATGACAAGGGTACAAACATCCGTTCTCATCAAACAAATATTTGCCCCCACCGGGACTCGAACCCGGGACCCTTGGCTTTGTAGGCAGGGTTACTGCCGACTCGGCCATTCGGGTCGTTCTTCAAATAATAATTTAAAAAAAAGTTTATCCAAATCGGTTTTTTAAAAATTCGTTGAAGTCTTAGGATTTTTTTAAAAACGGAAAGGGATCAGCCTAAATCTCTTAAAAAAAATTGGTTTTCGTTGGTAGCTTTTGTCTCAACGATGTCTGTCTTTTCGGGTTAGCACTGCGATGAAGGTCATTGACTCCCTTTTACCACTGTATGCTTGTGATTGGGTTAGCGATACTTTCCTTATTACGTGCAACGTTCGAAATTACTGTCGCTTAGCTTATCATGGTTACCATGTATAATCATACATGGTAACCATGGCAACGGTTCGCAGTGCCAGTCGGGCCAATTACTGCTATCGTAGTGCTAAAACCCGAGAAGCCTAGTATATCATAATTATCATATTCATAACTTGGAAATGTCAGACTTATTTGAAATCCTGAATTTCCATCCATTACTTATTTGAAATCCTACCATAAGTATTCCTCCTCCTCTAATGATACTCTACCTACATATACAGCATGTCTCATAAACAATGGATAACTTTGGAGCTATTGATAGCTAGATTTGATCAGAGCAACTTTATTTTTGCCATGTCCATTGGATACATTTTGGCAGGGTGGTCAGCTGATTTGGAGTGAAAAATAATGTTGCTCATAGTAAAAGATGTTCAGAAAATTGATAGCTCCTGGGTTATTCATTGTTTGCGGGAAACCCTGCTGCACTCATGATACCTTACATGTAATCAAACCAAACATGTAAATCACAGTTATCATGCTAGTAGTATCAACTAAATCGTATAAGCACCTCTCATGTTATTTGTCGTAATTCGTTTTACTACATTAAGGCGCACGTGCAAGTAACACAGAAACTACGAATTGACTCAGTTCAGTAACAATGTGTTGCTGTACGCTTCAATTCAGCTGACAGCGTATTTTTAGGATACCAGCCACGAGGGAATTTCTTAAAGTTACTCTCTAATTTTTCAACTGACATAGGTCTATTTATACATACGTATGGAGTGGACTTGGCACAGTTGCGCTTGCGTTACGCTGATTTTCTAAACGTATTATTTTTTTAACTTATTTAACCCTTGCAGATTGTTCGTTTGAATGAAAAAAAGCCTTATGTTTAAACGATCACCAAAACGCACCTATTTTACTACCAATAAATTCTAAACGACCACCAGAATTAGTAAACGACTACCAAATTGTGTTTGGGTAAATGATCATCAAACTTATTTTTATGTTTTGTGTACTTAAGTTTATGTTTTAAGTATATTTTGTTGTTCTTACATGTTCAACCTGACACTAAGGATAAATGGGGCTTCGCTTCGCTCACTCCCTTTACCCTTCACCTAAGCCACCGCAATATTTTGCCCTGATATTTTCTGCAACTTTTGGTGATCATTTACCCATTTTGGGTAGCATTTACCCATTTAGGGTAAGAAAAAATTTTGGTGATCATTATATTTGTTGCCAAAAAAAATCTATAACGGGTAATTATTTTTTCATAATTCAAAATAGCGACTGTTCATTTAAAATTACATTCTGAAAGGGTTAAGGGTTGCTGTTTCTCGTTCCCACGACGCAGGGTATCCTAGCGTGGGGCCAGATGCAATATAAATAGTGGGCGACTTTTGATTATCTGACCAAATTTTGGGCAATAAATTACAACCAAGTTACTATGAGAGTAAGAGACCCAATTAATTTTGCTTGTGCGGCCAAAGGTATCTAAGGGAAAGTTGTTAATATTAATGGGTAATAAAAATTCCCAAAACTTGGTCAGCTACTTAAATATCATCCTGTAAGTATCTGTATTTAAATGTTTATGTTTTTAAGTGGGGGGCGTCTTTGTGAACCAACAGTATTGTACATAATTACGCGTGTGGAACTAGGCTTACATGAAGTGTAATTTATTACTGAAGGTTCAGTAGAGCCTCGTGACGCGGAACCCTGAAATGTGACACGTATTTTATGAGTACAAAATGAATCAACCAATTTTTTATTAGCATCTATTTTAGATATTCTAATAGGAATTACGCTAATTTATGGATAGTTATTTAGGTAACAGTTGTACGGTAAAGCGTACGGTGTCTTCATAGTGCGCCTCTGCCACGGGGTATGGGAAATCTCAAGACCCAAAGTCCGGGGACTGGACTAAGACCGGTATTTATTAATAATCCTCTCTCAGCTCTAAAAGCTTGCTCAAGCGTGTGAAAACAACAGAGTTGATGCGGCGAAAACGTTATTGTGACATTAGCCATTAGCAGAGAAAACTCTCAGAGCTGAGAGCGGATATTGGGTCCATAATTAAGACGACCTCTGAGGGGCAGCATTGTGGCTCTGCCTACCATGCGAGAGGGCCCGGGTTCGATCTCCGGCTGAGGTAAAGAAAGAAGAAAAAAATAACTTCAGGTCTTGGATGTCTTTATGTGTACGACGCAGCTGTTTCTGGTATCAACGACACAGGGTATCCTAGTGTGGGTCCAGAAGCAATGTATGTGACTATATGTAAATAAAATGTTTAATTACCGAACAGTGTATCGAGAAGTGTATCTACACACCATATTACCTCGATTGGCGATGCATCTGGGTCACCGCTGGCCTGACTGGATACCAACTCTAAGAGCTACGTGCTCTAATGAGTTTTCTAGCAAGTTCGATTCCTGACCAATTGTTAGGTTGAACATGCAAGAACAACAAAAAATACTTAAAACATAAACTTGAGTACACATAAAATATTTTATCTACACACGTATCATAAACCCTCTTTACTGCGTACAAAAACTGCACGTTACGATCAGCATTATGTTAAACTACTTGGTAAAAACTCGTTTCGTATCTGGAAAACTACACATTATGGTCATTATGTGTAGTTTTTCTACATATAATGACATTCAAATTTCGAACGCCGACGCCCGCCTGCGTGCCGTCCCTAGTTTGTTTTTGAAGTTGGTACTGACATTCAAATTTCGAATGCCGACGCCCGCCTGCGAGAAGTTGGTGCTACAGAACAAGTTAAACAATTGCAGAGCCACAATGCCGTTCCTGAACACATCAAAGAGAGCTTATGATATGTGTGTAGATAAACTAGTGTATGTAACTGTACATAATTAGGCATTAAAACTCTCGAATGATATTATTATGAAACTCGCCGAGTTTTAATGCCCTCCATTATGCAGCAGTCACATAAACTATTATAAAACTTAAACATAAAAAGTGTTTCTGCTGATCCTTTTTTGCTGTGCAAATCAGTATTTTTGATGTGCGATTAAATACTAGCCAAATTAATTTATCTAAAGTACATTATCGGACGTTCAGTGTTTCGGATGACAGGTTAAGCTGTAGGTCCCGGCTACTATCGCTTCGTGGTAGTGGTCCCAATACACCTCCACCAACCCGCACTGAGCCAGCGTGGTGGAGTATGGCTTAAACGACCGCTTGCTATGGCTCCGAGTTTATTAGTGCGAGCGAGATGGCAGGTTATATTTGAGATGCAAGATATCTAGCTCTTAAATTCCCTTCACACTAATCTGAAAGCCTGTAACAACAGAGAGTAAATTATAATATCTATAATAATACAAACTTACTTTAAAGCATAAGGTGGCAAACTATTGTATTTTAGTAGTAAGTACTTAATAAAACATTACTTACACAATACTGGTACATTGTTTTTCTCAATCTTATAATTTCCATGTTTAGTTCTTGACCTTAATCTTGGATCATTTTGTTGAGGACCTAGATCAGCTTTGTCATTAGAGTTGCTGAACGTCCACTTCTCCAACGCTATACTCTGGCCTGGAGGCGACTTCTGAAGAGCCCGTAGGCCACACACAACGCTGGGCCGCGTTGTGGCCTACGGGCTTTTTAGTCTTTCGTACTGCTTCAAAAGCCAGAGCGCTACACCACACGGGGTTTTCCATTTTTACCATTTTTTGAGAAAGTGAGATTTTTACTGGCTTTTTACAATTTGCAAACCTACGAGCCAACACATTCGCCCGAACAGCCAAAGCGCTGCGCTCCCACTCTATGGCTAGGTCTTCCCTCAGGTCAATCAGTCAGTCACTATATGTCCAAGGTTGAAATGGGTTATTGATTGTATGACCAATAATTTCATTTAAAGACTGCGTTTATTTATTTCGTAGTCGGTAAAAAAACATCACTTCGACTTTGCTTATCGACATTATTTAAACAGTGTTCACTAAGCTCATAGGTAAATACCAGTCTTCTTAAATATCGATTAACAAAGTAGTTAAACTGTCTTTATTTTCTGTCGATAGCCGTTCTTATATAGAGCTCCGTGGTCTAATGGTTCACGCTTGCTTCGCACACAGGAGATGCAGGGTCGATTCCTGACCACGTACCAATGAGATAAAGCCGTAGGTCCCGGCTACTATCGCTACATGGTAGTGGTCGTAAAACCCCTCCACCAACCCGCACTGAGCCAGCGTGGTGGAGAATGGCTTAATCTTACTCGTATCCCGGTAGAGGCTTGTGTCCCTCGGTGGGGACATAAATGGCCTACATTTATAGCCGTGCTTATATCGATCTTACCCCATCGCTGGTTGCCACTAAAATTGTTCGCGAAAAGAATCCTGCCTGTCCTGCCGAAACTATATTGGTTTCAGACAGACAAAGTAAAACGGTCGTATGAGTAAAGAGTGTCGGAATATTAAATTTTGGTCATATAAAATAGCCTTCCCTCAGTATAATTACTTACTCTGTGGTTGAAACAGGCCTTCAGACAAGTTTTACGCTTACAGAATTCCACTGACTGGCAACTTGAGGCTTGTCTATAGGTCAAATTAGCAACTTGATTCGCGGTGCTTGAAAATTTGGACACAATCTTAAATGTATAAACAAAAATAAAATTCATAACAGCTCACACTGCATCATGAGTATCATGATTCATGAGTCATTCCTATCATAAACCCTCTTTTCTGCGTACAAAAATCGCACGTTACGATCAGCATAATGTTAAACTACTTGGTAAAAACTCATTTCTTATCTGAAAAATTACATATTATGACCATAAGTGACCAGAGAGCACTGGAGGTTGCTGCAACGACAGGGGACGATAAGACCCCTTAATATATGATGATGATGATGACCATAATGTGTAATTTTTCTACACATTATGACATTCAAATTTCGAACGTCGACGCTTGCCTGCATGCCGCCCCTAGTTTGTCTGTGAAGTTGGTACTGACATTCAAATTTCAAACGCCGGCGCCCGAAGTTGGTGATACAGAACAAGCTAAACAACTGCAGAGCCACAATGCCGGTCAAACATGCGGTTCCTGAACACATCAAAGAGAGCTTATGATATGTGTGTAGATAAACTAGTGTATGTAACTGTACATAATTAGGCATTAAAACTCTCGAGTGATATTGTCGATAACCCACTCTCGAGTATTAATGCCCTCCATTATGTAGCAGTCACATAAACTACTATTATCTACACACGTATCATAAACCCTCTTTAATGCGTACAAAAACCGCACGTTACGATCAGCATAATGTTAAACTACGTGTTAAAAACTCATTTCTCATCTGAAAAATTACACATTATGACCATAATGTGTAATTTTTCTACATATTATGACATTCAAATTTCGAACGCCGACGCCCGCCTGCGTGCCGCCCCTAGTTTGTCTGTGTAGTTGGTACTACAGAACAAGCTAAACAACTGCAGAGCCACAATGCCCGTCAAACATGCGGTTCCTGAACACATCAAACTGAGCTTATGATATATGTGTAGATAAACTAGTGTATGTAACTGTATATAATTAGGCATTAAAACTCTCGAGTGATATTATTATGAAACTCGAGTTTTAATGCCCTCCATTGTGTATCAGTCACATAAACTACAATTTGTTTATATTTTTTCATGTAGTTTCCATTGTCATTTTTTTAAACACTTAAACACATAACATGTATTTTTGCGAGATTTGTGAAGTGTCTCCTTTAGGAGGGACAGCGTTTCAAAGATGGGCATTTGACCGAATTTGACGTTACCCAGCGTAATTTGACGACCCGAATGGCCGCGTCGGCAGTGACCCTGCCTACGAAGCCAAGGGTCCCGGGTTCGAGTCCCGGTGGGGGCACATATTTGTTTGATGGGAACAGATGTTTCTACCTTAGTCATAGTTGTTTACCTATCTAAGTATAATATTTATCTATATAAGTACGTGAATCTTAGTCCAGCACCCAAGATATAGGGAATCCTAGTTTGGGGCTAGATCTATGTGTGTCAATAGTGTCCAAGGTATTATTATTATATATCAACAAGACCTATTATGTAAAGATCTACTGAAATGGTTTACAAAACTAGGTGTTCAGCAACACGGCATCTAATGGCGAATGACGCTAATTCCTTAAACTTTAAGAGCGGTGTTCCCGCTGCACTGTATTACAGCACTTATTCCAAATGGCGCAGAGTCCACAGGAGCGGCGGCTGCGCTGGGGACATGGATTGGCACTCGTTGTTATGGCAATTGTGGTGGAATTGTTCCTCGGGTACAGTCAAGTGCCGCGGGGGGCGGGGGGGGGGGGAGGGGGCGGGGGCCAGGGAACAAGCGACTTGTGAGGGGCGGGGGGAAATACCCAGGTCTTGGATGTTTTCATTCATTCATTGGACATTTTCGGTCGCAAAATATTCAAAAAGTCACATTTCCTAATTAGAGTCGTAACTATTACTTAACTTAATAACTGTTTGGATTTTGGATGCACCATCTAGTAACTAGTCGTAACCATGACAAAACTGTGCACTGAAAAATAATACGGTAACTATGTGTTCTCTTTGTTTCAATGTTTCGAGATGATATTTCTTAATTTATTCTCGCCACTATGTGTTTACTTTGGATGTATATGTAAATATAACGATTAAATTGTTGATATATTGTCGCAACTAAGTTGAAATAAAATGTGTAGTTAGAAAAGAGTAGTAACGGTCAGGACAGGAAGTGTTGTACTTGACCAAACAGAAGAAGTAGTAGTTCTCAAGTGTTTGTTGATTGTAGTCTTGCTGTGAAAATCAGTCATAATCAACGGAAACGTTTTCATTTATCGACGAGCTTTTACAGAAAAGTGATGTCTAAGTCGAGTACAGACATCTCCATTGATGCAAGTCGAGAATCTGATTCAGAAAATACTACTATTTCAACAAGTGCTACTTCAAATCAACAAACAGGAAATTTGGTCAATGCCGCAGAACTTCCTGATACGTGCAGACATTCAAATATCGAAAACGAAGAAATGGAAACACTAAATCAAATAAACAACGATGATAATGAATCATCGGATGCTGTTAAAAAAAATGAGGCCGTTAAGTTTTAATTTAAATCTAAAATTCAACAATGCGCACGACGGCATCAAATACGCCATAACGTTTTTTAGCGGGTTACTCGGAATATTAAGAGATATTCCTAATATGGATTTTTTGCCAAAACATAGCAGAAGTCTATTACAAACTCTCAGGAAAAACAACATTGTCTCCATGGGCAGCGGAAAGTATTGGTACACTGGCCTAAGTAATTGTATAACCCAAGTTTATTATGAAATATACAAATATAAATTTGATTTTCAACATTGATGGTTTGCCCATAGCCAAGAGTTCTAAAACCAATTTTGGCCTAATTTGTGCAGGATAAATGAAAAAAATGTTTCACCGTTAGTTGTGGCGATATAGCATGGTAGCACAAAACAACCTGTTAATGTCTTTTTACAGCCATTTGTAGATGAGCTTTTAATATTGCTGAAAGATGGAATATTAATAATGAAATAATGTCATCAATATCAATTTTGAAGTGTACGAGGCCAGTAGAGATAACTTCCTACCACCTGTATACCTAGTATAATAGTATCTGTGCCACCACCACCACCCACCCTTGAAGTACCTACTGCAGTCACTTCGTCGTCGGGTCCATTTTTGGTTAAGACCAATTTATAAGACATATTGAGAACCACTGCTAACTTAAAAATAACAAAACACCATTTTTATAAGTCGACACATGTGAGCACACTTCCGATACATTCTGCTGAGATTTATCTCCTAAGCTTTTAGTTCAGGATAATTATTTTTTAACTTACTATTACACAAGTAATCAATATACCAGGTTTCTGGAATAAACCGTTTTTACATTTCTATCAACTAAATCGGTAAAACCTTCCAAGTTATAAAAAATACGATTTTTTGTAAATCTTTGAATCTAAAATGACAACAATAACGGATAAAATCTTAATTATTTATACAACTTTTATAGGCGCATCATTAATAAAATAAATTAATAGAATACAATAAATACATAGATACACATACATACTATAAGATACCCACTATACGGAAGAGAGGAGATGCTGTTTCAACTTTTTCTTAAAAGAGAACAAGGATGTCCAATCCCTAATAGCGCAAGGAAGTGCATTCCACAAACGTATTGCCCTTAACCTAAACGAGTGCTCGTAAGCCACAGTGTTGTGCTGAGGAATTGACAAAAGTGACACCGTGTGAGATCTCCGAAGTCTATCCCCAGAGAAAAGAAACTCAAAATGTTCACGAAGATATGCGGGATAGCGCGGATTTCTCAAAATATTGAAGAGGAAGGAGAGAATGTGCATATCACGACGAAGTCGGATCGGGAGCCAGCCTAATTCCTTGCGATATTGGGACACGTGATCGAACTTGCGGAGACCGAAGATAAACCGAATCACGAGATTTTGTAGTCGCTCGAGTTTGTTCAGTATATCTTCGTTCGCGCTGGCCCAGCAAACATCGGCGTAGTCAATTAAAGGCAGAAGAAGGGTCTGAACTAGAATTATTTTAGTCTGCCTAGGCAAGAAGTACTGCAAACGCCGAAGGGAATGAAAGGATGCAAAGACTCGTCTGCTGACCTCACTAACGTGGGGCGACCAGGATAAAAGAGTATCAAAAACAACGCCAAGATTGTTGGCTTTCTCGCTGTACTTGACAATGGTACCGTCATAAAGCACGGGAGCAACTGACCTATTCTGAAACAATTTAAGTAACTGCCGTATACCCAGTATCATCGTTCGTAAACATCCGTTCTCATCAAACGAATATTTGCCCCCACCGGAACTCGAACCCGGGACACTTGGATTCGTAGGCAGGGTCACTGCCGACTCGTTCATTGGGGTCGTCGAATATATGTGTGTCACCGTAAGATAGTCAAAAGCTTTACTTAATAAACTAACGCGTTAGTTGATTGTTGATGAAAAGGAAATCCCCAGGTCTTGGATGTTTATGTGATGCCGCTGTTTCTGGTTCCCACGACACAGGGTTGGCTAGTGTGGGGCCAGAAGCAATGGCTGGGCCTTCATATAAATGTTTATGTTTTAAATTTTAATTTATTTAATACTCTAGCTGATGCCTGGAACTTCATCTGCCTATTCCTAGGAATTATCATTTACCGAGATAACATTACCCTCCTTCTGGTGCAGTCGGATAAAAAGAATCCCATATGTTAATCTAGCTCAAAAACTAACTCTGTGCTAAATTTAATTCAAATCCGTTCAGCCGTTTTAGCGTGACTGAGGCACAAACACACAAACATCCAAACATCTAAACATCGCTACTTTAAAATTAATAATATTAGTTGGATATACAGAATAGAGCCATGCATAAGATTGCAAATAAGTACCAACGTTAATCAAACTCTCTACTGCTAACACAGGCGTGATGGATGACATATAGTGAATTTGTCTTGTGTGCTAAGATATTTTTCCCTTACTTGTGTTGCCAGTGTTGCTACCAACTTAACGGCGAAGGGTTAAGTTACGTGGAAGTTTCTGTGGCCACACGCATTTCTCAAGTGCCGACCATACTTGCGATACTCATTGAGAAAGCTTCTACTCGGTGCTTAATGCATTGATTGCTTCTCTCAATATAATGCAAGTTATTGTTCGTTTCTCGAAACCCACTCTGTAATAATAAGGTAAATAAAGTGTGTACTTTTGTACTTATTAAGGTACCAAGACGACTTCTTTGGCGCTGTGGTTGTGGCTCAGCCTGCCATGCGAGAGGTCGCGGGTTCGATCCCTGGCTGGGGGCAAAGAAAAACAAACGTTGTGTGATTCTGGTTTCTGCTTCTGGTTTCCAGGACACAGAGTATCCTAGTGTGAGACCAGAAGATAGATAGATAGATAATTCATTTATTCATTGTTACACAAAATTAATTATGACAAAAAAAACAAAGAAATAAAATAAAATAATGAAAATAATTATAATTAACACAGCAAAAATATGGAAAGTAAGGATGACTATGTGGCACTGTGACTGTACCGCGACAATGAAATGACTCTGACTCAGCAATGTCACGGACGAAACTGTGACGTTGATATTTTGCCAGAGCCAAAGCGGACGAGACAGCTGAAGCAATGTATGTGCCTGTATGTAAATGTTTGTTTATGTTTAAGAAGCGTCCGTGGCCTAACGGTACCCGCACGTCGGAATCGATCGTGCGGGTAGCAACATCTGGCCGAGGCGGGCACTGGATGGGTGTCCGTCTCTATGTGGCATTAGTTTCGGGCGCTTCTGTGTTTCAGAAGGTCCCGGCTACTATCGTTACTCGGTGGCAGTAGTAATTGTAAAGCTGTGCCAGAGGCCTTAATATGGCAGCTTGATAACTTCTGACAGTCGGGTCGGCCACAAGCCCGACATCCCTCCGTCAACCCGCACTGAGCCAGCCTGGTGGAGTATGGCTCAATCTTACTCGTATCCGGGTAAAGGCCCGTGCCCCTCCATGGAGACATTGATGAATGAAATTTTCTTTCATAAAAATCTTATGATCATTTACATACTTCCCACAAAACCATGGTAAGTTGGGTTGTCTGTGGTTTGGGAGTCGCACTTCATATTACGATTATCTTATCTTAAATAATAATAATTAAATAAAAAAAAAACAGAAATCGAGTTCCATGCACAATTAACTACATACAAAAACAGAACTAGACTACAATCAAAGTCAAATATGTTAGTACCAATAAGATGTTAGTATTAATATGTTAGTATTTAAATGGGGAGGAGACGTTATTTTATTTTATTTTTCAATATGGCCGGCTGGTCCCGGTCGCTCACTAATCACCTAGTGTCTGATGAGCATCCGAATCCAGTGACCCACAATAAGACAGTCGAAGCTGTCTGCTATCATCCTCAGAATACTGTTGATGCTAGTCCGCGTCCTGCAGAACAATGAGGCAGTTTTCTTGAAGTTTTTACTGAAAAAAATGTTTATTTACCAGTAACCAAAAGTTTTGTTACTAGTAAGTCCTAATTTAAATAAAGACTTGCGAACTATGACTTACTTATAACAAAACCAGGTTCATTTAGTTGTGTTGAGATACTTGAAGCTTAACTATTTTTGTTAAAATTAACTTCACCGTTTTACTTTTTCTAAGAAAACAGAAAAAAATATCTCTCTATACCACGAATTGGTCGGGCAAATTCATTTGACTCCAACACAGCAGCCAAAACCAATAATAAATGACTTAACAAGTACTAATAAGAAAACTACACCGCTGTTAAAAACAAGAAAATACTTTAAAAATCCAGAAAAATAAATAAACATTTGCCAGACACCGGAAAATAATAAAAAATCAGGATTTTCAAGATTGCTACAGGAAAGAACTGAAGAGTATCAGAAAATAGTCACTGATTTAGAGCTGAAAATATCGCAACTCGAGATTGAACTGCAAAATATGGCTACTGTTTACTCACAATCAGAAGCAGAACAAATAATAGAACTAGATAAAATAATAGCAGACAGCAACACAAATTTACAGAGAGTACACGAGCTTTCGCAACAATCACAACAATGCCTTCACAAGAACTGCCCGGTATCTGAGGTCGAGCCTAACACCGCTCCCTTCGAGATTACCGCCAGAGAGGTCACCATCATCACATCTGACACAGGTAACACACCACCGGTGGAGTTGGAGGCTGAAAATGTAGGTTTACAGTCAGACCTCCAAGATGCCCGAATAGAAATCCAGCATCTACGTGACCTCCTGTCAAACGCACTCCAATGTTATGCCAAAGAACAGAGTGAGTTAGTCGAACTCAGAGCTGCAACATCTGAGCTGCTACAACTACAACGCCAGAACGCGGAATTGGTAGGCATTCTAATTGAGGACGAGGAGGATGAGGCCAGCAAGGAGGATGACACCAGCAAGAAGGATGAGCCCACATCACAAACTCTGGTCTTGACCCCCCTCAACGTGAGTGTTGCAACGCCCACTGCTGTCCCGACCAAGAAACAGCGTCGCCGTCGTCGTCGAGGAGGCACCTCACAGCTCATCAGCGCGAGCGCCGCGCCGCTAAGTGACGCGCGTGTCGCGCTGCCTGCTGAGTTGTGTGTCATGCTGCACGCTGCCGCGAGGGCCACGCCGCTCGCCGTTACACGCGTTGCACCGCTCGCTACCGCGACTGCCGCGACGCCCGCTGGCACGTGCATCGCACTGCACTCCAACACGAGTGTCCCGCCACTCACCTCAAATCGTGCTCCGAGAAGAACAATAGCAAACAAAAGAACTGTAGTTTATTCAGATAAGATAGGTGTAGATTTTGGTATGTTTTTGCATTATGGCCTTAAGCAACAAGTGACAAATAATTGTTGTCCTAATAGTTCCTTTGAGGATATTATAAAAAAGATAGCTGTAGGGAATTTTGATGAAAATACTACCATTGTTATTATGGTAGGAAACCACTCAAAGATTAGTCGGAGTGCATTAGATACCGGTAAAGAGGTACTGCGCAATTTATATAATAAGACGAAGTGCAAGTTTATTCTATGTAACTTTCCTTATTGTTCTAATTTATCGGGGAAACAAAATGAAAGTGTACATAGAATGAACATGCATCTATACAATATAACGTGTCATCATAGTGATGCTATTTTATATTTCGACATGAATAATTTTATTCATAACTTTACTTTGACTCAGGAAACTATGTACCTGTCTCATAAAACAAAAAAACGAGTAGCTACATTGTTAGCGTATAATATATGCGACACAGTTGTAAATACTATAACGCAGTCGCCTTCAGTTTTAGTTAGTATTAGTACTAATAATAGTGTTTTAAACTAGATAGTTCGACAAAAGAGGACCCCTCAAAACATAAGAAAATTTTACAAAATAAGCAGGGGTTTTCTGGCAATCAAATGAAAAATACTAGGACAAAGGGTAAGCCCCACTCAAATATATCCCATCAAAACATGCAGGGGCTACCTGGCAAAGAACTTGTATTAGAATTATTTCTTAATCATTCAGACACCGATGTTATTTGTATTACAGAACACTGGTTAAAGGAAAATATGATGTCTTTCAACATAAATGATTACAAAATTGTCAGTTGTTACAATAGAAAGACTGCCGATAGAGGTGGTTCTTTATTCTTAGTAAAAAATAATATTAAGGTGAAACAACGGAAAGATATTCTTGCACTTACTGTAGAAAGACAAATAGAGGTATCCTGTGTTGAGTTGGATAGCCATATTATTGTTTGTGTCTACAGACCTCCGAGAGATGTAAACGGCCATGGCAATTTTGAAATATTCGAGAATATTATGGAGGATGCCCTCATTATACTTTGTAATAGCAGAAAATAGTTAATTATTTGTGGCGATTTTAATGTAGATTTGCTTGTAGATACAACATTGAAACAACGATTAATAACTCTGTTCAAATCATTTAATTTATGTCATATATTTCTAGAGCCGACTAGAATTACACTTACCAGCCAAACTTGCTTAGATAACGTATTTTGTGACTGTGCATTCACAAGTTAAAATGTAATTAACTGCTTACCCTCCGATCACAGTGGTCAAACAGTTTCATTCCCAATTGCCAGTAAAAATAGGACTGATCCATCATTTTATAGGCCTATTACATCCCATAGACTAGAGACGTATATGAAAAAGTTAGATATAAATTTGCCAGTACCGGATTTTGATGAACAGAACCCCAACAAAATCTACTCAGACTTCTTCAGCATTATTCAGACAGAATTCAATAAAGTTTTTAAATTAAAGAAAGTCAGTGACTACAATGGTAAATCTAAATTTAATGACTGGGCAACGTTTGGAATTCGTAAAAGCAGAGTTATCTTATATGACCTTTATGAACAAAAAACCTATAACTTTGATCGAAAATTTCATGACTACGTTAAAAAATATTCCAAAACTTTCAAGTTGGTTTGTAGAACTGCAAAAACTTTACACATTAATAGAAAAATTCAAAATTCAAATAATAGAATGAAAACAGTTTGGCAAATAATAAACCGCGAAACTGGCAAAGTTATACCAAAGGACAATGATTTCTGCCTAAAGATAGGTGATGATGTTGTTAAATCCAGCGCTGATGTTACTCGAGCTTTTGAAACATTCTTCACCAATGTACCCTTACTCACAACAGACCGTCTAAATTCATCTCCATATGAAGCAGAGACTTTATTAAAAAATAACACTAGCGCCAGTAATGTATATTTAAAATTTCATCATGTATATCCCCAGGACATTGTCAAAACGTTTAAATTACTTAACTTAAAAAATACGGAAGACCTGTGGGGTATATCAGTCAAAGTCATTGGTTCAGTAATTCTAGTTATAGCCCCAAACTTAGCTTATATATTCAATAAATGTGTTGACGATGGGGCTTTCCCAGACCTCATGAAACACAGTAAACTGATACCTCTGTTCAAGTCGGGAGATAAGGGTGATCCTTCAAATTTCAGACCAATATCTGTTCTTCCAACACTAAGTAAAATATTTGAAAAGATTATACTCAATCAAATGCTCTCACACTTCAACCGTACAAAACAACTCCACGCCAAACAATACGGTTTCACTAGGGGTAAATCGACTACGGATGCAGGTATTACCCTTATATCTCATATTTATTCTGCATGGGAGGCCGCACAGGATGCTATCGGAGTTTTTTGCGATCTGTCGAAGGCGTTTGATTGTGTTGATTATAATACGCTATTAATTAAATTAAATCATTACGGAGTTAGAAATAAAGCGTTGGATCTACTAAGATCATACCTAAGCAATAGAATTCAAAAGGCAGAAGTTAACGGCGTAAAATCTGATGGATCGGGTGTTAAAATGGGCGTTCCACAAGGTTCCATATTAGGCCCTTTCTTATTCCTGGTATATATTAATGATCTGCCTTTCATGGTGGAGAAATTAACTGACATAGTGTTGTTTGCTGATGATACTTCACTGGTCTTCAAAATTGAAAGACAAAAAGGAGAATTTGATGATGTTAATGGTGTATTGTCTTTAACCTTGAATTGGTTCACAGTTAATAATTTATTGTTAAACGCTGGTAAAACCAAGTGTATCAAATTCTCACTTCCAAATGTCAGGCAAGTTGAGACCAGTTTAGTGTTAGACAACAGCACGTTAGAATTAGTAAATGATACGAAGTTTCTTGGAATAACCATTGATAGCAAATTGCAGTGGGGACCCCACATAGATAAATTGGCTGGTAAATTAAGTTCTGCGGCTTACGCTGTTAGGAACATCAGACAAAGCACGGATGTGGCTACATCTAGGCTAGTATATTTTAGTTACTTTCATAGTGTGATGTCCTATGGTATCTTGTTGTGGGGGAAAGCAGCGGATATTAAAACTATTTTTATTTTACAGAAAAGAGCTATTCGAGCAATTTATAATTTAAAATGAACAGACTCCTTAAGAGAGCTTTTTAAAGAAATTGACATACTAACAGTAGCTAGTCAATTTATTTTCGAAAAAATAATGTATGTACGCAAGAACCTTACAACATTTGCCAAACTTAGCGATAGCTGTGATGTTTACCTAAGAAATAATCACAGACTATGTGCACCCCGTTTTAGACTCGCGAAGGTTAGCAATTCTTTCAAGGGTAAGTGCATTCTCTACTACAATAAGATACCTCTGGAGATTTTGAAATTGCCATTTGAGCAATTTATAAAGCAGGTTAAAGCGACTTTGTCGAAAAAGGGATATTACAATGTTCAAGATTACTTAAATGACGGGACTGTATGGAGTTAATCTGGCTCACACAGCCTTAACACAGACCTTGCTGTTAATAATTTTGTAATTATTTATTCCTGCTTATTAATTATGATATAATGATATTATAAAATTTGTATTAGTTAAGCACAAGTAATTTTTAAAAGAGATTTAAAAATCACAGTGGTCCAATGTAGAGAAGAGGCAAAAAATGATGTTTGCTAAGTATATGTAAATATCTACAGTAATAAAGTACTTTTGAGTTTGAGTTTGAGTTTAAGCTAACTGTTTAATGTTAACAAAACTGTTTCGTTATCATCAAACAGTTAGGTTATTGGTAACCATATGTTTGATTACAGGCTACAATGTGTTTGTCAGTATGTAACGAAATTGTTTGGTTATTTATTACCAACATTTCAGTTAGGTAATTGGTAATAATATCTTTGGTAACAGGCTACAATGTGGTTTGTCAGTGTAAAATATCAAGAACTTCTTGATATATCATTTGGCTGATCTTGGAACACTGTAACTAAGTTGAAGTTAAATAAAACAACCAACTTGTCACTTGATCTGGTATAATTGTACAATGTTACACAAAATATTATTGGTTTACATACATTTCTCGGTAACAAAACCATATCGCGATCTAAAATACATGCTACGCCATCTATCGAACTAAAAGTAAACATTCCCCGTTACATTGATTTTGTTTAGAACAGTCACAATGTAAGAAAACTGTTTGGTTATTACCAAAATGACCAGTTCGGTAATTGGTAACCAAAACAATAAAGGTGTAATTTTAAACAACTGTTTATATTTTTGTATCTTTCAGAACAAGAAACCGAAAAAAAAATAAGACAAGTGTCGAAAAAAAAACACCCATGCGATTAGTTATGGCAAAGATTTTCTTATCTTTTTTCGACCTTAAATTTCTATAATTATCTCATTGACAGGCCGTTGGGTTAAGTGTAAAACAACTTAAGTTAAATTTGAGAAAGTGTTAGTATAGTTGCAAGCATATCAGTTTAAAGAAAATAAATGAATGATATTAATTACGACAAACAAATTTAATTAAAAATAGTAATCAAAAGTTTTGTAAATGGTTGAAAAGTGCAGATTGATAGATATAAAATTAACGAATTGCTAAAAACAACTTAGCACGTTGGCTATAAGTAAGCTTAGAGCATTGTTATTTGTGGGCACAGCGTTTTGTTGCTGCAACGACGCTAGTTTGTCTAAGTTAATTATGTTATCAGTAACAAAAAATTGGGTTAATGCATACCAAATAAAATATTACAAAACAAGTTTTGGATTCGTAACCAAACGAATTCCTTAAATTAATTAAAATTTTGTTTACTTACAAAAAAAAGTGTAAACTTGTTCGGTTAATCCTTTTTTTCAGTGTGGCATCACAGAGTAACTTGTTATATACTGAAAGATGTCATGGAAGCCATCACAGCGTGCCTCTGCAAATATACCTGACGCACTAAAGCAGCGAGGCAACCCCAACACCATCCTAAATATATTATTATAGAGCACACGCAGAGCGTTGTACGGTTTCTGGGTATAATTTGTCCACAGGTTGCTCGTATAAAAAGCTTGGCAGTATGCCTTAAAGAGCAGTATGCCTTAAAGGTAATCTTAACCTCTGAGGCGCGAGCAAACCTGCGAGACAGCATGTTACCTCTTACCGACAACGCCCTGCGCTCCCTCTCTATATCATTATTGTCATTGAGGTCCTACGTTATAACATGACCCAAATATTTAAACAATCTAACCGTGTTAGGGTTGCACCATTCAATGAGACAGCAGGAACATTACCATGACCTTTTTTTCCCGATGTAAATACCATGTATTCGCTCTTTTTAACATTGTACATTAAACCATGATCGTTTGCGTATTTCTCACAAATCCGTAACAGTTTCCTCAGGCCACTGATATAGGGGCTCAGCAGGCACATGTCATCGGCGAAGCTGATGTTATTTACACGCACATTTTGAACATGGCAACCCACGTGTACACTGCTGAGCTCCTCAATCAGCGCGTTCACGTATCAGTTGAACAATTTCGGCGACGTCAGCCCCCCCTGCCCACTCCGCACTCCAGCCGACATGCGTCTGAGAGTGCTTACCTTAACCTTACAAAATTTATTTGGTTGCTAAACATTATCTAACATGGGCTAGATTTGTTTATTATTTATTATTATTAGATACATAATTATTATATATGTCACCGTAAGATAGTCAAAACCTAAACCATAAACTAACGCGCTAGTTGATCAACTGTCGATAGATAGTAAACCAGACCGACAGGGTTTAGAATTTACTTTAATTTGTTCTTACACGTCAACCTAAGACGAAGACTATTCGGGGGCTTCGCTGCGCTCGCCCACTCTAGTCTTCACCTAAGCTACCGCAGTGTTTGCCCTGGTATTTAGTATGCAATTCAAGTTTCAGCCAGTTTACTATTAAACGGTTTTACCCGTTAGTTTATCAACTAACGCGTCATATAGTAAGCAGTACGCTACAGTTTACTATCTGTCGATAGTTGACCAACTAACGAGAAAAAAAACGTTAGCTTTCAACTAATGGTGTTGACAATCTAACGTTGACCTATACTTATATAGCATAATTGGTAGGTAACTTTTATGAGACACTGTCGAACTCAGAGACGTTTAATGAACCATTACTCCGATTCCAAATGTGAATTTACATACACAATTGTTCATTCCTTAATGAATTATCAAACGACTCTGGGTATGGCGGTAAGCATCATTTTATTTAATTGTATTGGATGAGAAAAAGGGTTTTTACAAAACGTGGGAGTATCTGTGCATCTATTACTCCGTATGCAAAAAAGTGTAGAGTCCTTAAGAGAGCTTTTTAAAGAAATTGACATACTAACTGTAGCTATTCAATTTATTTTTGAAAACATAATTTATGTACGCAAGAACCTTACAACATTTGCTAAACTTAGCGATAGCTGTAATATTAACCTAAGAAATAATCACAGACTACTTGCGCCCCGGTTTAGACTCGCGAAGGTTAGCAATTCAAGGGTCAATGCATTCTCTACTACAACAAGATACCTCTGGAGATCTTGAAATTGCCATTTGAGCAATTTAAAAACCATGTCAAAGCGACTTTGTAGAAAAAGGGATATTACAATGTTCAAGATTACTTAAATGATGGGACTGTATGGGTTTAATCTGGCTCAACACAGACCTTGATGTTAATAGTTTTGTAATTATTTATTCCTACTTATTAATTATGATATTATAAAATTTGTATTAGTTAAGCACAAGCAATCTTTAAAAGAGATCTAAAAATCAATCTGTGGGAGTTTCTACGCCCTTCTTCTCCCACAGTGGTCCAATGTAGAGAAATGGCAAAAAATGACGATTGCTAAGTATATGTAAATATCTACAGTAATAAAGACATTTGGTATTTGTACCGCTGTATTAAGGTATGTTTTATAAAGATAGCTTTGAGAGAGTCACTGTGGTAATTGTATGGTAATCTAAGCTGAACTTTATTGTTTTCATCGCAAGTTCCATATTTAGTATTCAGTATATTTATTGTCATAAATGCCATGTTACAAGGTCTTTCAGATATACTTAATCATTATAAATAAATGTCATTTTACCCACAATCACAGGAATAAACGGAAGTAGTACACATGTCGCAATAAAGAATTTAAATAATTTCGCAGTAATTAGGATAATAACAATCAAGTTTTTCTTAAAATTAAAACCTAATTAATTAGCAATACAGAATGTCATATAGTATTAAAATTAATAATTATAAAATTCATTCAAATTATAGGGACAGACTTGTATTAAATGCTGTCTGAGTTTATTAAAAAAAGTTCTGTCAGGCAGGCAGGCTTATTTATATACTCTTATGGCAACCATCTTTGCGCATCGTGAGTCTGCAAAATGTTCTAGAGGCCGGCACCTCCAGATATATAAAAGGGTGAACGGCAAAATGCAAAGTGGAAAGGCTAATTGGTTTAAGATGATGATGATATGATGCCTCTTCAGCCAGGGTTACAAACCTGCAGCCTTATGGCGTAACTCTCTGAAGTTCATAGCGTGTGTCTATGGTTCATCTCATGCTCGTACAATTTCATCGATTGCGGGGTATCACCGAAGGCTTCTAGGCTTCATTCAATGAGCTTGGGTTTGGCCTCCATTATGATGCTACTTGCGTGATACTAATTTGACAGATGAAGCTGGTGCAAGGTGTCAAACGTAAAAGTCTATATGAAGTTCATAGCTAAGACGACTTACGCCATAAGGCTGCTGTTCCGGTCTTGCCGCCGGCATACCCGAGGACACAGCTTTTGAAAGGTCCCCCCTTGTGACCTGGCTGGTCACAAGGGGGGACCCCCCCGTGACCTGGCTGGTCACAAGGGGGGACCCCCTCGTGACCTGGCTGGACCTGATGATGAGGCATCGTGATATTGAACCTCATGCGATTTTAATAGAATTCAAAACCAATAACGGTACAGAGGCACCACAGTGGGCTTAGGGGTTAAGGTCGGAAAGGAGGCTGATTTAAATCGACCGATTGTATAGTATTGTATTTTATATTTTATTTGCCTTAATTAAAATGGAAGGAAAGTGAAATGGGGAGTTAAAAAAATAATAATATATACAAGTACGTTATACAACATTACAGGTATACACCCAATGCGATGTACAAAGTCAAATAGTTATACAATAGTATCAATTTAGTTTAGTCGATTTCACAGGTAGGGAATAACAAATCCGTAAAAAATATTACATAGTAAATTACATTAACCATTAAATTCAGTTCAAATTCAAATAGTATTAAACAGTATTAAGTATGTACTGAAATAAAATGTCAATGAAAATAATAATAATAATTCCAAGACAACACTTTCACACATTCTCCTCGCAGAACCTGCCACATTCTCGCACAATATGCCTCCACGCATCACCAAACTGATCAGTCAGTGGTGCTGCAGCCAGCAGAGCATTGAGACTGATGAGGATGTGGGATGAGGAGCGGATCAGATATTTTCCTCAAGTTCTTGGTATTCTTCTATATCTAGGTATCGTTGGTTTCGTTTGATGAGTCCTGTCCGGTTCGCTTATCCGATGAACTCTCAGTTTCGCTGCCTGTTTCTTGGATACGATACCTTTGACTCGAGGCCTTCCTGTTTGCGTCCCTGTTATATGCTGATTCTATCCAAAACTAGGTTCTTTATCGTAGTATATTCAAAATTTCTTTATCGCCTACAAATTTTTCAAATAACAAGATATATTTACTGACATTAATACTGACTGATACATAATGCCTGATTATTACGTACAGTTACATACACTAGTTTATCTACACGTATATCACAAGCTCTCTTTGATGTGTTTAGGAACCGCAAGTTCGACCGGCATGGTGGCATTGATCATTGCTCTGCACTTGTATAGCTTGTTCAGTAGTACCAACTTCACAGACAAACTAGAGGCGGCATGCAGGCGGGCGTTGGCGTTCGAAATTTGAATGTCATAATATGTAGAAATATTGATTGACATTATAGTCATAATGTATCAATATTATGCTAAGAAACGAGTTTTTACCAACATTATGCTGGTCGTAACGTGCAGTTTTCGGACGCAGTAAAGAGGGTTTATGATATGTATCTAGATAAAATTGTTTACAAAAGCGAGCTTATCTCTAGCCAGCAAACCAAGTCAGGATGAGAAAGGTTGATCGCTGAGCAGAGGTAGAAAGGGTGCACAATTATAATTTTCCTGATTAATAAGTGGTCCGACCGATTTCGGTCACGGCGACCGCTTCATGAGCTCTGAACTCGCTCGTGTGCTCGCATGTGGCTTGTAGAGCTTCTTCAATAATATCATGAAATGCCATGTTTGAAACAAATATTTTTCCATTTATTTTTTATTAAAAAAACTCAAAAAAATTGGTGCTTATACCAATTTTCCATGTTTTTATGGTTCCGTACCCGAAGGGTGCCACACGGGACCCTATCACTAAGCCTCCGCTGTCCGTCCGTCCGTCTGTCACCAGGCTGTATCTCATGAACAGTGATAGGTAGACAGATGAAATTTTCACAGATGATGTATTTCTATTGCCACTATAACAACAAACATTAACAAATAGAATAAAATTAATATTTAAGGGGGCTCCCATACAACAATTCTTCCAATACCACACACAAACTTATGAATGCTACTGGCTACGTTAATGGACTGTGGAAGTAGACGCACCAATAACTTTGTAAACAACATTTTGCTATGTCAAATTCAAACTATTCACTCTACATTGTCCCTACCCTTGCACAGTGGTATGGAACCCTTCGTGAGCGAGTTACAATCGCTCTTGACCGGTTTTATTTGCGTACAATAAAAAAATACGTAATATTGCAACTGACCGAAAGTGTTTTCTGCCGCCCTGGAAGGGAAAACGGGTAATTATATGTGAAATTCAACATAAAAAGCGACAAGCGGTAAATACCAAAAGAAGGTTTATTATAGAGCATAATCCATTAGGCACAGTCCCCGCTTCGCAGGGATTTCCCTGTCCCCGCATATGCGCACCCTTATCATGACTTGATCCCGTTCGGCGAGGGATGATGATAGCGATGGCCGGACGGACCCTTCGCCAAATAGTCCTTTACTACATGAAAGAATTCCCGTTTGTTTTGTACACAAATGTACAATAGTTTTGCCTTGAACGTTTATTGACTATGAGCAGTATAGCTTGGTTGGTAACTAAAGTCTTCTAAAGAGGTCTTTATTGACTTGCCGTAACGCGTCTGATCCATACAGTTACAAACAGTTATAGTTGAGATAACATGAGAACCTAGGTCGATAGGTGGTGACTCAGGAGTCAAACGTCATAAGGATGTATTTTATTTTATTTGGAAACTTACAGCTGTTTTATTTATTTAATCACAGATAAATGCCGATGTTTGAGACGAGTGCATTCTTGCTAAGGTGCTTGCTATTATAATAAAAGTTAACTAGGTGCATCACATCACACTACAAGGTTTTGTTTAATAAAATATTTTATCTCCACACGTATCATAAACCCTCTTTACTGCGTCCAAAAACCGCACGTTACGACCAGCATAATGATATACTACTTCGTAAAAACTCTTTTCTCATAAATTATGATATTCAAATTGCGAACGCCGACGCCAGCTGCGTGCTGCCCCTAGTTTGTCTGTGAAGTTGGTACTACTGAACAAGCTAAACAAGTGCAAAGCAATGATCAATGCCACAATGCCGGTCGAACATGCGGCTCCTAAACACATCAAAGAGAGCTTATGATATGTGTGTATATAAACCAGTGTATGTAACTGTACATAATCAGGCATTAAAACTGGTCTCTCGAGTGATATTATTATGAAACTCAGCAACTCGAGTTTTAATGCCCTCCATTATGTATCAGTCACATAATAGTAGTTTATGTGACTGCTACATAATGGATCTCGTGTAATTATGTACAGTTAGATACACTAGTTTATCTACATACATATCATAAGCTCTCTTTAATGTGTTCAGGAACCGCATGTTCGACCGGCATGGTGGCATTGATACACAGAACAATATATTTTATAATTCATTTGCACTTGTTTAGCTTGTTCAGTAGTACCAACTTCACAAACAAAGTGTTCGAAATTTGAATGTCATAACATGTAGAAAAACTACACATTATGGTCATAATGTGTAAGTTTTCAGATAAGAAATGAGTTTTTACCAAGTAGTTTAACATAATGCTGATCATAACGTGCGGTTTTGTACGCAATAAAGACGGTTTATGATACGTGTGTAGATAAACTACTATTATGTTTTTTATTTTTATTTATTATGTTTTGTTTTTTATAACAATTTTATTTTCGAAAATATAATGTATGTACACAAGAACCTTACAACATTTTCCAAACTTAGCGTTAGCTGTAATGTTAACCTAAGAAATAATCACAGACTACTTGCGCCCCGGTTTAGACTCGCGAAGGTTAGCAATTCTTTCAAGGGTCAGTGCATTCTCTACTACAATAAGATACCTCTGGAGATTTTGAAATTGCCATTTGAGCAATTTAAAAAGCATGTTAAAGCGACTTTGTCGAAAAAGGGATATTACAATGTTAAATGACAGGACTGTATGGGGTTAATCTGGCTCAACACAGACCTTGCTGTTAATAATTTTGTAATTATTTATTCCAGCTTATTAAATAAAAATAAATCATAATTGTATTAGTTAAGCACAACCTATTTTTAAAAGAGATCTAAAAATCAATCTGTGGGAGTTTCTACGCCCTTCTTCTCCCACAGTGGTCCAATGTAGAGAAGAGGCAAAAAATGACGTTTGCTAAATATATGTAAATATCTACAGTAATAAAGTACTTTTGAGTTTGAGTTTGAGTTTGAATTTTCTATTCATATAACGGAGATGCTATGCCTTGCAATTATAATCGTAATAAATAATATTGGTAAAACCCATTATTTGATCCTTACGCCATAAAATTATCTATTTATTATTTTACGGACTATGTTTGCCTTATCGTGGTATAAATAGCAGTCCGCTGAATACCCGTAGAGCGCATTTTCCCTGTAATGTGTGTAAATCTGTGGAAGATGCAGTTTGAGAAGGTTCCGTCTAGTGGATCTAGTACCGGGGACTTGAATGTTCAGTTTGCTGAGTAAGGCAGGAACGTCGACGGTGCCTGTCGCTAATGGCGATAGGAAGGTAAGATCAGCTGCCTCTCTGCGTAGTGCGAGTGGCAGTACCTGATGACGTCTACAGCTATCTTCGGAGCCAGTGACTGATATCTTGGATCTGTAATTTAAGTAACTTAAAAGTTAAAGTTACATGGCTAATTATAGTCATCTAAATGCTAACTTAACATAATGATATGGAGGTATGGAGCTCTGATATTCTAGCGCGGCACAAGAGCCACGTACACGTTTGTAACACAAAACCTATTTAAAAAAAAGAAACAGAGAAAATAAAAGTAGGCCGCGTTGCAGTGTACGAGTCTCTTGCGCCGCTTCTTCTCCGCTGCCGTAACACTTTCCGAAGCGGTAGTAGTTTGTCTTGCAATATATAGATCAAATGAGTTCAAAAAGTGTCCGTGAGAATCTGTTTTGAAATATATATTTTGAAGTTTGAATGAACGTATGTGCGTCACAGTGTAGAGTTTGTGGTAAGAGTGCTAATTTATACGTTACATAGTAATTATAAAGGAAATAAAAAATATAAATATCGGAGGAAACCTTTCATATCTATAACTGCGGCGATGGGCTAGCCACCTGTCAAACAAAAATGGAGTAGTGAACAACTGGCTAAAACTGGGCGCAAATGTGCCTTTGCCACCGCGTATGGGAAAAGGTGTGTCTCTAAACTACTATAGCCTACTAACCAATGCTGTTGTTGTTTAAAAATAAATAAAATATTTTGTGAACTATCCGACACGAGTCGGTAAGAATAAGACAGTAGTGTTGGTAGATATAGGGAGAAACTCAGTTCATCTAGTTCCCAACCGGGGGGCCGCGGCATGATCCAAACGGGGCGCGGCGAGCAGCTCTACAACAGAATTGATTAACACTAATAATTTCACGCCGCGGCAATTCAAAATTCAAAAGAGTTTATTTCCATAAGAAACACATAGGTTACACTTGGAGAATGTCAAATCTTAAACTAACACATATATAAAGTATAGGGAAACATAGAACTCAATTTGAATTCCGTCACCTCAATGTTTTAGATGCTGGAGGCAAAGAGGCGACTAGAAACCTCCAGCTTTATACGTTATTTTTTACAGAATTGGAGCAAACACCTTCCCAAGCTTTCTTGTCTTCTACATAATATACTGATATTTTGTAGTAAGCCTTTTTACATAAGTGATTTTTAACAACATTTTTAAATTTATTTACAGACAATTCTTGTAACTCAGTAATGTAAACTGTAATGGATTGATTAACATTAATTATTTCACGCCACGGAAATAATTTTTTTATGAGAATTTTCAGGGGCGGCGCAACCCTTTTTAGTCGCTAGTTACTCAACTTAACCTCTCCTCTTTCCTTTCCTATAATTTCCTAGAAATGCCATTTCCTGTTATAGGTTTTGAATTTTATAACCATGGCTTAAGGTTCAAAATCGCGATGGCTCATAACGGGATTCGATAAAGGTGCGGTTATAACTTAAAATGTCTCTTGACATGTCCCAGTTCCTTTCTAATTCTATTTTAAATATCTTTAGAAGACAGATAGTGTGAAATAATCGCGTTCTGATTGGTCAACGTCAAGTGGAAATTCGCGAACAGCTTTCAAAACATGCATTTGAAAGCTATCGTTATTGATTTCATAATAACAGAATATAGTTAAAGATATTATCGGTTTACTTGACTATAAGAAATTTCAGGGCTTTCGCGGCCCCTACAACAGGCCTTACTGGTTATAATTTACTCGACGACCTCTGTGGCGTAGCGGTTGTGGCTCTGCCTACCATGCGAGATGTCCTGGGTTCGATCCCCGGCTCGGGGTAAAAAATGAAAAACAAAAAACAGGTCTTGTTTATATGTGTGTGACGTCGCTGTTTCTGGTTACCACGATACAGGGTATCCTAGTGTGGGGCCAGAAGCAATGTATGTGCCCGTATGTAAATGTTTATGTTTATGTTTAATTAATAACCATGTGGAATTTCTGGGCCGGCTGGCGTCAATGTTAGACTTGGACTCAATACTCGAAGTGCCAGCTTAGCCTTTCCTCTCTTTCACACCCCCATTTTGGCCCTTCTTAGTAAAAAAAAATAGTTTTTAACTTCACATACAACCGGGGCGCGCCGCGCGGTATTTAAGCAGTGTTTAGGGGAGCGTATAGTGAAAAAGGTTGGGAATCTGTGATCTAGAATATTCTTGCTAGACAGGTGTTTACTTCACTATCGTAATTTAACTTTATGTTATGATGTATGAACTATGGAGCACCATTTGTCTGTATTTGTAGAATTTGGCGGCGCAATTTACAAACTAATATTCCTCGCTCAGTTGAATTGGAATTGAATCAGTGCTTTTTCGTGCCATTGATGTGAGATATGAAAGATATGTTGAAGGGCTATTCGTGAATACCGTAAACATTAAATGTTTACTATTCTAACTAAACTCTGTTACATAATGATAATGTATATGAATAATAAAATAATACTGGTTGAAAGCCAGGATGGGTTAAAAAAAACTGTCTAGATGCGATTACAAAAATCGGGTAATTGCTGTCCGGACTCGCACGCGAAAAGTTCCATCCGTAACATCGTACATGAAAATTTAAAGGCTAAAAAATTATAAAAACAAAACCAAAATAATTGAACTTGACTTCGATACTCGTCCCAACTGTTTACAAATGCGACGTCGAACGAATGGGCTATGCCAAAAAAATACGTACTACTTTTTATTTTATTTTGGGAAAATAGGCTATTTTAGGAAACTAAGTTGAATATTTCAGGTAATGGATGTCTTATTTTTTTTTCTTTTTTTTTAAAACAACACCCCTCGTGACGTCACTTGCTAACAGTTTTGGAACGGTCGTAATTGAGGCTGGTTGTTTCCGGTTATAAAACTACTTCTTCTTCTTGATCGGTCCCTCAATGCTGAGGATCGTGACCGCATGCCCTCCTCCATCGCTGACAGAGAGAACTCCCTGTCGTCTCTTTAATCTGGTCGGACCATCTAGTTGGAGCACGTCCTCCGTAGTAGATTACAAAACTAAAAAACTATAATATCAATATTTGTTTATGTTCCAACTGGCAACCGCGTTATCGACTGACAGGATAACTGTTGATACTTAATAGTTTTAAAGAACAGCCAACTTAAAGGCGAAGGGAATTTGAACAAACTACGCTGTAGAGGACAAATGAAGTACATTATGTTTTTACGGATATTTCATTAATTCTTTAAAATTTTTTGTATGGGAATAACGGAACTTAATTAGGAACACAATTATCTCAAAATGGTTTTCACAGTTTCAATTTTATTTACATGGCCCATTGCGCCATCGATAACTATCTAGGAGCCACGAATTTTCAATGACACGTATTTGAATAATGATGATTTGGTAATGCGCAGGGCCAGAGTTATTACAATACGTTTTTTGTATGTGGACCCCTATTTGTTGTTATATCGGCAATAGCAATGCACACTATGAAAATTTCAACACTCTACCTATTTCGGTCCATCACAAAGAGCCCGCGCTGACGGAAGGACGGACGGACAGACTGACGTACGGGCAAACGGCGGAGGCTTAGTAATAAGGTCCCGTTTGACACCCCTCGGGTACGGAACCCTAAATAATCGCGTTTCTGAAGAATAGTATAATTTGAGTAGCGCTGTTATGGTTAGTTAAGGTTAAAACGTAAAAATCGTAACAAACCTCTTTATTACATATTAAAGCAATTATTGGCCCACCAATAACATGGTCAAGTTAATAGTTGGATTGCTCTCTCACTCATACGTCACGCGAGGGAGTGAGAAGGAAAAGTAGACCGCTCATCAATTCACCCATTCTCCTATTAGACTGATGGGATTCACTTTATGCCATTATATATCCCTGTTATATCGATTGCTTCCACATCTTATTGCTTCCAGTCTTCCATATCGACGTTTCAAAGCGGCCGCGGTCGGGAGCTAGGGTTGGCAATCCGCATCTGTGTCAAATTTTGGCGGGAACTAATCTGTCAGTTCAGCGCAATAATGGCGCCACCGAGTGAGTGAGTGAATGAGTGAGTGAGTGATGCGAGGTCGTATAAAGACAAATGAGTAGCGTCTGTCACTTCCGTCGGAAAATTGCCTAACAATTTCTCGGAGACCGCGACGATTTTGTTACAATCGTGAACGTTTATTGGCCGCGTTTTTATGGGTCTATTGGTTTGTGGCGAATATAACTAACAAAATTGTCTATCAAGACGATGAACCAGATTGAAACATAACAAATAATAATAATAATTCATTTATAGAAATGTCATATGAATAAAAAAAAACAGTTCATTACAGACTATGTCCAATTCGTTGTACATATACAAATAACATATTATATACCCTTCCATTTCAACCAGATTGAAACCTAACAATTATAGTAACTTACATGTCAGTTCAGTAAACGTCAATAATAATAATAATAATTCAATAATAAAAATGTCAATGGAGTCATTTGGAATTTAAAAATATCTGTACATTTTAATAACAAAAAGATGACGACCTCTGAGGCGCTGTGGTGGTGGCTCTGCCTACCATGCGAGGGGTCCCGGGTTCGATCCTGTCGTCGTTAATTTGACCTCGCTGTTTCTGGTAACCACGACACAGGGTATTCTAGTTTGGGGCCACAAGTAATGTATGTGCCTGTACACATATGTTTGTCAGTTTTTTTTGTGTTCAAGACAACAAGGACAAGAGACAGCTAATTTGAGTGCAGATTGTGCATCATGTGAATTAAACTACTGTGCCAATACGCCCGATTTCAGACCTGGAATTGACTTGAATTAAGAAAAAAAACGGGTTTTTCCTTAAAAAATGTAGAAAGCCTAAAAATTACGTATTTGAAAGAAAAAATCAAATTTATCAATATTTTAATACTTTTTAGTAAAATTTACGTAACAATAACATTATCACCAATATTTTAAAGTCAGTGGTCGATGGGAAGTTAAAAAATTTCTTCGTTACAAATTTTTGTAACAAAAGCTGAATGTGGTGGTGGCTTATCATACATTTGTATTCCAACATGTTTTAAAACAATAAATAAACTACTTTTACTCAACGAACACTAAAATACGAAACCCCACTCGGTGGGGTAAAGTCTTACCGCCGCCGACAGAATGCGATCCGGACAGCTCAAACAAAACCCAATAATATTGCTTATTATGTACGCAATAAGAAAATGTCATAATCGCATTCTAAAAACGGCCGAAGTAATAATAATAATAACTTGGACACTATTTACACACATTGATCTAGCCTCAAACTAGGAATCCCTGTATCGTGGGTACTAGACAACAATACACATACTTATACATAGATAAATATTATACTTAGATAGATAAACAACCATGACTAGGGTACAAACATCCGTTCTCATCAAACAAATATTTGCCCCCACCGGGACTCGAACCCGGTACCGATGGCTTCGTAGGCAGGGTCACTGCCAACTTGGCCATTGGGGTCGTCGAAGTGTAGGACAATATTTTTTTCGCGGCGCTCCTTACCTTTATGGGAGCCACTCCTGAAAAAATTTAAAAATATCTTTAGACACTTTTTTGGCTTTGGGCCAACAAGATGTTTATACTGTGAAAAGTTAAAGGCTGTAGCTTCAACCACTCGGTACCGGGAAACATATGTATGCGTTTGCCTAACGTTATAGGTTTTGATTTTAATAACCAGGTCCAGGTTGACATATTAGAAATAGCCACCTACGTAAAAAAACACCCCGAACAATATCACCACTACACAAACGCTAGACGGAGAAATAATTTAGTTTTACCAGAACCTAAACTAGAAATTTACAAAAAAAAGCCCATACTATATGTCAATCTTAATATACAATAACCTACCAAACAATATAAAAAACGAACAAACCGTTAGTTCGTTCAGCATAAAACTAAAAAATCTGCTAATTTCAAAAAGCTACTACACTATAGACGAATTTATGACTAATTCTAAATAAGTGATATAGAGGATCTCAGCGTTACAATAATTAAGAATTTTAAAACAAGATATTTTGTATATTTTAATTGAAATGTTAACTACTTGTGAAATGTTTTATCTAGATATACAGGGTGCATGTACTTTTACTCTATATTTACACACCCCCCTGAGTGACAGCTATAACGGCCAACATTGACACTATTGACGACGAAGATGAGCACCGCGAAGGAGGAGGTACACTGCTCATACAAAATTAAGCCAGGCCTGACAGAAAAGTTTGGATGTTATAGTGAATAGAACAAAAATATATTTTTCACACCTTTCATTCGGAAAAGTAAGTTTTGCTCCACGACGAGAGGGAGCAAAATGCTACCTCTCTGTTTAAGCTACTTTTTTAATTTATTCATTGGCATGTAGCATTTACGCAATGTGCCAATTGAACACAGATCTTAATAAAATTGTAATTTCATCGTAATCGATTGAAAACAAAAATGTTTTAATTTTAACAAGGTTATATGAACTTTATGAATTTTTCGTAATATTTAAAAAAATGTCACAATAAATTATATGTTTCACTGAAATCAAAACTATCGATGACTGTTATTGTGATATAATGAATATTGATAGCCGATACCGTTGTAATATTCGATTCGATTATTTTTACTCATTGGGAAAGTAGCACAAGAATATATTAACTGGGTGACCTTTCCCTAATCCTTCACAATCAGCAATTATAGAAAAATGTTTTTATTTCGTTGTTCGATTACTATAGAAGTGGTGAAAGTATAATTCAAAGTATAGTTATTTCATTATTTTTAGACCATTTTTTTCAATTTTCCTGATAGTCGATGTGAAAAGTTGTATGTGTCACTCAGGAACAATAATATTTTCATCATGGGCGTTAAAGCTTGTATGGGGATCCCTTTAATTTATATTATCTCGTGTGGTTCATTATTTGTTGCTGTAGCGGCAACAGAAATGCACATTCTGTGAAAAATTACGTTTCATAGCGGCCCGGTGACGGACTGACAGACGGACAGCTGGGGCTTAGTAACAGGGTCCCTGTACGATTCCATCGTGCATCGTCAGATATTTTAACGTCAGCTTTAATGTAAATTGCTGTTTTCATTATTTTGTAAATTATCGATCAGTTCACATTCGTCTATCAATAAGTGCGCACCAATTGTAATCATTACAAATAAAGTGATTTATCAAGTTATCACTCTTCTTTCCTGTTCCACCAATCATCATCAGAATCAAGTTTAAGGTACCGCCAGCAAGGGCTCGTACATTAAGTGGTCCTTCGAAACCTGTGTTTAGTGTAACTTTGTGTTTTAATCGTGTGACTGAGATGAGAATCGGCTCTACTGGCCTGCCACCAGCGGCAATCCCCGGTAGAGTTGAGAAGGCGCAAAAGGTTATACGTGAGGAATACAAAAGCATTAGACACGCACGACCAAGCGATCAAGGATTCAAGCCATAAGAAGGTTTTTATCAAGAGAACAAGCTCTCCCAAGTTTAACAAGAGATCAAGCTCTGCAAGTTAATCAAGTAACAAGGTTTATCAAGAAACCCGTAAAAAGCGAATGACAAGGAACTCAATTTCATCAAAGGAACAGGAACTATCAAACAAGTGATTTTATCAAGAAATTCATCAAGGAATTATCAAACAAGTGATTTTATACTTATATCTAGCAACTGAGCCATAATGGAGACAAGCCAAGAATTCGTCTACCTGTTGCAAAATCAGCAGCAAATTATTGACGGAATAACTCAGCTGTGGTCAAATTACAAGAAAGATGGCCAATCTCGTAAGACAGCTGATTATATCAAAAGGAGGGTGGAGACTTTAGATAAGTATTGGGCTGAGTTTCAACGGAATCATGAGCAGTTAATGTTGGCTGAAAATCAAGATATCGACTACTTTACTGCCAATCAATACGAGCGTTCCCAATCCTTTTACCAAGAAATAAGGGAGTCGATCGTCAAGAGCCCCGCGTTTTCCCTAAAACCATCTACGCCACTAGTAATTCCTAGGACGGTTGAAGTAGCGGGTGAAGATAAGTCAAGCGCTGAATCAAGTCAGCAGCATCCTAGGCAGAACAATCTATACGCCGAATCTGCCCAAAATACTCCCAGCAAGTTAGAGGAAATGTTGCGTCGACAAACAAGTAACTTCAAAGCCTTCTCCCGCACGCTGTCAAGCATCCACTTATCAGAAGTAAAGGAAAAGTGGGAATTCGACGACCTACTCAAGAACTTAGAAGCACGGTGGACAACTATCGATAAACTTCATTGGGATATCGATAGCGAGCTCCATGGGGAAGAAAATGAATATTATGAGCAGAGCTTCACCAAGTACGAGAAGAGCTACTGTGATATAAAAAGAGAGATCAATAACAAGCTGTTGTCAGTGGCTCACCGTGAAAAGTCCACGCCAAAACTGGACATTCCTGTTTTCCATGGCAACTTTTCACGGAGGCCATTCACAACAATCCCTGCCTATCAAGTGCGCAGAAGATGCAGTTTATAAAAAGCAAAGTTAAGGGAGAACCTGAACGCCTCATCCAGCACCTACAGATAAGCTCCGAAAATTACGTCACCTGCTGGGAAATCATCAACCATCGATACAATAACAAGAAGCTAATATTCACAACCCATATGAATACTATGATGTCCCTCCCCGTTCTGCAACAAGGCACATCGGGTCACCTCAAGAGACTGCATGACGTAACGGTAGAATGTCAGAATGCCATAAAAAATCTGGGTATCAACATTGATACATGGGATCCTATCATTATACATCTGTTATCATCAAAACTGGACTCGGAAACACACAATGACTACATGTCTACACTAAAAGAACCGAGAGAGATACCACGATTGGATGAATTTCTGAAATATCTGGAATTAAAATTTACTGCATTAGAAGCATCAAGGCGAAAACAGGAAAATGCAACTCAAAAGTCGTAGAACAATCAACCTTCTGCATCATTGACCCCCAACAACGGATCCCGTTTCAAACAGTACTACTCAAGCAACAAGGCTACTTCGAATAATCAATCAAGAAATCAGGTAAAATGTCCGGTTTGCGCTCAAGATCACGGGGTCTATTGTTGCCCACAGTTCAGAGCAATGGATCCTGCGACGCAAAAGAAAACAATTACGAAGTTTAACATGTGTAGTAACTGTCTTTATTCACATAAAGGGAAAGATTGTTCATCAAAAAAGCGCTGCCGTGAATGTAATGGCTATCATAATAACATTCTACACGAAGCTTTCAACAATCAAGCCCAAAGAAATATGCCGCTCGGGACCCAACAGTGGACTAAAACCAGCGGTAATACGCATGTTGCGCAACAGTCATGCGAAACAACTCAGAAAGCGTCAGCAAACGAAGTTTTGCTAGCGACAGCGTTGGTCAAAGTACAAGCTAGCAACGGAGTTCAACATACGTTGCGCGCGCTCATAGATCAAGGCTCACAAGTGTCGTTGATAAGCGAGAGAGCTACACAACATCTGAAAATTCAGAGACAGAGTTGCAAAGGCGTAATTACTGGAATCGGCACATGTAAAGGAGCTATAACCATATTATGCACTTCATTAAGGGGAAGCTATACCTTTGAAGTAGAAACGCTAATTATGAAAAGTTTAACAAGAAACTTACCCAACAATACAATCAGTAAACCATCATGGGCGTTCCTGGAAGAAATAGAATTAGCCGATCCGCAGTTTTACTTAAGCAACCCCATTGACATACTCTTGGGCGCTGAAGTATACGCTAACATTATCCTTAGCGGAGTACGAAAACAAGATTCGTCACCGTTAGCCCAAGAAACAAGTCTTGGGTGGATACTGTTTGGAAGTATTCAAAGTTTGCATTGTAACGTTGTGCTGAATAATATAGAGGACATAACAACGATTTTGGCAAATAGAGGACATTCAAGGAGCATCAAGACACTCGACGGAGGAGGAAGATTGCATCAATTTCTATAAGTCTACAACAACAAGGTTGAGCGACGGCCGATACCAAGTGCGACTTCCCCTTAAGTCCACCGCCGAATCAAATCTAGGGCAGTCGAAAAACAAAGCCATTGCGCTATTTTTACAACTCGAACGGAAATTTTCGAAGCATAAAATTATTGCTTCGCTTTACAAAGAATTTGTGGACGAATACCTATCGCTTGGACATATGAAGCGGGCACGTGACGACAAGAAACTCGAATATTTTTTGCCCCACCATTGCGTCTTACGAGAAGAATCTACTACAACGGCTCTTCGTGTGGTATTCAATGGATCCGAAAAAACTTCAAATGGGATCAGTTTGAATGACCTGATGCACAAAGGACCCAATTTACAAAAAGATATTTTGTTTCTTATACTAAAATGGAGACAACACAGAATCGCATTTGTGGCGGATATAGAAAAGATGTTTCGACAGTTGTGGGTACATCCAGAGCACCAACATCTCCAGAAAATCATATGGCGAGACTCTCCACATCAACTCTTACAAGAGTATCAACTGACAACAGTCACCTACGGCACCAAGGCCGCCCCCTTTCTCGCCATGATGACGCTGAAGCAATTGGCGTGGGATGAAAGACTCAAGTACCCGGAAGCTGCCAAAATAGTTGAGGAATGTTTCTATATGGACGACCTGTTACATGGGTCAGATTCGGTGACATCAGCCAAAAGATTACAAGAAGATCTCATTCAACTAATGAAAGCAGGCGGTTTCAATTTAAGAAAATGGAAGTCCAATCATCCCGCCTTAATGCAACAAGTCACCAACAAGGGTGAAGGTGCGGAGGGCACATATCAGTTCATACAACCAGAATCGATGAAAACATTGGGACTTAACTGGAACTCGACACAGGACGTCTTCAAATTTCGATCGAAGATTGAAACCACGACTGAAAACAATACAGTTTGTACGAAAAGACAGTTGCTTTCGGAAATCGCTCGATTATTTGACCCTCTTGGCTGGCTCACACCTATTTCTACAAAAATGAAATTACTTTTTCAATCCGTCTGGAATAGAAATCTTCAGTGGGATGACAAGATACCCGAAGATATTCACAAAGAATGGATAAAAATAAAACATCACATAGCAGCTATAAATAACCTAAACATACCAAGATGGTTAGGTACAGAGACCTCAAGCGATATCGAGTTACACGGGTATTGTGACGCATCTCAAAAAGCGTACGCCTGCGTAATTTATTGTAAATTAAAAATAGATGGTCAATATCATATCAGTCTCGTCGCTGCAAAATCAAGATTAGTACCACACAACAAAGAGATTACATTGCCAAAACTGGAGTTGTGCGGAGCCCATTTGCTGGCCACACTGATGGAAAAAGTACTAGAAAGTTTGAGCAACCATCGTATTAAGATGTATGGTTGGGTAGATTCGACTGCCGTCTTAGGCTGGCTTCAAGGTCAGCCCCAGCGCTGGAAGCAGTTTGTTGGCAACAGGGTTCAACAGATTACTCAAGTTATGGCCGCGTCATGTTGGCGGTACGTCAAATCTGCCGAAAACCCCGCAGATTGTGCTAGCAGAGGGCTCACCGCCACACAACTACAAGATCATCCACTTTGGTGGCATGGACCGACTTGGCTAAAAGCCTTTGATGAAAAACAAAGATTGAGCAAGATTTATTCGACTGATGAAGAGGCCAAGCCAATGAACAGGCTGTAACAAGAAACAGCAATATTGTACTTGAGTTGTTAAACAAGTACAGCTCATTCATCAAGGTAGTACTTGTGCTGTCGTGGATACGCCGATTCACAAGTCGGAAACAAGACAGAAAATATGAGCCCTACATTACACTGGCGGAAAGTAGACGAACTACTGAGATGATAATAAAGGATGTTCAAGGAAGGGAATTTCACGGAGAGATAAATGACCTCAAAAACGGCAAACAAGTGTCACCCAAAAGCAAGATTTTGAGTCTCACACCTTTCCTCGATGAACAAGGCTTGCTCAGAGTTGGAGGAAGACTGAAACATGCACACATTAATCCAGATATGAAACACCCTGTAATTTTGCCTCAAGAAAGCCGCTTGACGGAGTTAATTATTTTGCAAGCGCATGAACATACCTTCCACGGCGGTGCTCGGATTACATTGTCATTCATAAGGCAAAAATATTGGATACTCAGTGGAAACAAGACCACTAAGCAGTTTATTCGTCGGTGTATTACTTGCAAGAAACACAACCCTAATAAAAATCATCAAATAATGGGAGACTTACCTGAATCAAGGATCAACCCATCTCGTCCTTTCCTGCATACCGGCGTTGACTACACGGGACATTTCTACATAAAATCCAACAAGGGACGTGGTACCAAGACCACCAAGGGATATGTCGCAGTCTTCGTATGCATGGTGACCAAGGCGGTGCATCTAGAGCTGGTTTCCGACCTGACAACATCTTCATTCCTCGCCGCTGTAAGAAGAATGGCAGCGCGCAAAGGAAAACCAGGACATTTTTACAGTGATAATGGGACCACCTTTGTTGGAGCTAACAGATGCCTACAACAAGAATTTCAGGAGATACAAGAGCTCATCAACGATCAATTTCTGAGGGAGATAGCAGACATGGAGATAACATGGCACTTCAACGCCCCTTCCTGGCCGTCAGCAGGAGGTCTATGGGAGGCAGCGGTGAAAAGTTTCAAATTCCACCTGAAGCGAGTGATTGGCGAACAACGCCTTACTTATGAAGAATTCTCAACTCTCCTCGCTCAAATAGAGGGTTGCCTGAACTCTAGGCCTTTAAGTCCTTTATCTGAAGATCCTGAAGACTTAAATTATCTCACACCCGCTCACTTCTTAACCAGCGGACCTACTCTCACCTTGATTGAGACAGAGAAAGATCAGCGCACAAGATGGTACCTAACACAAACAATATTACAAGATTTGTGGAAAAGATGGGTATCAGAATATATGATACAACTAGCCGCCAGGAAAGTGGGCGATGGGTCGTGTTATAGAATAGCACCAAGGCAAAGACGGATACGTGCGTGTCGTAACGTTGAAGACCAAGAATGGTTATTTAAAAAGGCCAATAGTAAAAATTTCAACCTTATTAGAAAACGACGAGAAGGTTAAACCACGTCATTCAAGTGACGTAGTTACGGCGACCGGACAGAGGCCAACGCGAACTAGCGCAGTCAGTCCTATCAAGTGCAATCTCAGTGCAGTGGTAACAGCTTTATTTCTGCTGCTAACACTCGTCTGCAATTCTCACTGCAATACAAACGTTACACAATTCAGGAAAGGACAAGCGATATATTTCGACAAGATCTCAGACATGACGCTGATTAAAGACGAGTGGAAAATCGTCGCTTATTACCACTTGGATCCTTATTGGGAAGGAATAGACGCGTTCAACAAATATACACAAACGCTCCAACAGACATGTAATATGATACGGGAACAAGCCCACTGTGCCGTCATACTACTTCAATTACGGCACGGATTCTCCGAACTAGAGTACTACGATCGGGTATTAATTACTCAGCACACGTCGAGCATGCGACTTGCCAGACAGCGCCGGCGCCGAGGTCTCATTAATGGTGTCGGATATCTCGCTAACGGATTGTTTGGAGTATTGGATGAAAATTTCGCCCAACAATACAGGAAAGACATAGCTCTAGTTCGAGACAATGAGAGACATATAGCATCACTTTGGAAAAATCAGACTTCAATCATAGAGGCAGAGTTCAGTTTGTTAAAGGGAGCCGAAAATACTATGGAAAAGCAACGCAAGATGATGAACCAACATATGAACGCAATAGAAGAATCCGTAAAGCAACTGAACGATGAAGCCCAACGAAATCGCATCATTAGTTCCTTCACCATAGGAGCGACAACAGCAAGCAACATGCTACTCAGTCTACGGAATATTCAAAACACATTATTAGATACTATCACCGATCTACACCACGGTCGGTTCGATTACCATTTGTTAACTCCCGAGCAACTCATCAAGGAAATGACGACAATTGCAAGCCATTTACCCAAAGATGTATCGCTGCCGTTGGAGAACCTCCACACAGAAGTGTACAAAATTTATAAATTACTACAAGTAAAATCACGATTTTTGGACGACGTACTTCTCTTTGAAATAAAACTGCCACTCATCAGTCGAGACAGTTACGAAATTCATAAAATGATACCGATATCTGAAGCGACAGGACAACAAGCAATCAGTGTTGTCCCAGTATCAGATTACATTGCGCTAAACATGAAAAAAGACATTTACATTCCTTTGACCGAGAGCGACATCAGTTCCTGTTTGGTTCTATATCAAACTCATTTTTGCCAACTCATGAAACCAGAGTATCACCTAAAAGACGACAAGAGTTTTTGTGACCTGGAAGCTGCAGAATGTACAACAATGAGCAAGATATGCCGAAATAAGTGGCAAAAAGTCAACAGCGTAAACACTTACCTTTATTTTTGCTGTAATCGGTGTCAAGTCCGAACAATATGCGAAGATCAGGTGACATCGCATCAGCTGAGTAAAAGTGGTCTAATACATGTTAGTCCTAACTGCGTCATAAAAACGGATAGTTTCACCGTGACGCCACATAAACTTCAAACAAGTGAAGTGAAATTAAGACCAGATATATATGTACCTAAGATTCCTCAGATAAATAACATCATCAACATTACCATCCCTACCACTCCATCACAAGATGATTCACGCGACATGCAACAACAATTATCCCTGCTAGGAGAGAGGATAAACAAGCTGAAGCAAGCAGAAGTAATATCAACAGACATCTCCTATCACGATATTCATCACTACACCATGATTTATGTGGTATGCGGAATCTTAGTCATTATTGGAGTAGTGACGATCATCAGAAAGCTGCAATGTGGATGGTTGGTGCACAGCACTGCGCCCCCTACACCACCGCCCACGCCGCCGCCCGCGCTGCCGCCACCGACCGCCGGCTACGCCCGCACCGCAACGCGCGCGGGCGCTGCCCGCAATCACAGCATCGAGATACCGACCATACACCCCCGTGCTGATAAGAACACACGGGTACAATTCAAGAGTACAGATTATTAGTGTTTTTATATACTTTGTTTATTTACTGAATCATGTTTTACAGATTAATATATTGTTGTGTAATTTTATTAAGTTACCTACTTTTGACATGTAATTATTTAAGATTTTTCTCATCTCAGGCCCCGGAATATGTACGATTCCATCGTGCATCGTCAGATATTTTAACGTCAGCTTTAATGTAAATTGCTGTTTTCATTATTTTGTAAGTTAGAATTATCGATCAGTTCACATTCGTCTATCAATAAGTGCGCACCAATTGTAATCATTACAAATAAAGTGATTTATCAAGTTATCACTCTTCTTTCCTGTTCCACCAATCATCAGAATCAAGTTTAAGGTACCGCCAGCAAGGGCTCGTACAGTCCCGTTTGGCACCCTTCGCATACGGAACCCTAAGAAAGCTCAATTGTTTCATGAAATATGGGGTGTAAGAATGTAACACGAAGTTTAGCCATATTTCGGGATCTGAAAAGTACATCGTTCACCACTTTACGAGACTAAAAGGCGATAAATATTTTTTCTAGACAGTTCTATGGGTAGAGTTACCTAAATATTGTCATTTTCTAGGATTGGTCACTATTATACTGAAGGAAAAGTCTGAACATAAACATTTACATACAGGCACATACATTGCTTCTGGCCCCACACTAGGATACCCTCTGCCCTGGGAACCAGAAACAGCGACGTCACACACTAATAAACATCCAAGATGTGTTTTTTTACCCCCAGCCTGGGATCGAACCCGGGAACTCTCGCATGTTAGGCAGAGCCACTACCGCTGCACCACAGAGGTCGAGTCACATGAATATTTCAATCTGCGCAAGCAACATTTGTCGCCCTATCACGAAACAATTTATTTTGACTGCAAGTTGCATGCAGGAACCTGTAGAACACAAAACTCGAAATAACTTAATACATGAACCTTGTTCTTAGCACCAGTTCAGTAACTACACCGCAGCCGCTAACTTCCGGAGAGACGCTGCGCCGCCGCAGGAGAGCTGTTCGGGACAACACCGCGAGTTTACTCAGAGCACCACGTTTCTTCACATACGGAGTAGCAGAGGTTCATAAGTGACCATGTTTAGCCAGGTATTCAATAGCGCCGTGACGTGGTAGCTACCCGCTCGCTCGTCACGCAGATGGTGGTTTGAATCCCGGTACTAAACATGTACACGTCGCAGTAAGGAATTAACATAATAATAATAATAATAGTAATACCTAGGACACTATTTACACACATTGATCTAGCCCCAAACTAGGATTCCCTGTATCTTGGGTACTAGACAAGGACACACATACTTATATAGATAAATATTATACTAAGATAGATAAACAAACATGACTAGGGTACAAACATCCGTTCTCATCAAAAAATATTTGCCCCCACCGGGACTCGAACCCGGGACCCTCGGCTTCGTAGGCAAGGTCACTGCTGACTCGGCCATTCGGGTCGTCGTACATACGTTTCCCGGTAGAGGGGTAGGCAGAGACTAAAAACCTTCACTTGTTACGATCCTTGAAGGTATTTCTTTGGTATTTGTGTGACCTTTTTGGACGTAACCGTCCGACGTGTTCATTCACTCCCGCTCTGTAAATCTGTTTCCTCGATCTCTTTTCATTCAACCTTTCAAGGTTACCAGACCTTGCTCTATATTCCGTGTCACTATATGTTTTTTCAGTCAATAGCATTTCCTTATTAGCTCACTCTTCAATCTATCTTTCAACGTTACTCCGGAAATACCTCAAAAGTAGGTAAGTAATTTATTAAATGTCCTATCGGTGATTGAAAATACGCTTCGTTGTTGTTTCTGTTCTATGCATACTTCTTGTTCCTCCTTTGTTCTTGAGTGTGACGTCTGAATAAACTGCTATCCTATATTTTCTTACAATAAAATTTAAAAACATACTACATGACATAACATAGCGTCACGCCTTTTCGCATACGGGGTGGCAGAGGCAATTGTGGCTACCTTGAGCCAATTATTCAATACTCCATTTTGCGTGACAGGGGGCTAGCCCATCGCCGCAGCTATGGAGTAATGAAGGTTTCCTCACGATATTTTCCATCACCGTTAGAACTTAAGATAAATTAAATATCTAATTGTTACACGGTCAGGAATCGAACCTGCATCTCCTGTGTGACAAGCAAGCGTGAAACCCTTTGACCACGGAGCTCTAAACATACTATACTCTCTAAAATATAGTATGATAGCTGTGACAGCCAAATTCCAAATGTCTTTATTTCTGTAGATATTTACATATACTTAGCAATCGTAATTTTTGTGGGAGAAGTAGAGTGTGGAAACTCCCACAGATTGATTTTTAGATCCCTTTTATAAATTGCTTGTGCTTAACTAATACAAATATTATTATATAATTATGATAAGCAGGAATAAATTATTACAAAACATTATTACAAACAAAAATTAACAGCAAGGTCTGTGTTGAGCCAGATTAACCCCATACAGTCCCGTCATTTAAGTAATCTTGAACATTGTAATATTCCTTTTTCGACAAAGTCGCTTTAACATGGTTTTTAAATTGCTCAAATGACAATTTCAAGATCTCCAGAGGTATCTTGTTGTAGTAGAGAATGCACTGACCCTTGAAAGAATTGCTAACCTTCGCGAGTCTAAACCGGGGCGCAAGTAGTCTGTGATTATTTCTTAGGTTAATATTACTGTTATCGCTAAGTTTGGGAAATGTTGTAAGGTTCTTGCGTACATACATTATATTAAAAAATAAATTGACAAGCTACGGTTAGTATGTCAATTTCTTTAAAAAGCTCTCTTAAGGAGTCTGTGCGTTTTAAATTATAAATTGCTCGAATAGCTCTTTTCTGTAAAATAAAAATAGTTTGAATATCCGCTGCTTTCCCCCACAACAAGATACCATAGGATATATGAAAGTAACTAAAATATACTAGCCTAGATGTAGCCACGTCCATGCTTTGTCTGATGTTCCTACGTAAGCCGCAGAACTTAATTTACCAGCTAATTTGTCTATGTGGGGTCAGCTGTAATAAACATCACGCCTATCAAGTACCATATTTTGCGAAGTAAAATGTATAGGAGACAAATATCATATACGCTAATAGTGATGTCCTCGGGTCGTAGTACAATAAGACAAGTTATCGATCTTGAAAAAATAAATTGATAATATGATTGTGTGAGAAAATCTGCAAGAAAATCTGCAGTGACCCCGAATCACAATGTGACTCTGACGATGATTTGGGCTGTGAACCATTATTACAAGAATAAAAACGTGTAACAAGTGCCTTTGGTTTGATTTAATTGAAACATTCAGTTACATACAGGCAAAATACCGATAATTATATCGACATATTCTCAGTTCTAAAACTCAAAACTCAAATCTTTTATTGCAAGTAGGCAAAAAGACTAATACTATCGTAAGAAGAATACTATCGTATTTTGAACTTGGTAGACACATTGTAGTAAGCGTATACAGACCCCCCTACCAGTGATTATGGTATATTTGAATCAGTATTGGAGGATGTCTTGAATCTTCTAGTAGTAACAAAAAAGTAGTCATTTGCGGTGACTTCCATATAGAGTTGCTGTTGGACTCCCCGTTGCATTCTAAATTAATAATAATTTTGAAATCATTCAATTTAGTCAACATCTTCACAGAGCTCTCAAGAATAACTGAAACTACTACAACCTGCCTTTATAACTAACGTCTTCTGCGTATGCGAAATTTTGAAGAAGTGTAAAGTAAATTGTTTAAAGTCTGATCACAGTGGGCAAATTGTCAACTTAGAAGTAGATTCAAAATCACAGGAAGTAGTCTTGTGTAGGCCAATCACAACAAAAAAATTGAATCATTTAAACAAGAAAAAGCGAATGATCACTATACGGACTTATTCTACAAACTTTCAGATAGTTTTGAGAACAATTTTAAATTAAAGAAACTTACAAATAGTGATAGTAAACTAGGGTTTAGTGAATGGGCAACAAAAGGAATCCGTAAAAGTAGGGATACACTTTATGGCAAAAACTCATCTACACATAACGCAATGTTTAGGTATTCAACATATAAAATTATATTTAGGGCCGTCTGCCATAAAGATAAGTGCGAACTCATAAAAACGAAGATTCTTACATCGTCGAATAAAACTAAAACAATTTGGAATATCATAAATAGAGAAACAGGCAAAACAATATCAGGAGACCGTAGCTTTTTACTTACGATTGAAGATAAACTAATAACTTCTAACGATGAAATCGCGGCCGCATTTGAACAGTTGTTTACAAATATGCCAATTTCAATGCAACGGCTTCTTTAGATTCATCTCCAGATCTTGCCGCAACATTTTTAAAAGACAATGTTCCAAAGTGCAATCAAGATTTCTCATTCGCATATATTGAGCCTTATGGCATAATTATTTTAGGCATTGAAGGTTAAATTTGAAAAAAATATTATTATATAGTATTATAGAGTATTTCCGTGATCTCATGAAACTCAGCAGGCTAGTACCTTTATTTAAAAGCGGCGATAGAGGTGACCCCACAAATTTCAGACCGGTATTGAGTAAAATATTTGAGAAGATTATGGGTCAGTCGCTGGCGCACTTCAATGCGCATCAAATTTTCAATAGCCAGCAGTTTGAATTTACAAAAGGGCGGTCAACAACAGATGCTGGAGTCATGTTGTTTAAACATATTATTAATGCGTGGGAAGATCGTAGGAGGCTATAGGTGTTTTTCGTGACCTGTCCAGAGGATTCGACTGTGCAGACCACGAAGCATTGCTCTTAAAGCTAAAACACTAAGGAATAAAAGGCTAATAGCTCTAAGATCTATTAGCCTTTTAGATCTATTATTAAGATCGTATTTTGAAGGGAGGGTTCAAAAAGCTGACATTAATAGGGCAAAATCGTCGGGTTCTCAGGTGAAGATGGGAGTCCCACAGGGATCTATTCTGGGTCAGTTCCTTTTCCACGTGCATGTAAATGATTTGCCATTCATGGTACAAAACATGTCAGGGATAGTATTATTTGCAGATGACACGTCTCTATTTTTTAAATTAGGAGACAAAAAAATGACTTACAGGAAACAAATAATGCTCTTTCGCGAGTACTAGACTGGTTTACTGCCAATAACTAGCTCCTGAATTAAAAAAAGGCAAAGTGCATAAAATCCACTTTACCTAATGTAAGGCAAGTTGAGAGTAACATTGTATTGGGTAAAGACAAACTAAAACTAGTAGATGAAAATGTTTTTCTCGGCATCACTATTGATGCCAAACTACAGTGGGGTCCACATATTGTAAAATTAGCTCATAGACTTAGCGCCGCAGCATATGCAATTAAAATCAGGGAATTGACTGACATTGCAACTGCTAGGTTTTAATTTTTTAGTTATTTCCATAGGCATACTACTATGGGGACAGGCTGCTGACATTGAGGCCGTCTTCATTTTGCAGTAGAGAGCGATCCGATTTATTTGTAAGCTATGTAATAGTCTCTGAGAGATTTCTTCAAAGAAACCAACATCCTAACAGTTGAAAGTCAATATATCTATGAAAACATAATGTATGTGAGGAATAATATCAGTAGCTTTAAAACCATTGATAGCCACCACAATGTGCAAACTAGAAATAAAAACAAGCTTTCTTTTCCAATGTTCAGACTCCCAAAAGTTCTTTTATGGGACACTGTATACGCTTCTACAATAAAATTCAGCTAGAAATACAAAACTTAACTGAAGCTCGATTCAAAAAATGTATAAAGCATATTTTGTGCACAAAGGCCTAATAGAAAATTAATGACTTTACAAGACACCGACATCTGCCATTAAACCAGTTCATTGCACCCTATATATTATGTACTAATGTTTTATTATGCTTGCTTGATTAAGTTATGACGTTCATTAAGTCTCTTATCTCTTTGTGCTCTTATGAAAAAATAATCTTTGAACTTGAACTTGAACTTGAAGTAAAAACATAACCTATATATAGTAGCATAGCAGGTTACAAACAGGAAAAGCTCAATACCACCAGCAAAAATATGACATATGGGTCTTATTTACCACAAAAAAATAAACGCGTGTACAACACTTGTTTAAAGACAATTTTTTGAGGTTAAACTATGTGTAACGTTTTTATATTAACACGGTATATGTTTAGCGAATTAGTTAGTTTTGATGCATTGACTGAGAAAATATAGTCATTTCATGTAGTTTGAGTTATTTACCGAGCTAGAAATAATTATTTATGGCTAACTTATTCAATCCCGTTTCTCAACAGAAGCTTATGAATAGTTGCATTCAGTGTCATTTCGAATAAAAAATTCTCAAATAAATTTTCTTATTGACACGACACAAACTCACTTCTTCGACTAAGTTGGTAATTTTATTTTATTTCCGAACAAACGCCACTAAACTCCGTACAGTCAAACACAAACTGCATATGAAACTTGGAAGTTGCCCGTTCGACGCCTGACTTTAGGGCTAATCGAACAGGAATAGTTTGCTTTATCTTGTTGCCGACTGCACGTAAAACTTATAAATTGATACTTCAGTAAGTCACGGAACTAGCAGGCCTTTTGTAACTAAAATGGACTTTATACAGACGTTGCGTTGTTGCGACTAGATACTCTTCAAACTAGAGTTCGATGCGAGTTTGATCACAAAAGTTAGACTTAGGAATCTGTTGCTTTCAAGATGAACCCAAGTGTTTAAAATCTGATTTTATACAACTAGACCAACATGACCGTTGGATTCGCTTTTTACTTTTAATGTTGTATTACTTATAAAATAAATTGTGCAGGCCACTCTGTACTAACTTTCTCGCATGATGCTTTCGGTGTTGTTATTTAAATAATAGTTTGTGGATATTCTTATGCAGGCGTTTAGGAGACGTTTTAAGAAGTTCTAAGATAAGGTATATGTTTAATTTTCCACGCCTACCGAACGGCGTGGAATCCGAAGGGGGTGTGCTTTTGCCAACACGTGAGAGAAAAGAAGTGAATGAATTTTTACTGACCTTTGTCTCCGTAGACAGGAAATCGAAAGCTCGATTCGAGACGGGAATTCGGGAAAAGGGCACAGTTTGGGATAGGAGAGGGATCGAACCCTTGCCGTCGTTTCGCTGCCGCTGCCCGACGCTGCCGCCGGCTGACACGTGGAGTCGCCGTCCAATACGACGATGTCCAATCAACAGGGATCACTGAACCGGTGACGTGAATCTACTTATTTCCCGACGATGTAGATGATTAACACTCCGACCAGGCCCGACGCCTGTATTACAATTGGTACACCGAAATACCATCAATGGCCCGATGCCTTGGTAGCCATGTTATGTTCTCACCGACGAGACAAGACCAAGAGTAAAGATAACCTCCAATTTTACATCTCGTTCCGGTACGAGTGACAGCTGCTAGTTCCGTTTTCGCTAGTGATGTGCCGATTACTCGCGATCGATTCGCGCAACAAAAACCGGTGCGTTTCCGAAGCATAAATATTAAACAGAATATCTTCAACATAGGTAGGTTGGTTTCAAAACTCTGAAATGGCTTTGCTAAGTCAGGAGAAAAGTAAAATTCAAAATTGAATGGTTATAATGGCTCGCGAGGTCTACTGTTCTTACAGAATATTGGAATGGGTATTATTTGAATAATCTTAAACCAATTAATTGGCCAACTGTGACTACAAAACTATTTTTTTCTACCACACCCACAACCCACCGACTGTCATGTTATAGTGTAGTTGTGTATACATAAGGGCTTAGTTTCATACAGGCTCGCTCACGTGAGGATTATGCAGTCCTAGACTTCATTGGATTTAAACTCTATTGCGAAGGCATAAGTAACCAAAATCTCCGACCAAAAAAAAAACTGAGGATGGCGAACAGGCTAGAATTGATATATGATTTTGTTTTGGTTTAGCAGTTGGTCGATGAGGGGTGAGCGTGTGGTCGATGAGGGGTTTAGCAGTTGGTCGATGAGGGGTGAGCGTGTGGTCGATGAGGGGTTTAGCAGTTGGTCGATGAGGGGTTTAGCAGTTGGTCGATGAGGGGTGAGCGTGCTGATGATGAGAATTATAAAAAATATTACAGCGGTGCGTGTCTTATCGTAGAAATATTAGGTATTGCCAAAATATAGCCTGTAGAGATTTTGAAATGACCATTTTCAAAACATGCATGTCAAAACCACTTTTCTCGAACATGCCATGAAATGTCGTTATTACGTGCGTTATATATATATGGCTTGGAAGTATCTTAGCTTCGGGCCGCACAACTCGAGAGAACTGTTAAGGAATATCACAGAGCACGGGTAGACCGATGTGTACAACATACCTTAAATTACAACTCAATAAACTACATACATAAAATATACATCCTAAATATAAATATATATTAAATATATATACATATATAAATTATAAATACATAAATACTACCTATATTTCTAAAGAGATAGGAAGTGCTTCTTCACACGACTTTTAAAAATATTGAGAGTAGGACTATCCCTGATGGTGCAGTCTCGTCTTCTGAACAGCCCGTGGGGCACAACGCTGGGCCGCGTTGTGCACCCCATGCATGCACTAGGCGTGAAAGAGAAAGTGGATTATCGCACCATGCGCGTGCGGTGCAAGGTAACAACTTCTCACCGGTGATTTGTGGTAATTTTGTTTTGATTCAGTTATTGTTAGTATCGTAACAGAGATGTGCGAAACAATAAACTACCTGTTATTATTCTCGGACGAGGATTTTGAATTGATTAGATTTGACGATGACAATAGTAGAGAACAAATTTTCTCGTGCGGGTTACGGTGGACCCTGCAAAGCGAATGTTACGAAAAACAGCGTGAAGAGACGATATTCTAACCTAATGCGATACCTACGTTTTAAGTAAAGAATATGTGTGTCAACATGCACATATCAACAACAACGACCTATAATTTTACTATCATATGTATGTTTCACTTGTTTTTGTTTATATAGCTCTACCTATTTCCTGTACCTATTTCTTATGTTTTAAAGGTAAACTACAATAACTTTGTGCGTAAATGTCAGTAAATGTCTCTTACGAACAATCACACAAGGTTCATTTTCATAATTAGATAGAGATTTGCAATTTTCACAGAATGTCCTATTTCGGTTACCGCTATAGGTAGCACAAAATAATGAACTGAGTAGGTAGGTAGGTAAACGAGATTTTATAAAATTAAGTATAATTTTAAATTTAATACAAACGTAATACGACGTGTTTTAATAGCCCCTACCAAATCACCATTATTCAAATACCTGCCTACCAACATAACATAGTGTCATACCTTTTCCCATCTATGGGGTGGCAGAGCCATAACTGTGTCCACTTTTAATCAGTTATTCGATACTCCATTTTACGTGACAGGGGGCTAGCCCATCGCCGCTTTCATCGCAAACGCTGCCAATTACAACGTTTAAAATTTTTAAGATCTAGATTCGAATCCAAGACATGATATTATTTTCCTTTAACGTAACATAATATAGCGTCATGCCTTTTCCTTACGGGGTGGCAGAGGATCAATTGTGCCCACTTTTAGTTACTCAATTTTGCAAGACAAGAGGCTAGCCCATCGCCGCAGCAATGGGGTGATGAAGGTTTTCCATCACCGTTAAATTATATAAATATTGTCTAAGGATTGGGAAATCGGCCGTAACCTGAACGAACTTGATCTATAAGAAGTACAAATTTTAAATGACTAAAATTAGGAAATATAGTTATCGTTTTTTAAATACACTTAGCAGTTATTACGGCTCTCTGTGAGAAGAAGTGCGAACAAACTATGACAGATTGATTTTTAAGGCTCTTTTAAAAATTGGTTGTGTTTAAGTAAAACCAGAAGCTAATTCACAAAAAGCAGACGCTGCACCCCACGGGCTATTCAGACGATGAATTGTCAATGTGACCGCTGAAAACCCCGTGTGGTACAACGCAGCGTCGCGCTGTAGGGCTCTGGCTTTTCAAGAAGTTCGAGAATCTGAAAACCCCGTGGGGCACAACGCAGCGTCGCGCTGTAGCGCTCTGGCTTTTCAAGAAGTTCGAAAATCTGAAAACCCCGTGGGGCACAACGCGACTCAGCGTTGTGCCCCACGGTAGTTTTTTAATTTTATGCTCAAAGCAAAAGACAACAACTTACGATTTGTAGTATTATTAAAATTGAATTTGTTTTTAGAGTGTTGTATTTTTTTATTTAATTACATATGTTTGAGAAAAGCACTATACATGCCTCTGGCCGTGAAAAGGGCTTGCCGGCTTCGTAGCACTATCCAGCCTCCCTACTGTCGTCCGTCTATACCTGCACAGCCAGCAAGCCTCCTTTCCCGACGTCTGCAGTATTGTACTATTATCTATATATCTATATTACAGTATTCAAGAGAGCTTAGTGTTAATCTAACTCAACACAGAACTAGCACAATAATTTTTGAATGATTTAATACACTGACGAGCAATGAAAAAGTTCCACCCACAAAATGACGACAAACACCTTAATATCTCATAAGACATAGAACCTAGCTTCATAAATTAAATAGTATTTTATTTAATTGGTAATATTCTGATGCGCTGTTAAATGTACTTTTATCTACACACGTATCATAAACCCTCGTTACTGCGTACAAAAACCGCACGTTACGATCAGCCTAATGTTAAACTACTTGGTAAAAACTCATTTCCTATCTGAAAAATTACACATTATGACCATAATGTGTAGTTTTTCTGCATATTGTGACATTCAAATTTCGAACGCCGACGCCTGCCTGCGAGCCGCCCCTAGTTTGTTTGAAAGTTTGTGAAGTTGGTACTGACATTCAAATTTCGAACGCCGACGTCCGCCTGCGTGAAGTTGGTACTATAGAACATGCTAAACAACTGCAAAGCCACAATGCCGGTCAAACATGCGGTTCCTGAACACATCAAAGAGAGCTTATGATATGTGTGTAGATAAACTAGTGTATGTAACTGGACATAATTAGGCATTAAAGCTCTCGAGTGATATTTATGAAACGAGCCTCGAGTATTAATGCCCTCCATTATGTAGCAGTCACATAAACTACTATTAAGATCTAAAAATCAATCTGTGGGAGATGCTTGGCCCTCTCTCCTACAGTGGTCCAATCTAGAGAACAGGCAAAGAATGACGTTTTTTGTATTAGAATAAGAGATTATTGTAAATGAGTAATAAATAAATACAATACAATACATGATAATATTCACAAAAAATTAAGAATTTTGAATTTGAATTAGATTCCGGACTCCAGGAAGCCATTTATACTAATTAGCTAAACTTATAGACTACCAAACAACAGTCATCAGTTCAATCAGGTTGGTATTCCCGTATTTATCCGTATAGTAGTTTTCAGTCTTCAGTAACATTACCGGTAGTATTAAGTATTGGGCAACACATTTAGTTCACCATATACCGCTCTAAATCTTAAAATATCCGGCGCATCGATAGTTGCATGGTTCAGTGGAATAAGGCCCTTGGTCAGTAGTGGTCTCCTCACAATGCAGCTGATTGGATCTCGCGGGATATCGCAAGAAGTTTGATTTCGTGATACGATGTTACCATGACGTCTACGACTATGTCGCAGCCAACCGGATAAAATAGCTGATTAGTTGGACAACTCGTTGACTTGCGGTATATGTTAGTTTTATTCAGCACTACGGAGTTGTGGGGTTTTTCGTGCTTAACATGCCGAACTAACACGAAGACTATTTGGAGACTTCGCTGCACTCACGCCTTTTGGTCTTTACGTGACCCACCGCAGTGTTTCGCCCTAAAATATTTCTTCGTTCTGTTATAACCGAATGTAGTTTGCAGTAAACGCTGACTTAAGCTAATTCATTTTATATAAAACTGTTTTCGATAGAGACTGGCATTAGTCACCCCACAACCTTTGTCCGATACATACATTGTAAACTCTCGTTATTTTTGTCTAAAATTCGGTGTGTAGTACAGTGAAATAAATTTATTCAGCAGCAGTAATAAAAGTGTTTTTTTAAAAAGGACCCACGGAGCGCCATCCTTACAAATTTGGTGTCAGAAGTGGGATCTCAGGAAAACTCGTGAGTACTGAGATTCATAGGTGTTAGGCGCGTCGCGAAATAACTTCCCGCCTGACAACCATTTAGTGGCTCTGTGGAGTAAGGTCCTTTAATAGACAGTGGTCGACGTTAAGACTTGGGCATACAAGCCTAAGCCCGCGCTGCTGCTCTCGAGGTCGACGATAAGTCTCCGCTGCCAGGCGCGAGCCCGCATCTCATCCTGGACGCTTCCTGCTGCTGTGGTCGACGTTAAGTCTCCGCTTTCGAGTGTGAGCCCGCACCACAATTGTCTGCACCACCACCGTCTTCATAAACGGACGGGTGAACCAATCATCATCATCATCAGCTCATATTGACTTTCCACGTGGAAGTCAACGGGATCACGAACAACGCAACGTGACTTCGAGGTACTCCGTAATACGACTCCCTGGGTCGCCGGGCCTTCGACGTCTGTTGACGTCATTACTGCGTCGCACTGCAGTTGCCGTGCGCCGTTTCTACGCGGTTTTTGGAAAAAGCCGTTCTTCAAAATGTTCGTGAGTGCCGTCATCATTCTGTGAGTTATTTTATCTATTCCTAACTTTCTAATTGAAGTGAATGTGCAAGTGATTTTTACAAGTTTTACAACTATATACATCAAGATTTATTTTTACAAACTTTCTATAACTATTTTTAAAGTGCAATCACACTTTCTACTGTATTTTTCATTTTTATTGATTGTGTTTACTGATGATCTGTACTACATTACAAAAGCTGTAACTTAATGTCGACTGGAAAAGAAGTAAAATTAGAAGAAGAAGCCGATAAATTAACTACATCTGATTCAGAAAGTTCCTCTTCTGAAAGCCAAAACCAAAGCCCCAAAGTAACAATTAGAAAAAAAGAAAAACCCAAAATGACTTCATCAATTACTCTTTCGTTCCTGACCAAATTCATAAAACCCTATAATGGGGACCGCGAGTTGTTGCCAGCATTCTTGACTAATTGCGAAAACGCATTCTCATTAGCTAGTACAGATCAACAGGATGTTTTATGCAAGTATATCGTGTCACAACTTGAGGGCAAGGCGCAGTTAGCCTGCTGCCTCAAGAAATTCAGTACTTGGCCTGAAATCAAACAATTCCTTAAGGCCACGTTTGGAGAGAAAAAACATTCAACTCATTTGCTCGTCGACTTACAAAATTGCAAGCAATTGCCCACAGAAGATGTGACACAATATTCATTACGTGTTGAATCATGTCTCACACGTTTACAGTCTGATATACATTATAGTTGCGACGATGACAAAGAATTAATCGGCAGATTAGCCGCTATGGAGGATCTTGCCCTTAACACATTTCTGTTGGGAATGAATTCCAACTACTCTCACATAGTGCGCTGTAGGAATCCAAAGACCCTATCAGATGCTATAACTCATGCTATTGAGGAAGAAAAGCTTTATAAACTTTCTAAACTAGCACAACGCCAAAATAAGCAGTGCTCTATTTGCCAGAAGTCTGGACATTTGGCCTCTGATTGTTACAAAAATAAAGCGAAAACTTCAAGTCCTAATTTCCATCACGTAAATTCGAATCCTCATGTTGCTCAAAGAAACAACCAGAATTCAAGGTTTTCCTCGAACAAAACTTGCGTATATTGCAAGAAACACGGTCACTTGATCGGCGAGTGTCGCAAACTTAAGTATAAAAATAATCAAAACGCCGCCGACTCCCACGACGCTGCATCGCCAAGCGCAGGTGCATTTCACAACAACGCGGCAAACAATAGTCGCTCTAATGTTCATGTTGTTAGCGTTTCTTCTGATGACCAAGTTGATTTAAACTAAACACTGTTTCGGTCTCGTGTCTGCCGGAACAATATAATAATGTAAACGACACGAATGATAAGCCTTCTATAGGTAAACCCCGTGCTCTTAAATTACCCCCAGCACGGAAGATTAAAAATCAACCCTATGCTCTTAAATTACCCCCAGCACAGATGATGGAAAATGAATCTCGACAAATTGACCAGTCTTTGTCTACTGAGTTCTCAGCAAAGTTGCAAGGTCGCACCTGTAGCACACAAGCCGTGGCACAGAATTCTTCTGCACCTTCCCCTCAGTCAGAACCTTATTTCACTGAGTTTTCAACTAAGCTACCAGGCAGCACCTGTAAAAATCAGGGTTTTGATGCGCCTCTACCTCAGTCAAAAATTCAAGACAAAAGACTCAAATCTTGTGTTCTTAAATCTGTCCTAACACAAGTTAATCCTGAAATTATTTTTGGTCATTCAAATGAACTTGAAGATTCTAAAACTATTCCCTCTACTCGCGACAAACCGAGTTTTTCTTCTAGGGATTTTATACGTGAAAAGAGTTATAAAATTAATAACGTGAACAACAAAATATCTTTACCACACGTTTATTTAAAGACACATTTAAATGAAAAGCCTCTATGCTTTCTTATAGACACTGGGTCCTCAATTTCTATTGTAAAACAGTCAAGTTTGATCAAACCAGTGCTCGGACCGTTAACAGTCACTCTAAAAGGTTTAAGTGACAACGATTCCACATGTGAATCTCTTGGGTCCATCCAGCTCAATTTTGAACACGTAATTTCCGATAAAAGCAAAATAATATTTGACTTTTTGTTCCACGCGATTGACGACAAGATCAATCTATATTTTGACGGAATCATAGGTAGTGATTTTATTCGACATTTCAAAATCGACGTGCAGTATTCCACAAATTCATTAAACATGCAAGGACACTCGATACCTATATGCTTTAGTAAGCCATCATATGTTATACCTCCACGGTCAGAGATGGTGATTGAATGCCCAATTGCCAATCTATCAGATTTTTCAGGCCAAAAAGAAGCCTTAATATTAGATCAACAAATTTGTGAAGGTGTGTTCTTAGCAAACTGCATAGTCAATGTCAAATCCAACAATAGGGTAAACGTATCAGTATTAAACACTACTGAATCCGAGATTTCAATAGATAACTTCAAGGTTCAATTAACAACCCTTGAGTTTCCGTCATCAGACTCAGATGATGCTCAGCATGAGCTCATTCATCAGCTGAGTTCTTCAAACACTGATCGTTCTAGACAGGTTCTCGAGCAGATACGATGCTCTCACTTAAACGCAGAAGAAAAGAAGGCGTTGATGACCTGCCTTTCTAAATATACTGATATATTTCACCTTAATGGTGAATTCCTAACTCATACAGATAAAATTCCACATTCTATTAATACCGGGGATGCACCTCCTATCCATGTTAAGTCATACCGGTTCCCAGAAATTCATAAAGAAGAGGTAGAAAGTCAAATAAAAAAAATGCTTGACCAAAATATAATTCGCCCTTCAACCTCCCCCTGGAATGCACCAGTGTGGGTTGTTCCTAAGAAACTCGATGCCTCTGGCAAGCAAAAATGGCGAATCGTAATTGACTATAGACGCCTTAATGACGTCTCAGTTTCAGAGGTTTACCCTCTTCCTCTCATAACAGATATCCTAGACCAGTTAGGTCACTCAAGGTACTTCAGTACTCTTGACCTGGCTTCAGGATTTCATCAGCTGTTGCTAGATCCCAAAGATTCTGAAAAAACTGGCTTCAGTGTTACGACTAATGGTATCTCAGGACATTTTGAATTTACCAGAATGCCCTTTGGTTTAAAAAATGCTCCATCCACATTCCAGAGACTCATGAATTTAGTCCTTTCTGGGCTCCAAGGTCTTCATTGTTATATATATTTGGATGACTGCATCTGTTATTCACATGACCTTCAATCTCACATGCAAAAACTAGAACTCATATTTTCAAGATTCAGAGAGGCCAACTTGAAGTTGCAGCCTGACAAATGTGAATTCTTGCGACGCGAAGTCGCTTATCTCGGGCATGTCATAACCGACAAGGGTGTTTTGCCTAACCCAGACAAGGTAAAGGCTATTTCCGAATTCCCTACACCCAAGAACCCGAAAGACATAAAATCTTTTCTAGGACTAACCGGCTATTATAGACGTTTCATAGAGAATTTCTCTCACTTAACTAAACCTTTAACCTCATTATTGAAAAAAGACACAGTGTTTCACTGGTCTCATGAACAAGAACAAGCATTCAGCATTCTGAAAGAAAAGTTAGTCTCAGCACCATTATTACAGTACCCAGATTTCAGTCAAACATTCATCATAACTACAGATGCTTCTAACTACGCCATTGGCGCAGTACTGTCGCAAGGCGAAATTGGAAAGGATAAGCCAATAGCATATGCGTCTCGTACATTAAATAAATGCGAAGGAAACTACTCCACGACTGAAAAGGAGCTTCTCGCTATTCTTTTCGGCGTCAACACTTTCAGACCATATATTTATGGGTATAAATTTCGGATTGTCACTGACCACCGTCCCCTTACATGGCTTTTCAATGCAAAAGATCCAGGAGGACGTTTATTGCGATGGCGATTGAAACTAGAGGAGTATGACTACGAGATAGTTTATAAACCGGGCCGTATAAACTCAAATGCTGACGCTCTATCTCGTAACCCAGTAAATGCCATCACTCTTTCAGGAATAAATAAGACAACTTATGAACAATTTTTCAAGAAACAATTCACGAAATCAATCTCTAATGATACGCAAATTCAGGAATATAACCAAAGTTTAACTTCCACGAAACTTAAATCGATAGCTTGTCCAGTTTCTCTAGATTTTGATAGCTCTATGCCGCACAGCGAACAACTGTTATCCGTAGTAAACAATTCTGCCGAGCTCTTATCAGCCGAACGGGAACTTGAAACCGTGCAGTCAGTTGAGGCGACTAATAAGAAGCTCTATTTCTTATACACTAAAATACATCATTATGATGAAACGAGTTACAGAACTATTTATAATTTATTACTCAAATTGAGAGACTTGATCATTTCCGAAGATGATTATGATAAGGAGCTAGCTATTTCAGATTTTACAGAACCTTTCACCAAGCTAGCTTATGTAAAAATATATAATATGATATCATACATATTTCATGGCACAAACATAAAAGTACATATCTATAAAAACCAAATTCGTTATCCTACTCCGGCCGAGGTTCCAAATATCCTGAAGGAAAATCACGGCACGACCATAGCTGGTCACCCAGGAGTAAAACGCATGCTCAACAGAATCAAAGCTTCGTTTTATTGGAAAAGCATGAGGGCAGATATTGAACGTTTCGTAAAAGGTTGCAGATTATGTCAAGTAAATAAGCCACTACGAGCTTCCAACAAAGCACCTATGGTGATAACATCCTCGAGCACTAAGCCGTTCGAGAGATTAGCTCTAGATATTGTTGGAATTTTGCCTGAAGCTGGCCTTCAAAAATTCAGGTACATTTTAACTCTTCAGGATGACTTAACGAAATTTTCTTGTGCCTATCCTATGATAACCTCTACTACTGATGAGATTGCACGTAACCTCATACATTTCTTCTCACTATTTTCATTTCCAAAAATGATCCTCACAGACCAAGGCACATGCTTCACATCTGAATTATTTAAACAATTGACTGAAATTCTTAAGATCAAAAACTTATTCTCTACACCTTATCACCCTCAAACAAATGGCGCTCTAGAGCGTAGTCACGCGACTCTTAAGGAGTACCTAAAGTCTTTCGTGAATGAAAATCACGACGATTGGCATTGCTATCTAGCAACTGCAATACTAGCTTATAATACAACTCCGCATTGTACAACAGAATTCACTCCGTTTGAACTATTGTATGGCCATAAACCTTCCATTCCCAGTAGTTTATACGATTCAAGTGATAGCACAACATATGCCGAATATATACGCGCTTTACAGTACAGAATGAAGTACTCCCGTGAAAAAGCTTTAGAAAATATTAATAAAAGTAAAGAACAATCAAAAAGATACTATGATGTTTCATCTAGAACAAAAACGTATAAATCAGGAGATATGGTTTACATTAAACAACATCATAGGCTGCGCAAGGCCCTGTCCTCAATCTGGAAAGGACCTTATAAGATAGTTAAAGTAAATGACAAGAATAATGTTACAGTCAGCATAAATAGGAAACATGTGAAATATCACATTAATGAAATAAAGTTAGCACAATAATTGTTTCAGATTCGTCCTTGGAACAAGTTATTCAGAACCTATCCAATCAATCACGCATAGTCCTGGACTATACTTCGATCCGACGTCTGTGGTATATTTCTATGACGACTACTGGAATGTAGTGACGCATCTAGAAGTTATACCTATTGAACCTTACTTACAAAAGATTGACCAATCAATCTCGAGCATTTCTAGCTTTTGTGAAAAAGCACAGAATTTAGCTATTGATATAAATTGTAAGGATGCCATAAACCCTCTTCAGATTTTGATAAAAGCTAATAAATTAAAATATGGTTCATTTTCTCATTTAATATCGGAATCGAAACCTCAAGATCGCTTCAAGCGAGCCCTGGAATTTGGCGGTGAAATTCTTAAATTTTTCTTTGGCACTCTAGATGCAGACGATGCTAGGAAATATGATGACGCATTGTCCACATGTGAACATAACGACCAGGAGATATTTTCATTAATGAAGGATAACATTCACATTGTCCAATCAACCATAAATAATTTCAATACCTCTATTCTAAAATTAAATGACAATGAGAAGAGAATAAATAAACAAATCGAAAAACTAAATTACATATTTGAACAAAATAATAAAGTAACTACAAACTGTGTAAATCTTTCAAAAATCAATTCCATTCTCAATTTAATTGAAGCATCATTACTTTCAGTATCTAATATTTTAGATACAATTTTGAACTCTATCCTCTTTGCTAAAGCTAATATTTTACATCCGTATGTTTTGACTCCCACTCACCTGTTTAACGAGCTAAGTAAAAGCAAGATGTATAAAAAGAACATTGAGTTCCCAGTTTCTCTATCACTAGAGAATATACATAGTATCATAGATCTATCTAGGATGACTTCATATTACTATAATAATAAGATTATGTTTGTAATTCAAATACCCTTGATTAACCCAGTTAAGTTTAATGTTTACAAGATTTTACCATTGCCTACACCGAAAGATGAGTACAACTTCCAAACTTATGTTTTAATTCATTCATCTAAGATGTATGTAGCCCTTACGGATGATAGATTAAGTTACGCATTATTAGATAGCCTAAGTGATTGCCATAAGGTTAATTATGAGTATATGATCTGTCCATTACCCTCTGTTTTATCTACAATAAACAATCCTTTATGTGAAACAAAACTGTTAACAGAAGTAACATTGTCTCTTCCCGATATCTGTGACTTTAAGATAATATATGGTAATGTTAATATATGGCAAAAACTTAATGATGGCAGATTTATCTATGTACAGTCTAAGCCTAACAAATTATCAATGAAATGTAAAAACAATATAACAGATTATACCCTGCAAGGTACAGGAATTCTATCCTTAAAAGAAGATTGCACAGCATACTTTCAGACTTTACAGTTTCACTCATCTCAAACGTATAAACAAATTTTGCCCAGCCAATTGTTAATCGATTTCAACATAATCGAAGATGATTGTTGTAGGTATAATTTTATCAATAATAGTGCAGGTGTAATTTCTGCTATTTCTATAACTGATGTTGATTTAGAATCACTGAAACTAGCTTCTCATAAACTTGATAATCTTGAAAACCAAATTAATCAAGCTAAGAATCAGTCCCATATATTTAAATACGGACATTATTATTCTGGAACTACTTATGCCATAGTAGTAGCTATTATAATTTACTTAGTATATAAGGCATATAAGAAATGGTTTTCACCCTGCTGTAAAAACACATCTTGTTGCATCCAAATATATAACCAGTGTCATAATAAGAAGTCTAGTAGAAATGAAACAAAGCATAATACATCTATTGAATTCACAGAATCTGATGAATCATTTGAATGCGATAAGAAGTCTGTTAGAAGCCTGCCTGAAATAGAAATAAATAAAAACAAAAGTAAAGTTATGTTTAGGAATTTTGAAAAAATACCCGCAAATCGGAACTTAAGTAACTATTAATAATAAAATAACATATTAAAAATTATTGATTTCTATTTCGGAACTTAGATTTTACTATTATAGTGTAGCGATACTGCTTAAAGATAGTAAAGGTGACATTCAAGTTAGTATTTAGTCACTGTATCTTATTTTGATTTTAATCTTAATCTATTTGTTTTGTTTACTCCTTCGTTTATCTTAAATTGATAAAGCTCAGTCTTATGGGGGGAGATGTTATAACCGAATGTAGTTTGCAGTAAACGCTGACTTAAGCTAATTCATTTTATATAAAACTGTTTTCGATAGAGACTGGCATTAGTCACCCCACAACCTTTGTCCGATACATACATTGTAAACTCTCGTTATTTTTGTCTAAAATTCGGTGTGTAGTACAGTGAAATAAATTTATTCAGCAGCAGTAATAAAAGTGTTTTTTTAAAAAGGACCCACGGAGCGCCATCCTTACAGTTCGAAAGGTCTAACCGTGGAATTAAACAGCTGTTTTAGGAAGTAGGCTCAAGCTATGTGGCGTATAGTCAACAGCACCTAAAGAAATATCGCTATGGTCTATCCGCGATAAGAAATAGGGTCATTTCTGCCCTTCGGCCTCGCCACGTCCGTCCCTTCCCTACCATACAGCTCTTGCAGGTGATTTTTTGCCGGTATGTGATGCTCACCACTAGATGTAACATACATATACGTCCCGCTACACGTTATCAGCGGTGGCCTTAAATGCGCTGTAGTCACTTTTCAATACCTGTACATATGCGCAGTAATTCCCGCCAACCCTCCTCTCCGCCTCTTTTAATTCGTGGCGCGAGGTCGCTCGTAACTCGTGGAGCGAGGTATACTGTGTTGTTAAGACGCATTACTGGATCCCGTCATAAGAAGGTTGGGTATAATATCTATAACTCATTGATCCAACCAATCTTATTGAAGTTTGGGGAGTGCAGCCAGTACCCATTTAAAACAATTACAAATAGCACAAAATAAATTACTTAGTCTTATTTGAAATGGATTTTGTAACGCCAACGGTAAAAATATATAAAGAAACTAAATGAATGCATATCAGACGAATCTTTACCTACAAAACATGTATACTTGTTTACAAAATTTTAAACAACTTGACTCACTCCGAAGTAACCTTTTCTAATCAAAAATTCAAGCATAACCTTAGAAGTAGCAATAAGTTACAATTAATAATGCCACGGACGTGCTACGGAAAATCTAGTATTTTGTTTGAGGGAGCACAAATGTTTAACAAACTACCGCTAAATATTACCGAAGCACAATCTCTTCTTAGTTTTATGTCACAATTAAAATCATATTTTGTCTAGTAAAGTCGATTTTATTGAAGTCACAGTGTCACAACAAAAATATTTAATTACTCGCCAAAGTTTAGTGTGCTAACAAATATGTTACTAACATTTTTTTAATGTTGATTTTAATGTTTCTCTGTAAGTGGACTAATTGTCTTTTGAGAAATGAATTCTAAAACCTAAAACCTACTAGACAATAGCGTCACTTATTTCCCATAAGGGCCGACAGAGGCCCAATTGAGCCCAGGTTTAGCCAGCTATTTAATACTAGTCCATTTTTGAGTGACAGGATAAATTGGCATTAAAAAAAAGGATATTATAAGTGAGAAGAATCAAAAGTTTTCTTTAGCACCTGCAACCTAGAATCTATATTGTATGTAAGTAACGAGTTAGTGAAATTTCATCTATTATATTAATTCGTCATCTTTACAACCGCAACAGAAGCAGCGGATATTCAAACTATTTTTATATTACAGAAAAGAGATATTCGAGCAGTTTTATAATTTTATCTTCACACACATCATAAACCCTCTTGCGCACAAAAACCGCAAATTAGGACCAGCTTAAAGAAAAACAGTTTTGTCCGAAAATACTTCTTATCTGTGAAAATGTTATTGTTGCTTCGTAATAACATCGAATTGGATGTCGATAGTCAATAGTCAAAAGTTTCAAAAACAAAGCAATTTGATTTGACCTCAATTCTGATATCGAAACATGTGCTTACTGAACAAATCATAAAACTGTACATAATTAGACACTCATTTGTTGATAATATGACATTCGTGTTTCAATGCCTTTTATTATGTATCAGTCACATAAACTACTATAAAACGCAACAGACTCCCTAAGATAACTTTATAAAGAAATTGACAGACTAACTATAGCTACTCAATTTATTTTCGAAAATATAATGTATGTTCGCAAAAACATTACAACATTTTCCAAATTTAGCGATAGCTGTAATGTTAACCTAAGAAATAATCACAAACAACGCGACATTAAATATCCCGCATCGAAATTCCAAGAACACTTTACCAGCTTGACACAGAATCTTGAATCTACATCACGAGGGGCAAAAGAAGAAGACAAAGTGTTCTAAGCGGAAAATATGTCATGTTTGCAATGGGTTATTGTATTTATGTAGTACATACCAGGGTCGCGCATGAAGCATATTTTATTCCATAATAATTTTGCCTTTCCGGCTTATTTTGTAAAAATAACGAACGTACTCGTTAATGTGCAAGATCAACCATTTAGGGTGACTTGAACCACATTCGCTTAATGCATACTAAACTAAAGAAATTAGCATTCTTATAGCATAGCATAGCATAGCAGGCTTGCAGTGCCATCCAGCTAATACATATTTAATATTAATTATTATTAATCTAACTAATATTATAAATGTGAAAGTAGCGATTTTTAGATATTTTGATGTTTGTGTGTTTGTGCCTCAATCACGCTAAAACGGCTGAACGGATTTAGTGACATTTAGCACAGAGATAGTGTATGAGCTAGATTATCATATGGGATTCTTTTTATCCGACTGCACCAGAATTCCAAGGAAACCAAGCTAGTAGATTATTATCGTTCTATTGAATAGGTAGGTATGTGTATTAATTATGGGCACAATTTCAAAGAAGTCTAAAAGCAATAATTTAGCAATGTGATAGGTTTAAGATGTTTTCAAACTATGTAGTTCCTTTCGGGGTTTGGGGCAGTTATATTCTAAGGAAATGTTATCTTTGGTGGGGTCGGAGTATAGTTGTTGATAAAATTTTGTATAAATATCTATTATTTTTTCTCTACTTACATGTTTCAGTCCGTTCTCATCTGTCAGTCTGGTTATCCAAAATTTCTCTTTAGAAAAACTTTGTTTTGCTGCATGGTGCATGGAGCGAGGAGTTATTTTCTATAGCTCTTTTTACTAGAGCAGTGTTGAAGTTGCGGATATATTTTCTGATGCTACGTTTAACTATTCTCTCCAAGCTATATATAGCTTGGATATCTAAGCTATATATAGCTTGGATATCCAAGCTATATATTCCCCACAGTATACTGTGGGGAATTTTTGGCTAATGTTTTCTCTGATCTATTAATGATTTTGTCTGCACAATCAGTTTATTTTCGTTAGGTTTCTTCTGTTTTATATTTATAATGGCGATTTCTATGGCTTCTTTCAAGTTTTGAAATCGTGATTTTGAAAATGGTTTTGTTTGTCAAATTGAAGTTATCGGCGTTGTTTATCAAGATGTTAATGTTAAGTTTGAATATAGATACGAATATAAATTGGAAAGTACACACCGAAATCTTACGTTCCAAGCTATCCAGATTTACCTACGCTCTCCGGGAGGTAAAAAAGTCAACGGATCTAAAAACAGCTCTAGTTACCTACTATGCCTACGCGTATGCGTGGCTTAGTTACGGTATCCTACTATGGGGTAACAGCACTAACGCACAAAGCGTTTTTACTCTTTAAAAGCAACTTATACGCATACTCGCAAATATTGAACCTCGAGACAGCTGCAGGCCACACTTTACAGAACACAAAATCCTCACACTCCCTAGTATATACATACTGGAAACTTGTAAATTCATCCGAAAATATCCTGAAATTTACACAAAACGCCAAGATCAGATGCCAAAAAATCGCAACCTAAGACCACGAAAAGGACTAGCGCTACCACCTTCTAGACTGAACATACACTCTTCAAGCCCTCTAGTAATGACTGCAAAAATTTATAATAAGTTACCAAAACATTTGACGACAGAAACTAGAGATACCATATTTATAAGTTCATTAAAATAACTATTAATTACTAAATGCTATTAATGTGTAAATGATTATTTAAATGACGAATTATAATTATTAAAACTAGTATAGAATAAAAAAATAAATACATAAACACTAACATTATATAAATAAGTATCTGATACAATTTAATTTATAGTGAAATTAAGTAGTACGTAGAAATATTGCAATATTGTAATATCGTCCTCTCTCAAGGTCCATAATGATAATCTCCACCTATATTATGTATGGAATGCAATAAATAAACTGAACTGAACTGAACTGAAGTTTTAAATGCATTTAATAAAAAGCTTTTTACGGTGACTTTTTGAGTTAAAGTAAACTTTAGCATATTAAGATTGGTTTACTTTGGTTATTTTCACAGTTTATGTCTTATGGAAAACTGCTCTAGGGGAGGGCAGCAGATATAAATACCATATTTGTTTTACAAAAAAGGGCGTTCAGGGCGACATATCAATTAGATGCTAGGGAATCTTAAAAAAAAAACAATAAATTAATATATATACCAATATATATACGAGAATATCATGCATATAAGAAAAAACGTAGCTTTATTTAAAACTTTAGGTGACAGCCATACAATTAACACTAGACATAGAAATAGGTTAGTACTAACCTTATTTAGAATAAGTAGGCACATCATTCATGGGACACTGTATTCGCTTCTACAATAAAATACTACAGGAATCATTGATGTTTCCTGAAGAGAAGTTCTAAAACTATGTTAAAATTTTGTTGATTAGAAAGTCCTATTATAGTATCAAGGAATACTTGGATGACAAAACTGCATGGTCCATACCATCTCAGCGCACAGAAATTCGACGAGGGGCGATGGATCAAGTCTCACTCGCCGGCGAATTTTCTTAGACCGAAACCAGTACCTGTTGTAAAGTCACTTTTAAAAAAAGAAGGTATGGGGGAGTTTCTTGCCGTTTTTTATTAACCCGCCCATCTTCCGAAACGGTGAAGTCTTTATCATATAAAAAATTACTTGTAGTTATAAGTGAGTATAATTTTGACGTTGAATAAGATAATTAATTAATTTACATTCAATTAAAAATTGATTCTGAATCTGAATATAATTAACATTATCGTCAACATCAATATCAACGTCAAAGTCAACGTTTTAGTCTTAAAACCCATTATCAGTCATCTACCGTACGAAAGGCAATAAAGAGGCAAACAAAAATCACCAATTGTTGTCAATAAATCAAAGTCAACATTTATTTATAACTGTAGATATTCACTTATATACTTAGTAAACGTAATTTTTACCTCTTCTCTACATCGGACCACTGTGGGAGGAAAACAAAAATAATTACTCATTAAACGATAATTGCTTATCAATTTGTGGGGGCGATAAGAACGTGGGTTTAAACGTGGGAAATTAAATGTGCACATAATAGAACGCGATGCACAACGAACACTCCTAAAGGTTATACTTTTTAATCTCGCAGATTTCCGACCGATGATCTTTATTTTATAACCTTTTTGTAAGGAAACTATATATTTTTATCTACGCACGTATCATAAACCCTCTTTACTGCGTCCAAAAACCGCAGGTTACGACCAGCATAATGCTATACTAAGGTAAAACTCATTTCTTATCCTAATATTGATACGTTATGACCATAATGTATAAATTTTCGACAAATTATGACATTCAAATTTCGAACGCCGACGCCCGCCTGCGTGCCGCCCCTAGTTTTTCTGTGAACTTGGTGCTACTGAATAAGCTAAACAAGTGCAGAGCAATTATCAATGCCACCACGCCGGTCGAACATGCGGTTCCTGAACACATCAAAGAGAGCTTATGATAACTGTGTAGATAAATTAGTGTATGTAACTGTACATAATTAGGCATTATGTATCAGTCACATAAAGTACTATTAACGTAATACTAATAGTAGTTTATGTGACTGCTGCATAATAGAGGGCATCTATAGTCGAGAGTGGGTGGTCATAATATTATCACTCGAGAGTTTTAATGCCTAATTATGTACAGTTACATACACTAGTTTATCTACAAACATATCATAATCTCTCTTTGATGTGTTCAGAAACCGCATGTTTGACCGGCATTGTGGCTCTGCAGTTGTTTAGCTTGTTCTGTAGTACCAACTTCACGCAGGCGGGCGTCGGCGTTCGAAATTTGAATGTCAGTACCAACTTCACAGACAAACTAGGGGCGGCAAGCAGGCGGGCGTCGGCGTTCGAAATTTGAATGTCATAATATGTAGAAAAATTACACATTATGGTCATAATGTGTAATTTTTCATATAAGAAATGAGTTTTTACCAAGTAGTTTAACATAATGCTGATCGTAACGTGCGGTTTTTGTACGCAGTAAAGAGGGTTTATGATACGTGTGTAGATAAAATACATAAAAAGTCTGATATATTTAAAAATAGAATGTGTTATAAATAATATAAATGGTGATTTATTTTTTCCGAAAGACAGATCACAAAGCGAGTTACCGTTTTGTACAACCTGGTAAACAAACAAATTAATACAGACAAAATACAGACTGTGGGAAAGCAGTGTCTTTTGGATAAATCGCACGAGGAAACTGAAGTTATTCGTGGAATAAAATAAGAAAATATGAGCCAATATTTCTCGAAAATTTTGCATGAATTTTTCCCTACTTTTATGTAGAATGAATTACCTACTTAAGTGTTAACCACAACCATGGTTCCAATCCCGTTGCTGACCATGAACTAATGAAATAAATAATTTATCTTAAGTACATTAAAGGGACTGTCTTATGGTGATGAAAAACATCGTGAGGTTAGTCCCCTGTCGCGCAAAATGGAGTATGGAATAACTGGTTAAAAGTTGGCATAATTGTGCCTCTGCTACCCTGTATGGGAAAAGAGGTGACTCTATACATGTATGTATATATAAAGGGCCTTCATCAGGGACATTGGGCGTCGCTTGAGGGACCGAGGCCATGACTACCGCTCCGGAGCGTTCCTGGTGCAAAGGGTCTCACTTGCTGTGCAGCGCGGCAACGCTGCCAGCGTAATGGGTACCTTTGGTCCGGGAGCGTTCTGGGGTGGTTTATTTGTGTAGTTTTATGTATTTTAGATTTATTTATTATTTAAGTAGGTTATTATTATTTGGCTAAGGTTTGTTACTTCTAGCAATTTTAACTCTGTACTTTTTAACAAATATGATAGATTATGTCAAGGTATGATCATGTCAAGGTAGTGATATATTTAGGTGTTAACCAGTTAATTTTTGTGCATCTCTCAGGAGCAGCGGGCCCTCATGGCACAGGTAATATTTTCTTAAAAGCAAGACTTCACCTAATGTTACTGTAATCAAGTGTGTATTATAGAAATAAAATTATATTTTTAAGGGTTCCATAAATAAAGGCTCCCAAACGGGACCCTATTACTAAGCCTCCGCTGTCCGTGTCGTCCGTCTGTCTGTTAGTCTGTTACCGGGCTCTACCGAAATACCGAAATAGGTAGAGAGCTGAAATTTTCACAGAGGGTTTATTTCTATTGCCGCTATAACAAAAAATAATGAAACATTTTAACAAACGGTTTTTAAGAATTAAAAGAAGTACCCATACAAAAAAATATTGGTATGGCCATTTTCTTAGCCATTTTATTTTATTTGTTTATGAGGGAAAACTGGACTCTCCCGATCTTATCGGAAAATATCTTGAATTGAAGGTTTTGACTTTTGTGCTTAGTTAATTGTCATTATACGATTAATAATTGCTCATTCGCATAACAATAAATACTATTAGTAGTTTATGTGACTGCTACATAATGGAGGGCATTAACACTCGAGAGTGGATTTATGAAACGAGCCGAAGGCGAGTTTCATAATAATATCATTCGAGAGTTTTAATGCCTAATTATGTACAGTTACATACACTAGTTTACATATGACACACATATCATAAACTCTATTTGATGTGTTCAGGAACCGCATGTTTGACCGGCATTGTGGCTCTGCAGTTGTTTAGCTTGTTCTGTAGTACCAACTTCACGCAGGCGGGCGTCGGCGTTCGAAATTTGAATGTCAGTCAGTACCTACCAAGTTCACAGACAAACTAGGAGCGGCACGCAGGCGGGCGTCGGCGTTCGAAATTTGAATGTCATAATATGTAGAAAAACTACACATTATGTTCATAATGTGTAATTTTTCAGATAAGAAATGAGATTTTACCAAGTAGTTTAACATTACGCTGATCGTAACGTGCGGTTTTTGTACGCAGTAAAGAGGGTTTATGATACGTGTGTAGATAAAAGTATTTTATCACATTTGATTTAATTTCTGTAAATAAGATAGTAAATTTCTATCCACTTCCGGTTTCAATGAACAAAGAGTTTCGTTAACCTGAGTACATAGTTCAATACTTACATACTACATACACAAAACTATTTTTTCAATGTTTGCCGTACGGCCTTGAATGTAGTCCCATCAAGTATTTAATATTGTATTATTAAAAAGGTATACTCGTGCAAAACATAAACATTACATAAACATATACATACAGGCACATACATTGCTCCTTGCTCACACTAGGGTACCCTATGTCGTGGGGACCGAACCCGGGACCTCTGGCACGGTAGGGAGAGCCACAACCGCCGCGCCGCGCCGCACAGGTCGGCCTGCCTGTCAAAAGACTGTCGTTTTACGTTGTCCCGCGTACAATGGTACGGAACCTTTCGTCTACGGGTCTGACGTCCTACTCGCACTTGAGCAGTTTTATTTTTATTGTGACTCCTTTCAAATTCAAATTACAATCGCTATAAATGCCCGTGTGAAATTGGCTCTAGCAGTAATCATTTCCAGAGTAATAAAGTGTTCGAGTTCAGATAAAATGAACCTTATGTCATCGCGCATAAGTCACTGTCAGATCGATTCTCATACTTTTTCGCACGCGTAATTATTCCCGCTTCCTAAACAGGATGGTCAACGTCAACTTGAAGTTATAATATAATAACAATACCTTGGACACTATTTACACACATTGATCTAGCCCCAAACTAGGATTCCCTGTATCTTGGGTACTAGACAACGATACACATACTTATATAGATAAATATTATACTTAGATAGATAAACACAACCTTGACGAGGGTACAAACATCCGTTCTCATCAAATAAATATTTGCCCCCACCGGGACTCGAACCCGGGACCCTTGGCTTCATAGGCAGGGTCACTGCCGACACGGCCATTCGAATCGTCAAATATTAGCGTTCTTCTTTCTGTCAATGTTAGCATGCTGACTGTTATTATTAAACGAATGTACGGTTGACTGTAACAGAATCGGTTGGTAGATTTCAACCGAGTATTTGAAGTAGTTGAAATCTACAGTTTTAACTGCTAGATTAGCAGAGAGCTATGCTATTTTTTATAGTTTTACAATAACTGTATCAACTCGGTTGACAATAGCAGAGCATTTTTGTAAATTTTAAACGACTATACGGTAGGAAATAAACGTTTTGCCACTAGCAAGCAGAGTGAAAATCGCGTTTTGCTATCGGTCCGTTTTCCCAATGCTTGTGGAAGCTATCAGAATTGTTTTCACAGTTACAGCTTATAGCTACCTACTATAGTAGGAGCAGCAGACAGCTTCGGACACTTCATATAATAGCTCCGGTACCGACGTCTGTACAAGAAATCGAATCAGCAAGAATGAACCGCGAATTACGATAAAGCGGAGACAATGAACGGATAGTACATACAGGATTGCTACTTTATTAAAATAAAAGCGACGAAAAACCTGCCGGTCGGATTCGCACACGAAGGTTTCCGTACAAAATAAAACACTATGATCTTTTAAAATTGAGCTTTAAATCTCAAAATCAGTCTCTTGTTAAAAAACGTTTTTTTTTGGAATTTTCATTGTCTCCGCTAGCAACCGAGAGCCGCGGCGCCACCGTCGTATTGCCCCAGTGAGACATGCCTCAGTGAGATTAGCGTATTTAGTTCAACTTTGAATCGCAGTTCATGAGCGGTGGCGCGGACTCTACAGTTTGTGGAAATGTCAACTTTCTACTTGTTAAGAGAAACAGCCCACTGACAGATAGACAGGGCCCGAGTCTCTTATGAAACATGAATATAAATAGTATAGCAATGCTCCAAAGGGCTCAAAATGCCGTATTTGTCTTGTCGGAAGTACATATTTTGTTTCAAGACTGGCTGAGACCTTTCGGCACCCTTCCGGTATGGAAGGTTAAGCCATACTCCACCACGCCGGCTCAGTGCGGGTTGATGGAGGGGTTTTACGACCACTACCTCGTAGCGATAGTACCCGAGACCAACAGCTTAACGTGTCATCCGAAACACTGAATGTCCGATATTGTACATAAGATATATTAAGTAGCACATAAGTACACGGTTTGGAATCAAACCTGCATCTCCTGTGTGAGAAGCAAGCTTGAAATCCGTTAGACCACGGAGCTCTTAATATTTTTGTGAATAAATTTAGGTACTGTAGTGTTATGCTACTTACATGCCATTTTCCAGTCTGTTCAGCTGGATACTTGCTGAGCTGTACAGCTTGATATTTTATAACACCTTTATTTTCATAGGACCCTGTAACGTTTTAAACCATAAGAACACAATAACAAATCATTTTCACTTCGTATTTTCACATTATCAGCACTTCTGAATCGATAGCGAAGGGGTTTACCTTTGGTGACCTTGTATTTGGCTTTCTCCGAAACTCTGCAATCTCGGGCTTCGTGCGCGCTGGTGCGCTACCTTTTTATCTATCGCTGTTACGTAATTTTGGCTATGTGATCTTGTTGATTTCTTTATTACGAGCCTGAAACCAAAATTTGACATATTGCTATGTTGTTGTTTATCTGGTTTTCATGGCAATGTCCATTCAAACTCGTTAGCGGTCTGATATGTTTGCTTCAATACTTTTACAAAAATACTTTTTCCCACTTGGCCATTCACAAAAATTGCTTTTAATTTAAATAATTTTTAGAACTCTCCAAAAAGGGTATAAGAGCGGAACATTTCTGAAATTCGGGAGTCTCACTTCAGCTTTTGAGTAAGAAGCATCACCTAAAGGCCTTATCCCGGGGCCGCACTGCCCCGGGATACTGCGAGCCTCTGCTGCTACGCCTCCTGTCTTGGCGGGCCTCTACCCTGGCCGGCGCTTCGTGGGTCTCCACTTCACCTGCCCGTTCTCTACTTCACCTGCTGTCGGTGACTTCAGGCCGACACGTTGCGGGCCTCTACCCTGTCCGGCGCATCGCTACCAGGGCCACTACTTCTGCTGCCCGTCGGTGTCCCCAGGACACTGATGACCGATTGGCCGCCGGCCACGCTCTCCAACTGCAACTGCTACATCGCCCACCAGTGCCTCCACTGACCGGTTCGCAGGACGTCTGCTGCTCCTTCTGCTCTTACTCTCCGTGTCCTCCGCTTCCTTTTTTTTATCTGATACCTGTATTTTTCTAAAACCTGTCTCACTTCATCCACCCTCATCTTCCTATCATTTTTCTAAATAGTCATTGTATATACACCTAATAAACAGTCATTTCTAAATTTTATCCTGGTTGTTGTTTCTTGTTAGGTTCTGGTTAGGTTCATGTCGCTACACGATAGTACTACTATATTACTATTATTAGATGCACGGCAAGGTTCTTGTGTTTTATCTTAACCGATAAACACCTGGGTTATGAGGCATCGCGATTTTGAACCTTATGGCAAGGTAATAAAATTTAAAACCTATTGAATGTATATATATATACTTTTCCAGGTACCCAGGGGTTACACTAGCTGACCCGACAGACGTCGTTCTGTCAAACGCTACCAACGCCATCTTATCAGAAAAATCGCGTTTTTTTTCTCTCTCCATTCCGTATGAACCGTTATGAGACTTCACAGAATAGTCTTAAACAATTTCATCCCAATCACGCCATTCATGAGTTTCTCGCTTACCAACACATTAAGCGAATCATTTTTAAATACATATTAAATGTGTAGGCGTCCGTGCTATAGAACTTATTCAGCTTCAACTGCAAGATCTTGTCGAGAGGACAACACATTTTGCTAACGCGATTTTTTTCTTAATTCTCTGTTAGCTGTGTTACTTGGAATCTGAGACGGTGATATTATTCTGAGTGCCTGTTGGGATAAAGCCATATAACCGACTCGGTAACCATCTGTTGACGTAGCCGTTTCTTCTTATCTTTCTTCTTCTTAAATAAAAATAAATCATAATTGTATTAGTTAAGTACAACTATATTTAAAAGAGATCTAAAAATCAATCTGTGGGAGTTTCTACGCCCTTCTTCTCCCACAGTGGTCCAATGTAGAGAAGTGGCAAAAAAATGACGTTTGCTAAGTATATGTAAATATCTACAGTAATAAAGTACTTTTGAGTTTGAGTTTGAGTATGGTTCATAGTTATGAAGTAATATTTCAGCGGAGGAAATATTATTTTCTTAATTAATGCCGCCATTCTTACAACTTATGTTAATAGCGACAATGTCACGTGTTTTTAGAGTTCCGTAGCCCAAGGGTCTAAACGGAGCCCTGATGCTGTCACGTGTCCGTCCGTCCGTCCGTCTCTATCACACAGGTTCAGCCAAACAGTTACAGTCTGGAGATCTTGACATTGCCATTTGAGCAATTTAAAATCCATGTTAAAGCGACTTTGTCGAAAAAGGGATATTACAATGTTCAAGATTACTTAAATGATGGGTCTGTATGGGGTTAATCTGGCTCAACACAGACCTTGCTGTTAATAATTTTGTAATTATTTATTCCTGCTTATTAATTATGATAATGACTAAATATTATATTTTGTATAAGTTAAGCATAAGCAATTATTAAAAAGAGATCTAAAAATCAATCTGTGGGAGTTTCTACGCCCTTCTTCTCCCACAGTGGTCCAATGTAGAGAAGTGGCAAAATATGACGATTGCTAAGTATATGTAAATATCTACATTAATAAAGTCATTTGGTATTTGGTTAACGCTACAGTCTTTAAATGTTCACAGTATAAACATATAAACATCTTGTCGACACAGAGTCATACGAATTATCAAAATATAGTTTCCACTTTTTAAAGGGGGACTCCCAGACTCAAACTCAAAACTAAAACGTATTGTTTTTATTGTAAATAGGCAAAAATATTGCACTTTTACAAGTCAGACACTTATACATGGAGAAAAATAAAATATAAATCAAATAAATAACTAAACTAATGAGGTATAGGTAAAGAGGAAGCGCAACAAAAAACATGTACTAGTTATCCCATCAAATAGGGTGTCATTGTAGAGCTCATTGAGGAGATCAATATTGTATTATTTTTTAAAAATATATTGGAAACCAGTAATAAGAAGCCACCGACGTCAGTTTTTTTATCATTTTGCTACCGAAGAAATGTTTGACTTCCCATTGGCCTAAGACCTTAAAATTTGGTGACAATGTTAATTATCATATGCTCGTTGGCACTGAAGATCCAAGTATGCCTTCGGACGTGAGCAACTGCCTCCCCGTAATTTCTTTATAGCTAGCTATGCTAGGCTTCATAGCTAGCAATGGGCTAGCCCCTGTCATTTGGAAAACGGAGAATATAATTACTGGTTAAATGCGCCCCAACTAAACTAAAATCGCTTTCTGGGAAAAGCGTTTCTACCAACACGAAGGAGTTCCTTGAGTGTTGCTAGATCTATGTGAGTAGTGCTGAGCCTTGGGTGGGTATATTGCTCTTTTTGTGACTCTGCTGTTTCACATCACACACGGTATCATTGGCAAAATATCAGATCCACCAAGTACAGACCATCAAAATTGTAGATACAAATATAGCGTACATTTCTGAATTGCCGCAGTATAATATGTTTAATGTTTATATTTGAGTGAGCTTTTGGTGCCAATTCCACCGTAAATACACTGTCACAGGTTGCGTTCCCTGCCGCCCACTGCTCACGTCCCCTCATACTAACCTCACCCCCGCGCAGAAACATGTGAATCGAGGTGCAGCGGTTCATTCCTACCCGCCCCGGTGGCGGAAAAATTATGCTATCGACCCCGGTGCCACTTCCACCGGGGCAGAGGGCACCTTATATTTTGACGCTCAATATTTCCAATCTTATTAATAAGTATCGATCAAACCTACTCTTCCAACAAGATACTTCACTCATAGAATATAAATATGCCAAAAGTCATTCTGGAAGCTGATATCTAAATAGGTACTTTCCGCCACAGAAAATTAGTTTTGCCAATCATCCATCAGCCAGTGAGCGGAAAAGATAAAGCTATCTTTGACAAATGCGATACCTACGTGGTGATAATTTTATGTAAATGCATGAAGTTAAAGTCAAAGTCAAAGTTCTTTATTACAGATATGTATAGACATATACTTGGAAAACGTCATTCTTTGCCCCTTTTCTACATTGGACCACTGTGGAAGAAGAAGGGCGTAGAAACTACCACAGATATATTTCTAGATCGCTTTAAAAAATTGGTTGTGCTTAACTAATATAAATATTACAATATTAATTATCATGATTAATAAGCAGGAATAAATAATTACGAAATGATTAACAGCAAGGTCTGTGTTGAGTCAGATTAAACCCATACAGTCCCGTTTAAATTGCTCAAATGACCATTTCAAAATCACCAGAGGTATCTTATTGTACATGAGAATGCACAGACCCTTGAAAGAATTGAAACTTCGAGAGTCTAAACCGTCGACATTACCGGAATCTATTTAGATATTTATACAGGGTTTAATAGAAAGTGTAACACATTTTAGGGGGTTAATATGGTCATCATACTGAACAACTTTCAATATCAAAGCGATTTCATCAGAGCAACTTTATTTTTAGTAGACGAAGATATAGACATAGACATACGACAAACAAAAAAATACACAAGTACATCAACAGGAAAGTTTCTATGACAGGAAAGTGGCATGAAGTTATGGATGCAAACACATAGGTAGATAAAAGAGAATAGATGAGGAAGTAGTAGGTATTTGACTCAGTGATTGCTCAACCCGCATGATCGTTTCCGAATCCCCATGCGAGAGTACTGCTAGACTAAAGACACTTCATTAATTAATTAATTACTCTATTAACATTAGAATGTATTAAAATCCAGAGATTGTAGCTGTTGTCACTCCGGGGAGTGTCCATATTAACACCTGGGTGATCGCTGTGGCGTTACTCTGCCTCCGAGAGATCCCGGGTTCGAATCACGGCTGGGGAGGCAGAAAAAAAAGCACCCGGTCTTGGATGTTTATATGGGGGTGAAGTCACTGTTTCTGGTTCTGACGACACAGTGTGGAGCCAGAAGATATGTACCTAGGTGTCTGTACATCCCGTTTGATTGACGAGGTTCCTGATTATTAAAGTAAACGGTCACATTACTAAATTCAATCTTTTCAAAAATATATGTTACGTTATGAAAAAAGCTCCATCAACGCCATAAAGTGCGCTGTATAAGAAACGAAAATGTCTGAGACGCGAGTCAGCAAATACACAGCGCCATCTATTGGTTGACGGTCTTAACCAAACTAACTTAACCTTGGTGCAAAAGGTAATAAACTAAAATTAATCTACCTCCTACTTCTACTACGTGGATTAATATCAAAAGCTGTTGAATTTTAGATTGTCAGTTTGAGTACTTATTAGTTACTCTCCCCCAAGCTAACAAGACGCATGTCAGGCATCTTCTGTCTCATGTCACACATGTTTCAAGGCATGTTTAACTTGAGACGGAAGATGGAAGACTGATGCTTGGCATGGTGAGGAAGTTGATAACTGACAACTTGCCGGCTCTTCCCCGGTGTAGAGGTAGGTGCACCGGGGCGGATGGGAGTACACAGACGCAGTCGGATGCTGCTAGCGTTTCGATAACTCGCATCTGGCTGTTCAGTGGGAAAACGATATATTGGACGCAATTTACTGCGCTTGAAGCGACTAGTTTACAGAGTTAACGTTTAAAAGCACTAGGTTCGATTACCGGCTAGAATATTTGTTTATTTATCTACACACGTATCATAAACCATCTTTACTGCGTCCAAAAACCGCACGTTCCGATCAGCATAATGTTAAACTGCTATGTAAAAACTCATTTCGTATCTGAATATTGAACATTATGACCATAATGTGTAAATTTTCTAGATATTATGACATTCAAATTTCGAACGCCGACGCCCGCCTGCGTGCCGCCCCTACTTTGTCTAGATGCAAGTCCACTGGAACCCATATGAATATTGGTGTACCCCAGGGTTCTATCTTAGGTCCGTTTATTTTCTTAGTGTACATGAATGACCTGCCTTATATGGTGGAAAAATAGACTCAGATTGTTCTATTTGCTGATGACACATCTATTATTTTCAAGGTGAAAAGACAAGAAGAATTTCTAGACGACGCAAATAGTACACTCTCTCATGTGCTAAGTTGGTTCAATGTAAACAACCTGTTATTAATAAAGTCAAAGAAGACTAAATGTATCAAATTTTGTTTTCCTAATGTACGACAGGTTGAAAGCAGTGTTAGAATAGGATCTGAAAGATTGGACCTCGTTGAAGACACAATCTTTCTCGGAATCACTATAGATTCGAAACTTCAATGGGGTCCTCACATAACTAATCTCGCACGAAGACTTAGCTCAGCCGCTTTTGCGGTCAGACAAATCTGATATCTTACAGATGTTGAAACTGCCAGATTGGTTTACTTTAGTTATTTTCACAGTATTATGTCTCATGGAATATTGCTCTGGGGGAGAGCAGCAGGTATAAATACGATATTTGTCTTACAAAAAAGGGCGATCAGGGCGATATATCAATTAGATGCTAGAGAATCATTAAGAGAAAAATTCAAAGAAATTAATATACTTACGGTTACCTGTCAATATATATACGAGAATATCATGCACGTAAGAAAAAACATAGCTTTATTTAAAATTGTGGGTGATAGCCATACAATTAACACTAGAAATAGAAATAGGTTAGCACTACCATTATTAAGACTAAGTAAAGTAGGCACATCATTCATGGGGCACTGTATTCGCTCCTACAATAAAATACCACAGGAATCATTGATCCTTCCTGAAAAGAGGTTCAAAAACTATTTTAAAAATGAGCTGATAAGAAAGTCCTATTATAGTATTAACGAATACTTTGATGACAAAACTGCATGGTCCGTACCATCTCAGCGCGCAGAAATTCGACGAGGGGCGATGGATCAAGTCTATCACTCGCCGGCGAATTTCCTTAGACCGAAACCAGTACCTGTTGTAAAGTCACTTTTAAAAAAAAGGTATGGGGAGATTCTTGCCGTTTCTTCTTAACCCCGAGGCCCACCTTCCGAAACGGTGTAGTCTTTTTTATATAAAAAAATAAATAAAATGACTTTTAGTTATAAGTAAGTATAATTTTGACGTTGAATAAGATAATTTATTTATTTATATTCAATAAAAAATGACTCTCTCTGACTCTGTGAAGTTGGTACTACAGAACAAGCTAAACAACTCAATGCCACAATGCCGGTCAAACATGCGGTTCCTGAACACATCAAAGAGAGCTTATGATATGTGTGTAGATAAACTAGTGTATGTAACTGTACATAATTAGGCATTAAAACTCTCGAGTGATATTATTTTGAAACTCGCCTTCGGCTCGTTTGATAAACCCACTCTCGAGATTAAATGCCCTCTATTATGTATCAGTCACATAAACTACTATTATTTATTTAATGCTTAAGGCTAACCAGATCTTACACTAAACATATAACTTAACTTAATACGAAACAATTCACAGTGCAGATCCAATTAAAGGTTAATACAACATCACCCGTCATATATATTAAAAAGCAGCTTTTAAACAAAAAAAAATCAAGAAAAGGGTGATGTTAATACTAAAAACTAAAAACAGATAGATAGATAGAATATCCGTATCCGAAGGGTGCCAAACGGGACCCTAATACTAAACCTTTGCCTGCCCGTAGGGCTCTGTCTAATGAGCCATAATAGGTAGAGAGTTGACATTTTCAAAGCATTTGTATTTGTATGGCAGCTATCCATCACAACAATAGTAGTTTATGTGACTGCTGCATAATGGAGGGCATTAAAACTCGAGAGTGGGTTTTGAAACGAGCCGAAGGCGAGTTTCATAATAATATCACTCGAGAGTTTTAATGCCTAATTATGTACAGTTACATACACTAGTTTATCTACACACATATCATAAGCTCTCTTTGATGTGTTCAGGAACCGCATGTTTGACCGGCATTGTGGCTCTGCAGTTGTTTAGCTTGTTCTGTAGCACCAACTTCGGGGCGTCGGTGTTCGAAATTTGAATGTCAGTACCAACTTCACAGACAAACTAGGGGCGGCACGAGGCGGGCGTCGGCGGTCGAAATTTGAATGTCATTATATGTAGAAAAACTACACATAATGACCATAATGTGTAGTTTTCCAGATACGAAACGTGTTTTTACCAAGTAGTTTAACATAATGCTGATCGTAACGTACGGTTTTTGAACGCAGTAAAGAGGGTTTATGATACGTGTGTAGATAAATAGAACATAGAAATTATAAATGTGGTGCGCATACGTGATGGTGTCATTTTGTTTTTGTTCTTGAACGATCGTGCTCTCAGAACCGTATTGGTTGCTTAAGGTCACTTTCGTTCTGAACATTACAGTTAGGTTTGTTAACAACCCTTCGTAAGCGTGTCCAACTTACAATTGAGCGGTTTTATATCTTCTTAAACGAACCAACATGGCGTCTCCTTCTTCCCATATCGTGTGGCAGATGCCCAGCTGCGCCCACGTTTTGCTAGTTATTAACATAAATATTTACATACATTTCTTCTGGCCACATACTTGGATACTCTGTGTCGTGGTCCAGACCCAGAAATAGCGACGTCACACACATATAAACATCAAAGACCTGAGGGCAGACCTTCATAACGTTATAAAATATAACGCTATATTGTGTTATGTTACGTTATAATCACTTCGTTTCGTTATATTAGCGCTATTATAACGTTATGATAACAAAACTGTAGGATAAACATAACGAAATCAAAATAACGTTATGAATAAAGTTATTGCGCTGTTGCCGTACGCTAGGTCTGCTGTGTGTTGGAGGTCGGAGTAGGTAGATTGATTTTATATACTTGCGTCAAGATATTATAATATGGACAAGCCATTTTATCAATAATGTGCTGGAAGTACCGGAAAAAGTTCTGGGATTGGATTTATGGAATAAAATAAAATAAGAAACATACAGATAGGCTAACAAAGTCGTAATCACAATTTAGGAGCGCACTCTACGAACCGAGGTAAACGAGTGAGATACCCGGAACACAGCGCGCGCGCATTGTTCTAACACACACCCAATCAGTCATACAGGATACTTGCTTCTGATTGGTTGTTGTGTGCAGTCAATGCGTTGTGAACATAGATGAACATGAGATAAAGAAACAAAAGGCCCTGTCTAAGTTTTGTCTCATACTGTCCAGCGTCATTTCTAATACAACAGTAAGGGACAAAACACGGTGTAACTATTCCAAGGTATTTTTGTATAAAATAAAATACTGATTTCTTTCACCATTAGCTAACACTGGCAGCGTAGATTGATATTATTAATACGTTTTTCACCTTAAACATAAATTCGTGCTAATTTCAAAATTCCGGAACAAATATCACAATAAATATGAAGTTCCGGTATTTTGGAGGCATATCCATATTATCCTCTACGTTTGACGTCAACAACCTTAAATGAATCTACCTACTCCGACCTCCTGTTGTTTAGGTACCTACACTACTCACGCGCGCAACGCGTAAAAATATGGACTATAACGAAGGAGTGTGGGCGTGAAAGAGATGCCCTATCTTTATAAGAACGTTATTTTGTGCATAGCGCTACTGAATATAGCGCTGTAGAACTAAGATAATAACGTTATAGCCGTATTACGTTATGGAATTATAACGTTATAAGAAGGTCTGCCTGGGGTTTTTTTTCTGTATCCCCAGCCGGGGATCGAACCCGGGACCTCTCGCGTGGTAGGCAGAGCCACAACCGCTGCGCCACAGAGGACGTCCCATTCAAATTCAACTCAATAGATACCTTTAAGCGTGACAAGTGAATGTCAAGGGGCATTCTTGGTATAAGGTTGGTAGGTAGCCATTCTCCAACTATCTCCAGGCGTTCAAAATTGATTTTTGTGAAAATATTCAGATTGTATTACCGCGCGCGACAGCGACTGCCACCAGCGCAAGACATGGCCTCAATAAGCTAATTACGAGAAATTATAACACAATTACTTAGCCCCCAAAACATCGGCTGCGACCTTTGCTTAATTATTCCATCTGATTATTCAATGACAGCTAAAATTACATAAATGATGCAAAAGATACTTTAGGGACAAGTCCTTAATCTCCTGCGGTGTTCATTAGGAGCCCCCCTATTTACTATTCATGACCTCCCTCCCCTTCCACCTTCCTTTTCCCCTCTGTTCTCTCCAATATTTAGCACCGTTTAATTTTCAGAACACAACACTTATTTATTATGCATTCATAATAATTCAACAGACCGTCTCACTCGTGCGACCAAGCGACATTTTTTTTTGTGAAAGTTTCGGGCTTCGCTCTGTTAGTTCTGTTTGGGGGGAGTAGGGCTAGGGGCGGGGGAGAGGTATAGGGAGGGGGGGTGGGGTGGAGGGGGGGAGATGGCTTCAATCTAATGCCTTATATTATAATTATGTTTCCACATAATTGCATGTTAATGGCGCTTTTATGTTAAAGTAAACAGTAAAATCCTCCGGAGGACTTACCGCGACCGTGTTAAAATAAAGTTCTTAACAGCAACACTGCAACATGTCTTCTACGTCACTTGCTGTGACATGTGCAGAGAGTCACTTTGTGCAATCTACAATGTGGGTCCCAGAGAGTCACTGCTTTGTAAATTTAAGGAAATTAACATTATGACAGTGCCGTGTCAGTATATTTATGAAAACCTAATGTACGTCCACAAAAATATTGCTAAATTTCCTAAGAATGGCGACAGGCACAGCGATGTCCTAATAGTCCTAATAGACCGAATGTCCGATTAGCGTAGGGGTTTCCCTACGCTAATCGTTTCTTTTCGTTCATTGCTCAGTAACGTTTCCTATTCGTTCTTCGTACATGACCGACACAAGACTATGCCAGTGTAATGGGCACGATTGGTGCGAGCGTTTCTTTTGGCGGTTTATTTTTAAAGCTGTTTATTTTGTTTCTTTTGTTTAGTTATGACAAAGCGTTCGGCGGATTTATGTCATTGTATTTTATTAAATTACAAGTAAAATAAAATAATTCATAAGTTGGTAAAAAAATACAGTCTGTCATTTGTTTGTTTAAATTGTATACTTTAGATCAGTAAATCACAAGGCGTGTTAATGCTAATGTCTGATGAATCTAAACATAGTCGACAGTAGCAACATTGTCACTAGGTATTAGTTAGAGCGGGACATTTATTTGATGTTTTTGTGGCATTTTAATGGGTTGTCCATTGATTGATCGACGTTACCGTCAAAAATCCATTTCAATCAAGCTCACACCGTAGCATTTAATTTTGTACCTATTCATTTATTTGAGCAACTATCAATCACTCAATCCTCTAACTCAATCTATCATATAGTCACTTTACTTTTAATAAAAATACCCAGAGCAATGTCACAGTATATATGTATAACTAGATAAAATGTAATGTTCTAGCAAACATAGAACTACCGTAGCTAGTCCTTCGTTCGTGTACACTCCACAAACCTATCTATTAGATACTCTCTAAAGACATGCTATTTCTTAACTATTCTTATCATCTTCTTACTGTTTAAACAGCTTGGCAATTTAATGTAGAAAATAAATTATGACAAAATTTGCGGACTACTCTCTGTTTTGTTGGAATATTTGGTTTGACCAGTTTGACTAAAAAAGCATGCAGTACTTAGTCCGCTTATATGTCTCTTATGTTGCCATTTTTTTCTACATTACATTGCCAAAGTAAACAACCCAAATGTATGCTATTGTCCATATCTTTAGGCCTAAATGGGCACATCCGGATACATAGTCAGAGCCTGCTGAACCTTGCTCTTTCCAATACAAACTAAATCGGATGGAAGGCATTTACGCAGGTTGCTACAACCCCAAACTAAAAGTCACCCAACCAACAGGACAATACTACTACAAACGCCAACCAGGCTGGACGAACCTCCGGGGGATGTGGGGTAAGCGATCCGCGGGTCCATACGACGAGGACGAGACCCAAGAGACCCACGAGACCCACGGTAACACGGCACATGTGCACGCACAAGCCGCACATGTTCGCACAGGAGTTGTGCCTCTCATCTTTCCTGTCTCGCTCCCACTGTGGTTGTAGTCCTATCATTCTGTCTCCTTGAGTTTTGATAATTATTGTTTGAAGCAAGTTTGTTTCACGTTTATGAAGACGGTTAGGTCTCAATTAAGTTGATGTGTGTATTATATTTTATATATAGTAAGTGTTGTGCGCACGAATGTCCGCGATATGCGAGGATCTTCATAAAGAGCAGTGGAAGCGGTCGCCGTGACCGAGATCGGTCGGGCATCATCATTACCATCCAGTAGTGCGACCCTTATATGACTTAGTACCACCTAAAAGCTAGTCCAAGCAGCTCTAGGCATAAACGTTTACAATTACTGTAGCCCGTTTAATACCTATGTCGCAGTTGATTGGTTAAATCAGACAATTAACTAACTCTCTCGACCGTTAATTAAATACCGACGTTTAACCAAGTCACTAGCATTTTGATTTAAATAAAGCATCGTCGAAAACGTTTAACAATCTCTCAACAACAGTTGATTTGCCCAGCGTATATCAGGGTAAAACATTGCGGTAGCTTAGGTGAAGGATAAAGGGGGTGAGCAAAGCGAAGCCCCCTTTATCCTTCGTGTTAGGTTGAACATGTAAGAACAATAAAACATACTTAAAACATAAACTTAACTACAAATAAAAAAACATTGATATTGTAAATGTCTTGTTGCCTATGAACGTTTAGACGTTCACTCACTTGTCTGACGGAGTTTTAGTGACTTCTTTAAATGTCGGTATTTAATTAACGGTCCAGAGAGTTAGTTAAGTGTCTGATTTAACCAACTAACTGCGACACCTGTACTACCGATTACATCGACGTGCCATTTTGCTTCATATCAATAGTGATTATTTCCATGAAACTCTCTAACCCCGTGTAGTGGTAGTGTCTGACTATCCTAGATACCTACATTTGTGTCTGTCTTCTATCTCTCTTCCACTCCTTCCATTTAGATTGCTTTCTCTTACACTCGATAGTGCCTGTCCACTTCATGTTTGTTTTGTCAACACTAGAAATAGGAATAAACTAGCTATACCTACTAATAGGCTCCGTAAGGTTTATGTATCTTTTAAAGGGCAATGTATTCGATTTTACAACAAAATCCCAACTTAGTTACAAGAATTGTCTGTAAATAAATTTAAAAATGTTGTTAAAAAGCACTTATGTAAAAAGGCTTACTACAAAATATCAGATTATGTAGAAGACAAGAAAGCTTGGGAAGGTGTTTGCTCCAATTCTGTAAAAAATAACGTATAAAGCTGAAGGTTTCTAGTCGCCTGTTTGCCTCCAGCATCCAAAACATTGAGGTGACGGAATTCAAATTGAGTTCTATATTTCCCTATACCTTATATACGTGTTAGTTTAAGATTTGACATTCTCCAAATATAACCTATGTGTTTCTTATGGAAATAAACTCTTTTTGAAATTTGAATTTTGAAAAATAGTGCGAAAATTATGAGTAGTATTTTACTGATAGAAGCGCCTCGCCTCCGGTGTGCGGAAGGTTAGCAGGCTATTATTAAATGGAACTTCAATACAATTTTACCTATTTCAATCGAAATACTAACCGAGCGACATTCTCTGTTGATTTCCATTAGTTAAGTAAGATAGCACAGCGATGTTTTACCCGAACCATCCCGAACTAATGTTTATGAACGACACATGCAGGATTGGTTTGACGCCTAACGTAGTACATTAGTGCAGAGTATGACTTAGCCGGACGAGCCGAAGGCGAGCTCCGGCTATAATACGAGGCCAGGATGGCACTTATGGTCGAAGCGTGTATAGTGCTTTTCTCAAAAATAAAACCATTTATGTTTATTGTGGACATTTTATTTTATTCTTCTTTTTCTTCTGTTAGTATCGAATTCCTAATTTCTATTAATATCAAAATAGTAAAAAATACGAATGAACTGAGATTTCCGCCATTTTACATCGTGCAATATGAGTGCAATTCGGACATGTCAACCTCTATAGTACCTCCGTTTTATTAAAGGCCATTAACTGCCAATAACCTCCTTAGCTTATCTTTGAAAACAAATAGTTCTATATTTAAATATTATGATATGTAATGAGATTTCATACTTACTTACTGGCCACTTTTGCGTTTTCCTGGACACTCCTAAAACTTGTCCAGGATGACTCACTTTCGGATACTATCTTCATAGATGTTATGGGAACATTTCATACTATTTTTGAGAAAACAATATTACATGAACAACTGCACAAAAGTGTTTCCTTTTCATTAATGTTGCGAATGGACTATGCACTCCAGTAATTGACAGACGTCATCTAGACTACTGACATTTCTGTGCTGGGCAAAGTAATCTTTCGATCCACAAACTTACCCGCTGTCACCGGGTTAGATGAGTTTGTGGATCTTAAATCTATCATAGCAACATGTCTGAGGCTGGCATTATTAGAATTTTATATTTTCAGCATCTTATAAACTCAATTTTGTGAAAGAAGACAGCATTTGATTACGACGGCACAAGCTAGTATTTCATAGAACTCATACACAAAATGACTGTTTTGACGGTTCCTGAAAATTATATATTTTGACTAGCAGCCCAATACCGTAACCTGTTGTGGGGGAAGAAAACGAATTATCCTTAATGTTTATTTAAAAAATAGTTATTTGTGTCTGTAAAATGATGTATTTACGACGCGGGCGGTACATTGAATCCAGAGTGAAGCGAAGGACTCTACGATAGAATGCTGAGCGTAGCGAGGGATTCTAAGTTAGAATCCTGAGCGTAACGACGGATTCAAACGTTAACGCCCATGACGAAAACTTTGTTCCTAAGTGACACATATAACATTTCACACCGACTATGAGGAAAATTTAAATAAAATGCTCTGAAAATAATGAAATAACTATACTTTGAATTATACTTTCACCACTTTTACAGTAATCGAACAACGAAAACTAAACTTTTTTGTATAAAGACGGATTGTGAAGGATTAGGGAAAGGTCACCACAGATAAAATATTCCTGTGTTACTTACCAATGTGTAAAAATAATAGAATCGAATATTACAATGGTATCGGATATCAATATTCATTATATCACTAAACACAAAACTATCGATTACTGTTATGATTTCAGTAAAACATATAATTTATTGTGACATTTTTTTAAATATTACGAAATATTCATAAATTTTCATACATATAACGTTGTTTAAGTCAAAACTTGAAACACGTTCGTTTTTAATCGAATCAAATCTTCGTTCGCTCGCCCCCTTTACCCTTCACCTAAGCTTCTGCACTGTTTTACGCTTTAGGCAAAGTATAAAATAAATATTTCATACATTACCTGCATGTTTTAGGTATTATATATATTGCCTAAGGATTATATAAAATACCGGACTATAAAGATTACCGGTAACATATCAAATCTTAACAATTACTATTTTCTGCTTCTTTTGTGCTTTTTAGCGTACCACAGAGGGATTTATACATTTTTATAATTACGACATTTATTACCAATCAAAAACTGGATTTACGGTCATACGTTAGAATACTTCCCATAAATTAATACCAGCATCACAACACTCACCGCCTAGTGCGAATATTAGCTAATGCTCGTAAAACTCGTGACGCCATGACAGGCTGTAGTAACAAATTGTTAATAGATTTAAGAGTAGACTTGTTCCCCAGTCTGTGCTTGGACCAACACATGGGAAATCGAAGTTCGTGCCTCTGCCAACACATGGGGAGCAAATGCATGAGACTGGCCCGAAAGCTAACTATGAGCACTATTTTCAATACCACATACAAACTTATTGATGCACCTTGTGACGTACATAAAGTATGAAAGTAGCCGCACCAATTATTGTGTAAACTGCATTTTGCTATCTAAAATCCAACCTGTGTATGAAGCAGGCATAACAACGCCTCGAAAAAGTATGCGAATCGAACTGTCAGTGACTCTTATGTCCAATGACATAAGGTTCACTCTATATGAACTCGAACTCGAGTGAGTCGCAGACTCGTTAGTCGCGTGACTTTTCTATACAAAACTGACGTTTTACGGCAACGCGATGGTAAAGTCAATTTTATTGAGAACTCATATTTCGCTCAACTCCTGTTTGAGCCACTGTTGTCTTTTCACTAAAATTATATATCAAATATATCCTATGTCAGACCCACAACCGAGATGAATCCAACGTCTCTTCCGGAATCCGGAAGTTCTAAAACCAGTTATTGTAAAACCATTATTTAAAAAATCCTAAAGATCGGAAATGAAAAACTTTAGACCCATTGCTCTCACCTCCATTATGTCTAAAGTATTCGAAAATATTCTTGGTAAGGCTTTGGTTGCATATCTTGAAAAGTTCAATATTTTAGTTGATGAACAAAAAGGATTTCGCAACGGTAAAACAATCAATATAGCAGTGTACGACTTTCTGAACGAGGTTGTTACAAGTATGGATGAAAGGAAACCCATTTATATGGATATAACTGAAGCGTTTGATTGTGTAGATCAGACCCTATTTATGAAAAAACTATTTACCTATGGCACACGTGGAAATGTGTTGAGCCTTATGGAGTCATACATAGAAAATAGGAAGCAGTATACTGAAATGACGACACTCTGCACAATAAAATAAAATTGAAATCACTTATAGATCGAACGAAAGACAAATTCTTTGAGGTGTACCTCAGGGAAGTGTCCTTGGGCCCCTATTATTCATTATTTATATTAATGACCTACCGAGTAATACATCTAACCCGATGGCATTATTTGCCGATAACAGTGTACAGTGTTAATTGTGATAAATGTATAGTAGATAGTAATTTTGAAATAAATGACGCTTTTAGAGGAATTATTAAATGGACGACTAATAACAACTTAGTAGAAACTTAAAAAAATAATTAAAAAAATGAACGTTTTCCAAAGACAATCAGGGTTAGTCGACTTAGACATTCAATATGAGGGCACACCAATAGAAGAAGTCGAAACAACGAAATTCTTAGGATTAATGATAGACAATGAAATGAATTGGAAAGCACATTGTGTTCATCTTTGTGAAAGGTTGGGTAGTTCGGCGTATTTGTTGTATAAATTATCATAATTCTTAGATATAACAAGTGCACTAACAGCGTACCATGGAGTTATATCTTCGATATTACGTTTTGGTGTTATATTATGGGAAAACTCAACAGGAAACGAAAAAGTATTCAGGGCACAGAAAAGATGCGTGAGGGTCCTACGCAACCTTAAGGTAACGGACAACTGTGAACCTATGTTTGTCAAAAAATATAACCTACTCACTCTACCATCTCTCTACATATATGAGGAAGCTGTCTTTGTAAAATGTAATCAGGGATGTTTCGTTAAGGCCTCTGCAGTATTTAGGACAATTGCCTAGGACTCATTGCCATACCATGAATTATATGCGTTTTTGCATCAGAGCCGTCTATGATGCAAAAACACATATTATTAATGACACCTAAAATCTACAATCAAGTACCAAATTTCATTTACTGCTCAATTTAAGAGGAAACTAAACACACCATGCCGGTTCAAATATGTTATTATAATATTAATTCTTATTTAATTGACAAATTGCTGGATCAAAACCTAAATTTTAAAAAACATATCCAAGCCATGAGTGCAAAAGTTCGTAAACTGATTTATATATTTAAGGGTCTGAGACATATTGTTGAACCAATGCTTATGAAAAATATATATTTTGCCTTATGTCAATCTGTTCTATGTTACTGTATCTCTTGTTGGGGTGGTGCAAATAAAACTACTCTTCTATCATTAGAGCGTGCCCAACGTGCAGTTCTAAAGGATTGTACTTTTAAACCCAGAATCTTTCCTACTGTAGATCTTTATAATTTCTGTGACGTTCTAACCGTGCGGCAAATGTTTATTCATAGCATATTAATGAAGCAACATAAAATGCTTGAAAAACAAACTATCACAAAACGTAGAAAAGACATAGTCTGTCAAACAATTTTTACAAACACTAAATTTATGCAGCGTTTTTTTAAATTTTTGGGTCCTTATCTTTATAATAAAATTAATAAAAAAGTAGAAATATACACAAAAAATGTCTTTGAATGCAAGAAAATTATTTTCAAATGGTTGAGATCATATACATACGAGGACACCGAAGAATTTATAGAAGTATTATCATACTAAACTTACACATACACTTTTTAGTCATAGTATAAAACTACACTACACTTACATGCACTACACACCTCAGCATACATACATACATAACACTCTACAACTACACATACTGTACTACTTACACACAAACAAACACACAATGTGCATTAATTTTTAATTTTAATTTTTAAAATGTTTTCTTTTTGTAAAATTAAGTTGTAATATTTAACCTGTTTACATATACTATATGTACAAACAAAAAGGGAAGAGATATTTTAACTTATCCTATAACACAGGGGAAACCCTACCATAGGGAGTTAAAGTCACTCTGACACTGTTATAACGTTTTTAACGTATGTATAACAAGTGAACTGTAATCACTCTCTAGAACACAAATAAACTATTTAATTTCATTTCATTTCAAATCTCTTTAATTGTTTTAGAAGCCATAGCCATTAAGAAATATTTGATGTTATATTTAATGTATTCGAATATAACTTGTTACTTAACTACAAATTCATATGCCACAAAGGTAGAACATAGAGTACTCTATATGTAACCTTTGTCACCTACATTTGTATGTACATATGTTCGTGAATAAACAAATTTCTATTTCTATTTCTACCTTATTCATTAAAATTCGTCAAGCCGTTTTGACTGTAGTGAGTGAGAGTGAGTGGGAGTGAGTGAGAGTGAATGAGAGTGAGTGAGAGTGAGAGAGAGTGAGTGAGAGTGAGTGAAATTGAATAAGAGTGAGTGAGAGTGAGTGAGAACGAGTGAGAGTGAGTGAGAGTGAGTGAGAGTAAGTGAGAGTGAGTGAGAGTGAGTGAGAGTGAGAGAGAGTGAGTGAGAGTGAGTGAGAGTGAGTGAGAGTGAGTGAGAGTGAGTGAGAGTGATTGAGAGTGAGTGTGAGTGAGTGAGAGTGAGAATTGTCATTTTTGCACTTTTTTGATCATAACATCTGAAGTTATCAAAACTTAAATGTTTTCAAATTACAATATTTAATGAAAATAAACTGTTAACTATTATTAATAAATAATTTACATTTACATAAATTATTAATTATATAATATAAAATTAAGCTTGAAATGTAACTAAACCTAAAACCTACACTAATCCTACGATAAAAAATCCTATCCGATCAATACCAGCCTAAATTAAAATTTCGACATTTGGTATCTAGAGTCTAGACGACGCGACGCTGGGACAACAGGAAGCGAAGCTGAAAACGTATTACAAGATTGAGTAACAATAGAATTAAGAAAAAAGGCCTAGACTTAAATTAATCGAAATGTGAATTATTCATATCCGATAATATCACGCCCGCCGAAAAGACTACATCATCTCAAAATTTCATTCAGCTGCCCCAACATAAAATTTCTGGACAAAAACTCGCTCCGCCTCCTAGGGGCCCAGGACTAGAGGACGGCATCCAAAACATTTCAAAATTCAATCAAAATTCAAACAGACTCACCGATTTAAATCCACATATGGCCCTTTCTATCACACGATTTTGCGTTTATGTAAGAAAGCTTACATACCTCCTTCGATGCTCTCCTCTTTGGAAATACCCTCCCATTCTCAACCCGTTAGACATTTTGATCCAAAATTCACCAACCAAAATTATTAACTCCATCTTTGATGAACCAAGCTGGACCCAAGCTACCCTCCCAATCAGACACGGAGGCCTGGGGATCATTAACCCATCACTCGGTCACGTATCTAGCCGAGGCCAGCCATGCTGGATGCAAGCCTGTCCGAGAGATTTTTTCCAAAAAACCGAAACTCCCAAAGGTTTTGGGACGAGCCGCTGTGTATCAAAACCGAAACTCCCAAAGGTTTTGGGACGAGCCGCTGTGTATCAAAACCGAAACTCCCAAAGGTTTTGGGACGAGCCGCTGTGTATCAAAACCGAAACTCCCAAAGGTTTTGGGACGAGCCGCTGTGTATCAAAACCGAAACTCCCAAAGGTTTTGGGACGAGCCGCTGTGTATCAAAACCGAAACTCCCAAAGGTTTTGGGACGAGCCGCTGTGTATCAAAACCGAAACTCCCAAAGGTTTTGGGACGAGCCGCTGTGTATCAAAACCGAAACTCCCAAAGGTTTTGGGACGAGCCGCTGTGTATCAAAACCGAAACTCCCAAAGGTTTTGGGACGAGCCGCTGTGTATCAAAACGAAAGATAATTCAAAAAACACATCCAGTTGTTCCGCAAAGCGGTTTTTTTTTGTTTTGTCATTTTACATATTAGACTTGAATTATGTGGCGGCTATCAATATAAGTATTTTTCAGAAGATCTAAAGCCTATATATCTTATAGTTCCTGAGAAAAGTGCCTGTGACAGACAGACGGACGGACGGACACGCCAGTGATCCTATAAGGGTTCCTCCTTTTGATGTATGGAACCCTAAAACCTAACTTAATCTGCAGAATAAATTAAGAAACTTAAAGCACTACCTTCGAATTTAATCTCTTACATTTGTACCGGAAGATTCTCATGATAAATAGCTCTGCGAGAGAACTAACGTAGCAGCCGGAGCGCGTAGCATTTGTTAGCACTGACGTAGCACGGCGTAGCTTCGTAGCAAACCGCCTCGTGCAACTGCAACGAGCGGGCACTCTTATTCTTGTAACATTAGAACCATGAAGGTTGCAAGCGATTAGCCTTTGTGTATGCAAATATTTGTTCAGTATAAATAGCGACTAAAATCGCGGAGAGAGAAAAACTATGTACCTGTTGAGGTAAGTAGATACCGAGATAACAAAATATCTCTTCTCTGATTCTTAGCCCGAATGGCCGAGACGGCAGTGACCCTGTCTACGAAGCCAAGGGTTCCGGGTTCGAGTCCCGGTGGGGGCAAATATTTGTTTGATGAGAACGGATGTTTGTACCCTAGTCATGGTTGTTTATCTATCTAAGTATAATATTTATCTATATAAGTATGTTTATCGTTGTCTAGTACCCAAGATACAGGGAATCCTAGTTTGGGGCTAGATCAATGTGTGTAAATAGTGTCCAAGGTATTATTAATTTATAAAACTAACTTCAACTATTTGACCGTCACTTACCTATACTCTAATGGGCGATGAGTTGGCCCCCTATCACGCCGAATAAAGCATTAATTTACTGGTTCTATTATACTCTGTTCAAGTCGATATAATAATTATGTAAACACAACATTGTATGAAGTGACAGTTGTGGCAAATTCCGAAGAAATTCCTAAGGCTTAAAAACTAAGCACAAAATATGGCTAGAATTTAATCGCACTTCAAAAATACTGATTTTTACAGCAAAAAAGAATCAACAAAAACACTTTTTATGTTTTAAATATTTTATGTGTGCTTAAGTTTATATTTTAAGTATTTTATCTACACACGTATCATAAACCCTCTTTAGTGCGTACAAAAACCGCACGTTACGATCAGCATAATGTTAAACTACATGGTAAAACTCATTTCTAATCTGAAAAATTACACATAATGACCATAATGTGTATTTTTTCTACATATTATGACATTCAAATTTCGAACGCCGACGCCCGCCCGCGTGTTGCCCCTAGTTTGTCTGTGAAGTTGGTACTACTGAACAAGCTAAACAACTGCAGAGCCACAATGCCGGTCAAACATGCGGTTCCTGACCACATCAAAGAGAGCTTATGATATGTGTGTAGATAAACTAGTGTATGTAACTGTACATACACTAGTTTATCAGGAGTGACTCATGGACGCCATACGACGTATGCGCCTACTATCGCCGCCGCCCATATAAAATAAAACTAGTGTTGTTTTTGCTATGCAAATACATTTATTTAATGCGCATTAGTGTAAATATTGACAATTATTACTTGCGTAATTAAAGGTTCAGTGATTAGGCCTAAAAGTGACCAAAATAGTTACATACTGTCGTGTGCTGTGACATCTACCCACAGTGTTAAAAGAAAAAAAAAACAGCACAAAACAATGAAAAAGTGTGGGGCTTGTGCTAAATTTATTGGGCGCACTGGCATCGTATCGTGCCCAAAATGCGGCGGCCAGTACCACGGTGCTTGTGTGGGTGTCTCAGCTGGAGCAGTTATCCCCAAGGACTGGGACTGCCCTGATTGCCAGAGATTAAAACCGAGAGACAACCGCGCTAACACGCCCGTTAAAGGCCTGCTGGGTCAATCCTCCTCTTCGGCTCCGCCAGCCGCCGCTCCGCTCGCCACCGACCGGCCCGCTGCTGCCGCTCGGCCCGCCTCCGCTCAGACCGCCACCGCACTGCTTGCCTCCTCTGCGGACTCGCTAAGCGCGGACACGGCCATGCCCTGCTCTCCTGCATACTTCGACGGGGAGGACATGGCCGGTGCACTTATTGAGCTGAAACGGTTCATCGGAGTGGAATTCCACACCATCCGACAGGAGCTGAAGGAGTTTCGCGACGAGTTTCAGGACTTGAGAGCGCATCTGTCCGTGTTTGGCGAAAGGATGGATCGTTTGGAGGGCCGCGTCGACGCTATTGAAAGGCAGGTCATAGATGGGGCGGCGTCAGCTGCTACCCGAGTCCTCGAAAAAGCCGTTGCGACTCTTCAAATGGAGCTGAACGACCGCGACCAAGAGCTTTTGTCGAACGACATCCAGGTGACGAACGTCCCGGAGGACCCCGGTGAGAGTGCCGCCGGCCTAGCAACGCGGATCTGCGCAAAACTGGGCGTGGAGCTGGACGTGCGTGACGTGGTGTCGGCCCATCGTGCTGCGCCTGGCGCGCCGCGCCGTCAAGGAGGAGCTGCTGCAGGGCGCGCGCCGCGGCGCCACCACCGAAGGGCTGGGCCTGGCCGGCGCGCCGCCGCAGCGGTTCTATGTGAACGAGCGGCTGATTAGCGCCAACCGACAGCTGTTCCCGCGCACTGCCGCCTGGCGCTTCGTGTGGACTCGCGACGGCAGAATCCTCGCCCGCATCTCTGAGGGTCAGCCGGCCCACCACGTGCGTCGGTTATCCGATCTGCACATTTTTTTGCCAGCCGAAGTCCAAACAATTCCTTAATTGTTATTGTTTTTGTTTGTTTTGTAGTAAAGTCCTGCAATTAAATGTTTCGTTGTTGTTGTTTGTTTGTAACTCGTTTCTGATAAATTGTATAATTGTAAAAAAATACCGTTTTGTTGTGGCCTATATACTTATTTCGTCATTGCTATGTCTTGTCGCGGGAGTGGACCGACAAATATGCCTCGTACCGTCGCGTGATTCAGCCTGGAAGCAATAATTTTATATAAATTTATCCGTATATAACTTATGTATGTATATACACAGTCAGGTCATAAGTTCTGTCACACAATAAAAACTTTTGAATTTAGAACGCTGGCCACAAAAAAGTTTATTGAATTCGAATTTCGAATTTTTCATGAAAATAAAAATGTGTACTTTTTAGAATTTTCCTCATTTTTAAATATGGAGTGGACACTTAAAGAAGACCGTGTTGCAGTTATTGCGTTGCATCGTTGCGGTTAAGCGCCAATTCAGATTTTCGACTTACTGAAAAATTTGAATATAAACAAAAGATTCGTTTATCGTACCATAAAACGATACAATGAAGACTCTAGTGTAGATGACAGGTCAAGAAGTGGTCGCCCTCGCTCTGTTAGGACTGCAGCAGTGATAAAAGCTGTGAAGGCGCGAATTCAAAGAAATCCCATACGTAATCAGAAACTGTTGGCCCTTCAGATGGGGTTAAGCAGGACCACGGTGAAAAGGGTGATAAATGAAGACTTAGGGCTTAGGGCATATCGAAGAAAAACAGGACATCGTTTGGACGCTCGTTTAATGGACCTCAGACTGAAGAGATGCCGCGCTTTGTTGAAGCGGTACGCGGAAAAAAAGCATCGGGAAATTCTTTTTTCGGATGAAAAAATTTTCACCGTGGAAGAGAGCTACAACAAACAAAATGCTATGGTGTACGCACACAGCAGTGAAGAAGCGAGCAACCGTATTCCGCGTATCCAACGAAGTCATTTTCCATCCTCGCTCATGGTTTGGATGGGAGTCTCTTATTGGGGCTTAACTGAGGTACAATGGGGTTAAATGGGGATTCAAAATCGCGGGGGTCATTTTGAATAAACTTTATTACCATAAGAATCTATGTTTTATTAAGTTCATTTTGCTATATAAATGTTTACATAAATAATAAACATGTCTAAATTATTTCATATTGCACATGTGACAGAACTTATGACCTGACTATGTATATTTTATAGGTCTACACTATCACTCGTTATTTATCACTTTGTGCTGCACTTGCTATTTACTTTTATCTTCGTGGACTGAGTCACTTACCTATATGCATTTGTTATGTTTGTTTCAAAATAGTGATTTTAAATGTATATGATATTCAAAACAAATGGTAATTATTAATATGGGAAGGTGTAATTTATTTATTAGTCATTGTATTGATTTTAAGCTATAATTGAAAAATAAAGTTGTCATACATAATCATTGATGTGAAGTCAAATTCTATTAGTTTTGTTTTAAATCATTAATATACGTAATTAGGAGTATTATTGTATCATAGTAATTACTATAATTAACAATAAGAATTTAGAGATCATTAGATAATTGTAAAGTCATTTAAAAATTAGTAAATTGGTAGTCAAATAAGGGTGGAATGCAAAAGCAACCAATCAGCGTTCACGGCGCGAACAACGTTGGTATTTCAGCATTGATGCGAGGCAGAGTTGTTAAATACTAGATGATTGGGCGCGGGCCCGTACTTTTGCTGGTGATCTCGGTTGAGAAGCATCTCCACCCCTATCGGCCTATTTTTCAAAGATGAGTATTTTCTATTGTGTTTGATGTTAGTTTCTTCTGAACGTTTATATTGAATTAAGTGTAGATGTTGGCAATAAACTTATCTTTACTAAATATATTCCAGTGTGTTTAACGTTGTACGATATCCAAATAAAATCTTAACTTGTTGTTCAATTAACTTTCTTATTTCACAATCTCCTTACTATTATACTAGACAACTAGCTTACCCCTTAATTTAGTAGATGTTTAGGTTATAGGACAAGAATTATAGTAGTAATAGCAGCTTTGTTTAGTTATACCTATCCATATGATACGCCATTTTCTTACATCAGAAGTGGGATAGAATAGCCCGTTTATTTTTGTGTGCTGACATTTATCTCCGATTACAGACTGGAGTGATAAGAGCCAATCATGGATCCTGACCTCGTGAAATTGATGCTCCAGTCAATCCAGGATGCCGTTTCTACATCCCGGAAGCGCGATGACGTTACCTTGCCACTCTTTGATCCTGACAAGATGGACAGTGGAGCAGAACCCTGGTGTAAAATCATCGAAGACACGGGCTCAGAGTTTCGCTGGAGCAGCTTGCATAAAGTATCTGTAGCCGGTAAGGCCCTTCGGGGCTCTGCTTCTATTTGGTTTGAGTGCTGGGAACCTGAAATACGTGACTGGAACTCGTTTAAATCTGAGTTGATAGACCTATTTCCCCCCAAACGAAATTTGAGTGAGAGGCTAACAAAAGCCGTATTATATTCCTCCGAATTAGCTGATACCTACGCCGAATATGCCCGTGAGAAAGTTCTATTGTTAAGGAAAACAAAGATAACATTCAATGAATCACAGTTGGTCGAGCTTGTGTGTGGGGGTGTTCGTGACGATAGTATTCGTATGGCAGCCTTCAATAGTTCTATAAAATGTACAAACGACTTGATTACTGTATTTACAGCGTACACGAAAAACCCTCGTAAAATATTAGAGCACCCAATAAAGACAATAGAAATTTCTGGACCAAGCAGTGCTAAGCGGCCGCGCGTAGACACACCAAGGGAAAACCGTAAAACATCTTTTACTCCCAGAACCTGTTTTTCTTGTGGTGAATTTGGTCACGTGATATCAAATTGTGTTAAAAATAGATCGATGGTGAACTCTCGCAACATCAGTTACTCCGCTAAAAATCCCGCATATTCTGACGACAATAAGGATAAGACTTGTAGCTTTTGTTCCAAAAAAGGGCATGGCGTTGAAGTTTGCTGGTCTAAACAACGTGAGGAACGTGATCGTAGTAAATCAAAAGTTCAGCATGAGCAGGTAAATTGTTTGACCAAATCGAACCTGAACCTAACCAAAATTAAAATGTACGATGTTACCGTAAATTGCTTGATCGATACAGGTGCGAACTGTTCGATTATTCGCGAGTCGATTGCGTCACGTTTAGGAACAGAACTTACCACATGTTTGGTGAAGCTTGATGGCATTGGTTCGGGAAGTTTGTATACTTTCGCAAAGTGTAAGGTCCTTGTGCGTTTCGAAGATGTCTGTATCGAATTAAATATGTACGTAGTTCACGACAATGACTTCCCGTACGAATGTATAATTGGACAGGATGCAGTAAGACATTCGGGTGTTGCTATAATTATGGACGGATCTGGTACCAAGTTAGTTCGAAAAGATGTTGTAGATAATGTTGTGAATGTAGTTGAAAGTGCTCCCTATTTTGAATCGATCAAAGATTTGGACCCCAATATGCAGAAGAAAATCGAGGAAATAATTATCAAATACCCAAAAATCTTACCTACTCCCAATTACATCGGTAACGTAAATACTGGTGAGCTTGTTATAAAGCTAAAATCTGACAAGAATGTTTATTACCGACCTTACCGCTTATCCCCACTCGAACGTGAAAAAGTCAAAAATATCGTGAGTAATCTCCTACAAGCAGGTATAATTCGTGAGAGTGACTCTCCTTACGCTAGCCCAGTGCTATTAGTCAAAAAGCGAGACGGTAGCGACCGAATGTGCGTTGACTTTCGAGCTCTCAATGCGATCATTGAAAGAGATAGATACCCCCTGCCTCTGATTCAAGATGAAATTGATAAATTAGGAAAGGCAATCTATTTCATAGCTATTGACGCGAAAAACGGTTTTCATCAAATACCTGTACATGCGGATAGTGTTAAATTTACTGCTTTTGTAACCCCGGATGGGCATTATGAGTTTATTAAAATGCCCTTTGGAATTTGCAACGGTCCCTCTGTATTTCAACGCGCTATCTCTAAAGCCCTCCAACACCTCAAATTTCTTCAGGTTTATATGGATGACATTCTTATCCCGTGTACATCAATAGAACAAGGATTGGAGTACTTAGATCTCACTTTAGCTGCTCTATCGAAGGCTGGTTTCACTATAAACCTAAAGAAATGCCAATTTTTCGTTAAGACTATAGAATACCTAGGTTGGTCAATATCAGCTGACGGTGTACGACCTAGTGATAGAAAAGTGTCTGCTTTGCTCAACTCCCCAGTGCCACAAACCGTGAAACAAGCTAGACAGTTCATGGGACTGGCTAGCTATTTCAGGAAATTTATCCCCGAATTTGCTTCAAGGACTGCCTCCATAACAAAACTGACAAAAAAGGATCACAAATGGGAATGGGGAAGTGATCAAGAATCGGCACGAAATTACGTTATCGAAAAATTGACTACGAAACCGCTTTTGTCTATTTTTGACCCATCTCTTGAGACAGAGCTTCACACGGATGCGAGCTCTATAGGATATGGAGGAATTCTAATTCAGAAAGATGGCGCAAATAGAAGGGTTGTTGGGTACTACAGTCGACGCACAACAAGTGCAGAGTCAAGATACACATCGTATGAATTAGAATCCCTGGCCATATACAACTCGTTGAAGCATTTTAGAGTTTATTTGCTAGGTCTACGATTCAGTATAGTTACAGACTGCAACGCAATAAAATCAACAATGAACAAAAAGGACTTGTCTCCACGAGTTGCTCGATTATGGACATACTTACAGGATTTTTCTTTCGACGTGGTCTATAGAAAGGGGATTTATGTTAGTCACGTCGATTTCCTTAGTAGGAATCCAGAGCCTATTGTTCACAGGAAAACACCCGTAGTAAATGTTATTACCGATCAGTCGTCTTGGCTGGAAGTAGCTCAGCAGAAGGATCCCGAAACGGTATCATTAATTGATAGAGTTCAGGCGGGGGAAGTCGATGGTAATCAATATGTACTGAAGAGCAACCTACTTTACTATAGAGACCACGCAGACAAAAAGTTAAAACTATATGTTCCAAAGGGCAGTCGTCTTAGCATTGTTCGTCTCTACCATGATGAAAATTGTCACGTGGGACCGGACAAGACTCTTCATAAAGCAAAAGAATCATTTTGGTTTCCAGGCATGAGCAAATTTGTGAAAAAGTACATTTCACATTGTCTAGTATGTGTTAAAGGTAAATCGCATAGTGGTCCCAATCAAGGATATCTACACCCTATAGATAAGATACCTGTTCCATTTCATACCGTTCATCTGGACTGTACTGGCCCATTCCCCCAGACCAGCGACGGTTATCGCCATGTTGTAGTTATTGTCGATGCTTTCACAAAGTATTGTATACTAAGGCCCTTGAAGACAATGAGTGGCCATGAAATGTTAACAGTAATTCGCGATAATTTAGCTATGTTTGGTAATCCATCTCGAGTTATTACAGATCGGGCTACAAATTTTTCATTCGAATCAGTGGCTAGTCTGTTTAGGGATTGGAATGTAGAACACCATATGATATCAACAGGGACACCGCGCGGAAACGGTCAGGTAGAACGATATGTAGGTACAATCATAAACATGTTAGCCACGACTTGTTCTGATGAATCACAATGGCCGAGCTCATTGTATAAAGTCCAATTAACTTTAAACACAACATTGCAAAAATCATCAGGTTTTGCGCCATTACGATAACTTATAGGTCGCAACGCGAACATCCCTTGTATACAGGCTAGGCTAGATGACGTTGAACGATCTGGCGTTTCCAATGGCGAAGCCCAAATTATTGATGTTATGGCTGAGAGGAACAAGGCCTACGATACGATGAAAAAGGCAGCTGATATATATAAAACCAGATTCGACAGAGCGAGACGAGATACCTTACAATATGCAATTGGCGATCTTGTTTATGTCAGCCAAAGTCACCGACGACACGATAAACTTAGTGATAAATATAAAGGACCATACGAAATTATAGAAATCATGGAAAGCGATCGATTCCGGCTAAATGGCAAAGGAAGGCTGCATGATGTAGTCATTGCAAAGGACAAGATACGGCGTTGGCCTGGTGAATGGACTGAGCAAACTACTGAAATAGAAGAAGGTTTAAATATTGTTTATTATTATCATCTTAAGTAATGTCTATTATGCGATTAGATCGTTTTAGGTGTGGTTTGATGAATGAGTAGTAACTTTTGAGTGATTGCCGTTTGGCTGACTCGGGAGAGTTATTTTTGGATAGCAAGTTATGTGAATTAACAGGTGCTGCAAATATTGTACCTGGTAGTAAGTCTGGACACCATGGGCAGCAATGGTGTGACTTACGGCGACAGGACAATAGTGTTTGGTGCTGCGAATGTTGTGCCTGGTAGTAAGTCTGGACGCCATGAGCAGCAATGGCGTGACTTACGGCGACAGGACACAATAGCTATTGGTGCTGCGAATGTTGTAACTGGTAGTAAGTCTGGACACCATGGGCAGCAATGGTGTGACTTACGGCGACAGGACAATAGTGTTTGGTGCTGCGAATGTTGTGCCTGGTAGTAAGTCTGGACGCCATGGGCAGCAATGGCGTGACTTACGGCGACAGGACACAATAGCTATTGGTGCTGCGAATGTTGTAACTGGTAGTAAGTCTGGACACCATGGGCAGCAATGGTGTGACTTACGGCGACAGGATAACATTGTTATCGTTTGTTGTGTAATACGAGCTTTTTGTTGAATTCCTGTCTAGCCTTTAGTCTGGGTATGACTAAAGCCGACAAGAGCAATTATAATGTGTTTTACCCCTGAGTAAGCTATAATTTGTGAGTGTGGCCGTTAAAGTAACTATTGGAAACTGAATTAATGACGGTCTATAATTAGAAATGAAGAGCCTAGTTTAACATTTACTTTTGTTCCAGATCTAGCAAATGAGACCTCCGACGACGAATAGTTAAGTTTAGATAGGCAATTATAAAGTAATTAGTTAATTAATAGTTGGGGACAAATTCATAATATTGTATAAAATATAAATGAATGTGGCTAGGTACCGAAGTGGTACAATTAATTATAATTGTAAATACTCATTAAGGTTAAATTTATTCACTTATAAAATTAAATAGTAACTTTAATAATTGTATATACAATAACGATCAAGTTTGTTACTGCGAGAGCGCAGTAATTTGCAGAATGGCCGTGTTAAGTTTGTTTCAAAATAGTGATTTTAAATGTATATGATATTCAAAACAAATGGTAATTATTAATATGGGAAGGTGTAATTTATTTATTAGTCATTATATTGATTTTAAGCTATAATTGAAAAATAAAGTTGTCATACATAATCATTGATGTGAAGTCAAATTCTATTAGTTTTGTTTTAAATCATTAATATACGTAATTAGGAGTATTATTGTATCATAGTAATTACTATAATTAACAATAAGAATTTAGAGATCATTAGATAATTGTAAAGTCATTTAAAAATTAGTAAATTGGTAGTCAAATAAGGGTGGAATGCAAAAGCAACCAATCAGCGTTCACGGCGCGAACAACGTTGGTATTTCAGCATTGATGCGAGGCAGAGTTGTTAAATACTAGATGATTGGGCGCGGGCCCGTACTTTTGCTGGTGATCTCGGTTGAGAAGCATCTCCACCCCTATCGGCCTATTTTCCAAAGATGAGTATTTTCTATTGTGTTTGATGTTAGTTTCTTCTGAACGTTTATATTGAATTAAGTGTAGATGTTGGCAATAAACTTATCTTTACTAAATATATTCCAGTGTGTTTAACGTTGTACGATATCCAAATAAAATCTTAACTTGTTGTTCAATTAACTATTAATGAAATTATGTTTAGCTTTAAAGATCACCAGGTTGGTAGTTCGTTCACCAGACTTAATTCAATACATGGTGGGGCATTAATCATACTAAACAATCATATGAAATTCAAGGAACGTAAGGACATTGTTTCCTTATCTGTTGAACGAACTATAGAACTTGCAGCTGTGGAATTAGAACAGTTCATCGTTATATGTGTCTATAGGCCACCCTTGAGCGACTTTGAAATGTTCGAGAAAATAATGGAATCCGTCCTAACTATTTCATCACACAGTACGAAACGATTAATTATATGTGGTGACTTTAATGTTAATCTGTTAGAAAGAACTACTCTCAGCGTTAGATTAATAAATCTTTTCTCATCATTTAGGCTTAGCCATTTATTTATGGAGCCAACAAGAGTGACTGCTACTAGTGCTACATGCATTGACAACATTTTTACTGATGTTATTCCAATCAGTAAAAGTGTTATCAGTGAATTGGATTCAGATCATTTAGGTCAATTATTTCAATTTGATTCTATTAGAGAACCTGTCATTAAAAAGAAAATTTCGTTTGTGCCAATAACTGCTGACCGGTTAGAAAGAATGAGATACTCTTTAGCCCAGGAACTACCGTTTTTGGCTGCTGAACAGTCTCCTAATATAATGTATAACTTATTCTTTGAAACCTTTATGAAACAGTACAGCGCGATATTCACTTCAAAATCGGTTGTGGTTAGTGGTTCAAACGACTTTAGTACGTGGGCTACTGCAGAGTTGCATAAACGCAGGCAAGCATTGTATGCATTGTATGAGGAACGACGGTTCAACATGAGTGACGAATTTAAAGAACAAGTCAAACAGTTCTCCAAACAATTTAAATTAGACTGTCATACAGCTAAACGTAATTTTCTGAGTAGTAAAATTAAGAATAGTTCCGATGTTATAAAAACGACTTGGAAAATAATTAATGAGGAGGCCGGTCGTAGTAAAAAAGCGAGTCACGATTACGAACTAAAAATCAATGGACAGCTTACGAGTTCTAGCTTAGAAGTTGCAACTGAATTTGAATCGTTTTTTACTAATGCACCGGCTTCCACGACTAAGTATTTAAATTCGTCACCTTTGTCTGCTGTTGCAATATTAAAAGATAATGTCTCAGAGTGTGCTTCATACTTGAATTTTAAGCACGTCACAAGTTCAGATGTCGTAAAGGCATTTAAATTGATAAATGTTAAGAAAACGAATGATCTTTGGGGACTCTCTGTTCACGTCGTTAAATCCCTGATCGAATTAATTGCACCTGACCTAGCGGTCATTTTCAACAATTGTATAGACTGCGGTGAATTTCCTGATTTAATGAAACAAAGTAAGATAATTCCCCTCTTCAAAGCAGGTAGTACTCAAGACCCCACCAATTTCAGACCTATATCAATACTACCAACTTTTAGTAAAATTTTTGAGAAATTAATCTTATCACAGCTATTACATCATTTTGAATCAAATAAGCTAATGCATAACAAACAGTTTGGATTCACTCGCGGTCGTTCAACAACAGATGCCGGAATTCAGTTCATTGAAAGTATTTTTGATGCCTGGGAAGAGTCACAAGATGCCCTAGGCATTTTTTGTGACTTATCTAAGGCTTTTGATTGCGTTTGTCATGAAACATTGATCAGGAAATTACATCATTATGGAGTTAGAGACACGTCATTGAATTTGTTAAAATCTTATCTGAACGGAAGAATACAAAGGGTAGACGTAAACGGAGAACGATCACCAGGATCATTGGTTTCTTTGGGCGTGCCACAGGGCTCAATATTGGGACCCTTCCTATTCCTCATCTATATAAACGACTTACCCTATCTAGGAAGGGACTGTCATGATATGGTACTGTTTGCTGATGACACCTCACTTATTTTTAAAACAAAGCGAAACCAACACGCTACTGATGATCACGTGAACAATACCATATCAAGAGTGGTAAATTGGTTTAATGTTAATAATTTGCTATTAAATGAGAAAAAGACTAAATGTGTTAAGTTTCTTACTACTAACGTTAAAAATAATCAGACATGTATAACAATTAAAAATGAGGAATTGGAATTGGTAACCAGCACAGTGTTTCTAGGTATAACGTTGGATTCCAAACTCCAATGGGTTCCACATATTGATAAGCTATCGAACAGACTGAGCTCTGCAGCTTTTGCATGCAGGAAAATCCGTCACTTGACAGATTTAAAAACAGCCAGATTAGTTTATTTTAGTTATTTTCATAGTATTATGTCCTACGGTATTCTGCTCTGGGGCAGTGCTGCTGACATAAATACTATTTTTGTGCTGCAGAAGCGGGCTGTTCGTGCGATTTATAAAATGAATAATAGAGATTCTCTTAGAAATAAGTTTAAAGAAGTAAATATATTGACAGTCCATAGTCAATATATTTACGAGAATATTATGTATGTCCATAAGAACATTGTTAACTTTCGAAGAAACTGTGATATACATAACTTTAATACTAGAAACAAGGACAAACTTGCAGTGCCCACTACTCGGCTCCATAAAATAAAAAACTCGTTCAAGGGTAATTGTGTAAGATTTTACAATAAACTCCCAAGCACTTTGACAGATCTATCAATTAATAAGTTCAAGAAATACATCAAGCAAAGGCTTATTTCTAAAGCTTACTACAGTATTAAAGAGTACATAGACGATAAAAATGCTTGGGACTGAATTGTTCTAATTAATTGTGAGCATCCTCACTGCCAGAGTTTCTTTTACTGGACACTTGGAGGCCTTTTACACCTCCAAAGATTAATTTAATTATACAACTGTTGACTGTGGGGACCATTTACATCTCCTATTATCATTGTATTATTGACTAAAGAGACTATACATCTCTGTTATTTATATTTTAATTATTTTATTATGACATTTGAGACTCTTTACATCTCTCAGAAACAATAATTAAGTACTTTTTTTTTCTGATAATATGATAATAATACCAAATGTTCTGTAAAAAATGAAATGAAATGACATGTGAAAGTGCCCTTGTGGCCTATTTACAGAATAAACGTTTTGAGTTTTGAGTTTTTTTTTTTTAACTTTCTTATTTCACAATCTCCTTACTATTATACTAGACAACTAGCTTACCCCTTAATTTAGTAGATGTTTAGGTTATAGGACAAGAATTATAGTAGTAATAGCAGCTTTGTTTAGTTATACCTATCCATATGATACGCCATTTTCTTACACATTCATTCATTTGCTATTGTTCTTATAACTTTTTTGCTCGTTTTCATGATGTCGCGGTTTAATAACTTAAAAGTTGGATTATTCAATGCTGGTTCCCTTGGTACGGGACACGATGAGCTGATTGCGAATTAAACAGATACGAATGCAGACATTATTGCCATAAACGAGTCTTGGCTTCGGGCTGGAGAGGATGGACGTGCTCCCGCCGTGCCTAATTACCGACTACGGCACGTTCCCCGGCCGGTCGAAATATGTGGAGGACGGGGTGGGGGCGTTGGTTTCTTCCTACGCCGGGGCCTCCACGCGCGCACACTTACACATCCTCCCGCTGCGCTCGTGGAACAAATGTGGTTGAAAACAACAATTAACAGCAAACATTTAATCATTGGGACCGCATATCGGCCACCGCGGCTCGATGTTGACACTTTTTTTGATGCCATTACTGACTCAATAACTTCTTTTATTAAATACGACCGACTGATTTTACTGGGTGACTTTAATATTAATTATATGGACAAGAACGACAGAAAACTTAGATGTTTGACACAATTTCTGACGACGATTGGCTTGACACAACATGTAAGCGACCCGACTCACTTTACGGAACACAGCCAGACAACTATAGACCTTATTTGCTCCGACGCTCGTGTTGTGTCTGTGGACGTGCAGCATATCCCGGACTTAGGGAGGCATGCATTCATCACAGCCGAGTTTGACATTAAAAAACGGAAACCGACACCTAGACGTATTACTTATAGACCACTGAAAGATATTAACCTAACTATAATTAACAATGACCTTGACGCCATAAACTGGGAACAAATTTATTTACTTAACGACACAAATGACATGGTTAGACTATTTAACTTACTGCTACTAGGACTCTTCGACAGACACGCGCCGGAGAAGACGATAGTGGTGAAGGAGGCACTTAAACCATGGCTCACGAGCAACGTTCGGTTCATTATGCGGCTCAGAAACGAGGCTCACACTCGTTACAAACGAACCGGAAGCGATGTTCACAAGGTATTACCTCGACCTGAAGCACCTTGTGATAGAAGCCATTTATAACGAGAAACGTGCCTTCTTCACGCATCATATTAATGACATTACCGACTCGAAGACTCTCTGGAAAACCTTAAAGCGCACTGTTCTTCCAGATTCACAGACGCAGACTGACCTCCCGGCACAATTTTATGACCCTGACTTGATAAACCGTCATTTCCTTAATATTCCTGGGAAACAGGAAGTTGCTTTATCTGACTGGATGGGCGTTGATACTTTTCTTGATGCGCTGACTGACTCTATAGCAACGTTTTCCAAATTTGATCGTATCATTCTTACTGGGGATTTCAATATAGACATGTTGAATAGAGAAAATATCATGACAAAAAAACTGCAAGAATTTCTAGAGTACGCTCGTCTTACAAACTGTATTACTGAACCCACACATTTTACAGATGCCACTTTGATAGACCTTTTCTGTACAAATGCCACCGCTTCAAATGTTTCAATAAATCATATCCCAGACCTCGGCGCTCATGCATTATTGACAGTTAAATTAAAGGTTAAAAGGGATAAATATCCAACATTTAAAACCACTTATAGACCACTTAAGAGCATACCTATGAAATGCTTTGAGCATGATTTAAACGCTGTTGATTGGGATATAATTGCAAAAGGAGCCAATGTTGATTCAATGGTCGCAACCTTAGAGGGATATATTCTCGACTTGTTCGATAAACATGCTCCAGAAAAAACTACGACCATCAAAGACCGACATATGCCCTGGTTAACCAATAATGTCAGACTGATGATGCAGCTAAGGGACAAAGTACATGCAACTTATAAGAAATCCAAATCTCAAACTCATAAACAGGAATACAAATCTCTTAAAAACCTCGTAATAACCAGTCTTTTTGCAGAAAAGAGGGCATTCTTTGAGCACCACATCAACAATAACACCAAAGACCCAAATCAGTTATGGAAAAAACTTCGTGAAACGTGTATTCCTAACTTCAAAAAACCAAATGAACTTCCTGACAACTTTGCTGATCCCAACGATATTATGTCTCATTTTATGAATATCCCCGGGGAAGATCGTGTAAGAATATCAGATCTCACCTTTTACGAATACCATAGGTTTGGTCCTGGTGTTTTCCGACTTAAACAAGTGAATGAGCATGATGTCAGTAAAATTATTCTTAAACAGAACTCACACGCCTGTGGTATGGACAAAATTACAATGGATATGTTAATTCTCACATTACCACAAACACTTAAAATAATTACTCATATTCTAAACTAATCCTTGATTACCTCTATATTCCCATCATCTTGGAAGGCGTCTATTGTCCGTCCGACCCCAAAAATAAGTAACCCCAAAATAGTATCTGATCTACGAACTATAAGTATACTACCGTACCTCTCTAAAATTCTCGAAAAACTTGTGTACTTTCAAGTAATTTCATTTGCGAAAACACACGGCCTTCTTCCAAAGTTTCAATCAGGTTTCAGAAAGAATCGTAGTACAACGACGGCACTTCTTGATGTTGTTGACAACGTATTAGTATCCCAAGACTCTGGGAATGCCACGTTTCTCGTCCTACTTGACTACTCTAGAGCATTTGACTCCATCAATGTGGATTTAATTCTTTCCAAGCTAAGCTACTATGGATTTGAAGTAAATACGATTAAGTGGTTTGAAACTTACCTCAAAGACCGCAACCAACAAGTAGTCTTAACAAATAGTGACGGAACCAAAAATCACTCTCAAAAAGTCACCACCTGTAGAGGTGTTCCTCAAGGGTCCATATTGGGTCCTCTGTTATTTATTCTGTACTGCGCTGATATCACAAGCTGCATTCACCATTGCAAATATCATCTATATGCCGATGATTTACAGCTTTATATTGAAGTGAACAAAGAATCGATTCCTGATGTTATGCGGAGGATAAATGCGGATTTAGAACGTATAACAACTTGGTCCTCCAAAAATGCGTTGGTCCTAAACCCAAAAAAATCAAAGTTCATGATACTCGGCTCGAGACACCAGGTGAATACTATTGGCGATATGAATCCACAAATTGCTATATCGGGGGTACCAGTGGAGCGAGTGCGTGAAGCGCGGAACCTGGGTCTAATCATGGATGAGGAGCTGCGTTTTGACAAACATGTTCTCGAGCTCGTCAAAAACTGTTTTTACAGGTTAAATATTCTTTACAGAATTCGGAAATTCCTAAAAGAAGAAATACGAGTGGAGCTCTGTGAGGCGTTAGTGTTGTCAAAGCTTAACTACTGCATCACAGTATACGGGCCGCGTTTGTATAAGCGCACTGAGCGATTGGTACAGAGAGTGCAGAACGCCTGCGCTCGCTATTGTTACATCGTCCCACCACGTACTCATATCACGCCCTATCTGAATCGAGCAAATGTTTTAAAAATGATAGGCAGACAACAATTTCAATTTGCAGCGCTCTTGTTCGGTGTTATAAAGAGAGGGATACCTGAATACCTTCACGAAAAGCTCTCCTGGAAAGTTTCCAATCACCACATGAACCGCAGCTCAACAAATATACTCTCCATTCCCCGGCATCGGACTGCTGCTTTCAGGGGTAGCTTCAGATATCTGGCTACAAAATGCTGGAATAATATCCCTCCGCCAATTCGTGAAAAAATTACTGTAACCAGCTATAAAACAGCATACAAAGCATATTTACTAGCCCTTTAAAAAGCGGATAACTGAAGCTATCTCTGCAGTCTGCATCGGCAGCCTTCGTTTCTGACCCCCAAAACCTCTTGCATTTTTCAAACATGTTTGTACATTATTCATATTTATCATAATTACTGTGCCTATTTATTTATTTATTTATTTATTTATCGTACTTCATACCATTATTTACATGCCACACACAAACTCTATACTCATATACCCTACATTTATATTATGCTATTTATTGTTTATATCTCTTATCTATGCATATTACGTAGTCTAATCAACACCGTACAAAACAACACACTCAGTCACACCGGTTCCGACAGAATACCAGCGCTTCAGGTCCTCCTGTAGGCCCTGTAGCATAATGCTGAGCCGGAGCCGTTTCACCGTCGCCGTATACAACCAGCACACTACGCTGTTTTCTTAAGAAACCATTTACATCACATAATATACCCACTTTTGTTGTTGTCCATGTGTATTCCTATTTTTGTATATTCCTATTTTGTGCTATGTGTTGTGTATTGTGACGCTTGAATAAACGC